>JAYXIM010054734.1:0-52296 GCA_037575425.1 Anastrepha fraterculus
GCGACTACAGTCTGCATCAACACTTTGACTGGCCCAATAAATATATCAGCTGTTTATTGTCCACCCAAGTATAATAATACAACACACCAATACCTTGATTATCTTAAATCAGTTGGAAACCGATACCTAGCAGGGGGAGACTACAATGCTAAGCACGTAACATGGGGATCTAGGATAACCACCACGAAAGGAAGACACCTATATGAGGCCATTAAGGCAAATAACAACGGCATATTAAGCACAGGAGAACCGACGTATTGGCCAACTGACAATAAAAAACTTCCTGACTTAATCGACTTCTGTATTACGAAAAACCTAACTCACGAAAACATTGCAATAAAATCATGCCTTGACTTATCATCAGACCACTCACCATTAATAATAACGCTCCAGGATAGACCTGTTAGAAAAACCATCACTTCGCTATATAACCATAAGACGAACTGGAATATATTTCGTGATGTCATAAAAGAAAACATGGAAACTCGAGTCTCTTTGAAATCCTCCTCCGAACTAGACAATGCAATCGTATACTTAAACGATAACATAATAAAAGCAGTAACACAATCGACACCAATATTAGACACCTTAATAACAAAGAAAATCCCTGCTTTTATTTTAGACAAAATCAAACAAAAACGCAAACTCAGGAAAGACTGGCAACGCTCCAAACACCCAGCCGATAAAGCTAAACTAAACAAATCATCAAACGAACTCAAAAAAATTCTCGAAGAACATAATGACAACCAACTGAAGAAGTACCTTAGCAGCCTCGAAACAACTACAGCTACCAACTATTCCCTATGGAAAGCAACTAAAAAACTCACTAAAACAATCATACACAAGCCTCCAATAAAAACAAACTTCAACACATGGGCTAGAACAAGCAAAGAAAAGGCTGAAACATTAGCTGACCACTTTAAAACAATATTTACAAATAGCATGGATAATAAAGACATTAATCTGCCGAACACAATTGAGAATGCAGACCACACAATACAAAACACGACAAAAGAAGAAATCAAATATTATATAAAGAAACTTAAAGACAAAAAGACACCGGGATATGACCAAATAAATGGGAAAATACTAAAGGAACTACCCGATACTATAATAAAATACATACGAGACCTCTTCAACGGAATAATTAGGTTACAATACTTCCCAAAAGCATGGAAAGTTGCACAAGTTATAGCGATCCCCAAGCCAAACAAGAACGCCACTGTTGCTAGCTCGTACAGACCAATTAGCTTGCTGCCTATCCTCTCTAAATTGTTTGAAAAAATACTGCTAGACAGAATTGCCCCGATTCTACAACAAAAAGACGTTATCCCCTCACACCAGTTCGGTTTCCGAAAACAACACTCAACTGTGCAACAGATTCACAGAGTAGTCAACAAAATTACAGACGACTTCGATAAGAAGAAATATTGCATTGCCGTGTATTTGGACATCGCGAAAGCTTTTGACAGAGTATGGCACAAAGGACTTCTATATAAACTAAAAACCATTTTACCACTTAACATATTTAATATCCTTAAAAGCTACATGACTGATAGACACTTCTTCATAAAATATGACGATGAGTGCTCTGTTATCTTGACGGCGACTGCTGGAGTACCTCAAGGAAGCGTACTGGGCCCCATACTATACTTAGTATACACAGCAGATATACCAACGCCAACTACTCGAGGATCAATGATAGCTACATTTGCAGACGACACAGTTTTAATGTCAGCTAACCACAATGAAGAAGCAGCAACAAAAACACTGCAAGATACGCTATCAGCAACAACAAAATGGTTTGAAAAATGGGGCATTGAGGTCAATAAAGACAAAACACAACATGTAATATACGCGAAGAGAAAATCTGCAAGATATCCAATCCAAATTAACGGGGAAGACATAAAAATACACTCAAGTGCAAAATACTTAGGCATAACGATTGACTCAAAACTCACATGGAAAAAACACATACTAAACAAGAGAAACGAGATGAAAAACAAATTCCGACAACTCTACTGGCTACTAGGAAAACAATCAACCCTAAGCTTACTTAATAAACAAATGATATACAAATCAATAATCAGACCGACATGGACCTACGGACTAGAAATTTGGGGGACTGCCAGTAAATCAAACCTACAAATCATTCAGAGAAGTCAATCTAAGATGCTAAGGACCATCACAAACGCAAACTGGTATATAAAAAATGACGATATTCATCGCGACCTCGGCATAGACACTGTCACTGAAGCAGTAAAAAGAAGCAGCAGTAAGCACATCTTGCGACTATTAGAGCACAAAAACCATGAGATGAGACTGATACCGGAAATGGAACTTAAACCAAGAAGACTAAAGCGCAAAACACCCACAGATCTTGCCCGTACTGTGATATAAAATAAACTATAAAAATATAAAATTATAGAAAACTATGTATTAGTAAAATTGTAACTAAATACCACCAAAGACAATAATGTTCTCTTTCAATGGAAAGGGACATTTTAATTCCAAACCCTAACACCAATTACTTATTGTTAATATTAACAGATCGTAATTTATAATGGAAATAAAAAAAAAAAAAAAAAAAAAAAAAAAAAAATTTATCACTTTTTCATATCCATCAGGATGATGAAGAGTCTCCGCTTGAGCGGCCTTCACTGCTTGTGGTGGATAATAAAATTACAAAAACTCAATTTATCGCATGTATGCATTTATGTATCTCCTCGCTGCAAATCATTAAGCTACTATCGATTGCACATACATACATACATATGTAAGTATGTTGATCCGTGGCTAGGTGTCAGCTGCACGAAATTACAGAAATTGAATTTTTATGATGTGCTGACCATTAAAATTCGTTTAATTTAACAGTTGGTGTTGTTGACTTTTTATTCAAATACAGAAGTACATAATTTTATGCTAAAGATATGCCCATATGCTTAGATTGTTAATTGGTGTTCATTTAACACCAACACATATTCCTATTAATTCATACACACATTCATTGTTTTGCAAGTTAAGGGGACCCGGAAATTTCAGAAAATCGATTTTTTGTTTTTTTGATATTTCGAAAGTAGTTTATCTTAAGAAAATACTGTAAAATTTTCAAGCGGAAATTCCCAATATTATAGCTTCTATAGCTCCTATACCTTAAACTTTAAACTCATTTATCTTGAAATGACTTTTTTTGACCTAGTGTTGTCAAAAAAAAAAAAACAACACACACTCAGTTCAACCGAATCTGAAATTTTGATATGCTGTTCACAACAACAATGGCTATCGCCTGTACTGAAATCATATTATTATTTCATTTATTTCTTTTTTTTTATTAAAAAGCTGAAAAAAGCCCGATTTTTAGATTGTCAAATTCAAAACCGCACCATTTTGTAAATTTTTTTTTTATTTATTCTAGTACGGGACATAGCTACAGTCACACTGATTAATAATGTTTTTCATTTTTGTTTTTCAGATAAATAGAAGAGCCAAAATGGACAACACCGTCCAAGTTCCATTTTTCGGAAGAGTCAACTTCAGTGCCAGTTTTAAAATTATTAAAAAATTTTTCTTTTTATGTAAAAGAAGTTAAATAAAAATCCTAACAAATTTAAATATCGCTTTTCATGTTTTTATTGTAATAAAAAATTGCTGAAAATACCCTAAATTTTCGTGCTCTAGCCTACCGGGACCCCTGAAGCTGTAGTCTAACATATGAAATGGCCATTAGCGATTTCGAAGTAAATCGAGCGGATGGCCAATTCCCTTTCCTATCTACAGTTTACCTACAAAGGAACTGCTTAGCCTTTCAAGAGAGGATATCGAGGAGGTCGTGGTTTGTATAACCAGTCATGGGCTATTTGACGTAGAGATTAGGAGTTTTCCTCTACGAATACTGTAGAAGCTGTAAAGATGAGGAAGAGTGTGAAACACTTCAGCACTTCCTTTGCAATTGTCCAGCCTTAGAAAAAATCAGAGCAAGTTTTCTAAGTAGACACTTTTTCAATTCTCTTACGAAACTGTCCGGCGGGGGGATTGGACCTTCTTGCACTTCATAAGAGCCATAAAATGGTATCACGAAGTAAAATAAATAAGGTTCACGTGTCGCACGGTTATGTGCCTGTAAGGTGTAGCTTGCTGGTATTAAATTTAGAACTCTAGGGGGTCGGTGTGAAATTCTGAAAATCAGTCTCCTTTTCCTATCCCATCCCTACTATCTGTGCTAAACTCTCCTTCCAGCCGGTTTCCTAAGTTTGACGGACTTCATTTCTGGACAGTTGGATATCCTAAAGAGACCATAAGAACTTTGCCATCAGACCATAACATGAACGAGGTTGTACTTGACTTATTCAACTAAGTACGGCGGCCGTCATTTGGAGGTGCCCAGGTTCAAAACCATGGGCATGAAACATCAAATCAAAAAAAAAAGTTTTTCTAGTAGCGGTCGCCCCTCGGCAGGCAATATCAAACCTCTGAGTGTTTTTCTGACATGAAAAACCTCCTTATAAAAATCGTCTGCCAATCGGAGTCGGATTAAAGCCATAGGTCCCTCCATTTGTGGAACAACATCAAGACGCACACCAAAAACAGGAGCATGAGCTCGGCCCCTAATACCAAAATGAATAATGGTCAGAAAGTGAATTAGGGAGTAAGCATTTTTCTTTTTTGGATACTGTAATCTAATCATGCGAAAGTTTTTGGTTTAGGAATCCCGACTAAACTTCACTGGGAAGTCCTCATTGACAGCCTTCAATCACGATAGCCTAAGGTTCGCCAGGCACCAGTATTAGGTACACCAACCACTTTTCGGAAGTAGAAATTATGTAAAGCTAATGGATTGAGTATCACCTTAACTTTACCTTTGCGGCCTCGGTAGTCTAACGTAAGTGCTCTAGCCTGCCATCCCAGAGGTTGTGGGCGCGAATCCCACGTAAAGCACGTCCGTCGCACTTTTCCAAATTTACCTACTTTCCTAGTTTCTAAAAAAAAATTTCATTCCTCAACCCCAAAAACCTCATCCTTCCAATCCTTACTCCCTCACAAAAGTCAGCGTATTTACTTGCATTGTGGCTGTTAAAACAAGCAAAAAAACAAAGAAAAAACACAGTTATGCATTGCATCAGTGGCGCCAGCAAGAGGAAGTGGGAAATCGCGGTAATAGCGCAGACACACCAAAATTTAGCGAAGCCCTCAATCATCTGTGTGATCCTTCTGAACGAAAAATGTGAAACATAGATGGCGCTACTTAGGACTGGTAGCGGCAAGCTAATCACCTACCCTGCCAGAAAGCAAAAATAGATTAATAAAACCAACGCAAGACAAAGTCTTGTCGAGGCCCGAGTGGAGTGAACAAGGAAAAAAAAAAATCACCTTAACTAGCGCCACAGTTCGAAGAAACTACTATAAAAGGAACCGATTCCTCGTCAAGTGCTACAAGTATTTTGGGCATGGCCGTGAATTTTTTGTTTTTTGTAAATTGTGTTATTTGTAGTCTTGAGAATTATAAGAAGTAAGGGGAAAATATTTTCAAAAAACTTTATTAATTTTTAGATTAAGTCAATATTGATAATTTTAGTATAGAGTTTTTAAAGTTAGATATCTTTTTTACATTTAAATTTTTTTTTTAAATATATGTATTTAGAAAAAAAAGTTTAGAAATTATTTTATTAAAAAAAACATGTTCCTAAAATTTTTGAAAAAGATGCCTCTTCACGTTTTGTTTTTATTATTTCCTCAGCGATCCCAAAAAGTTTCATAGTGAGCGTAAAGCGAACCAGTAAAAAACGAGTGCAAAATATTGCCTAACTCAGGGTGTTTTTCAAAAATTAATAACGGCAGCAGACCAATAGTTATGTATTTTCAGTTTTTTGATATCTTGGATGACGTCGTCGAACCACGTTTCTTAGGCCTTCCTTTACATATGGTGGTCAGAGCGTTCTAACTTAGAAAGAATTTTTGGGGACATCCCTTACTTATGCGCATGACGTGACCTAATCATTGGAGTCGTTCTAATTTGACGAACTTAACGACATCTTCCCTTTTGCAAATTCGCAGCAGCTCATCGTTGTATCTGATTCTATAACAACTACCTTCAACCCGGATTGGAACATACACTTTTCGTAAGACTCTTCCTTCGAGAGTTCGGAGATTTTGTTTATCCTTGATTGACGTTACCCATGACTTACAGCCCTTCGCCAAAATTGGTCTTATTATTGTTTTGTAAATGTATTTATAGCTGCGCGAGAGTATTCTTGATTTTAGTGGTTTCAGGTTGACGTAGAAAACTCACTTTGCTGCAACAAGTCGATATTGGATGTAGTTATGAAAAGTATTGTCATTTTTGAGTAGTAACCCCAGATACTTAAAACTCTCTACTCCTTTAAAAATGTAATGTCCAATAGGCTTCCGCCTTTCAACTTCGTGAAACATTTTCATGTATTTGGTTTTAGTGCGTGTGGGAGACCTGAGTACTGAGATAAACAGTACTTATCGATTTATAATGTGAATTATGGATAAATTTGCTACATACTACTGTATAATATTTATATATTTATGTAATGACTAATTTAGTTTAAAACTTGTAGATCTCAATAGGTCTGCAGACTAAATCCATTCGTCTTATATTTAGCTCACCATTCAACTAAAATGTTTTTTTGTCTATCCTCCTATTATATTTTATCCTGTCAGCGATTGACTTCAGTAATTAACTTAAAATTACCATTTGGTACATACATAATTATTATTCTGAGCCGTCTGTCTAATATCGACTTATTATTGTACATACTAACTTTCCTAAAAACTGCACTAACTCATCTCTCTCAGCTCACTCAAGAGGGGACGTCAACAATTGAAGACGAGCCAACTTTTGCACCGCATGTGGGCAATCAAGGCAGACGAGTCGCAACGTCGCGTCACTTGCAGATGTTTTGGGACAATTGTGAAAGCAGCACGAGGCTCACAAATGCGGGTTGATTTTGCTAATTGGAATACTATAGAATATTTTTTTATGTTAAGAGGCTATAGGCGTCATAAGCAGGAAAAAGGGAGATAAAAGGAAATGCAGGCAACTGCATATGTAAAGACATTAGTGAAAATGGATAATAAAATACAAAGCGAAAGGCCATGTTGAGAATTACTGAAGGAGACATGTTAAAACAATGAATTTCAAAATTAACGACTCATCGTCGCTTTCTGAGCTACACAAAATAATTTAGTAGGTCATTCGATATCTTCATTTGGCTCAGTTTTTCTGTCATCTACATAATTATGGATCTATTGTACCCAGAGGTGGTGCCAAAGGGAAATGAAGAGAAAGTATAGGTTTTCATAACTTATTTTAAGGAAGATGCAGCTGCTTAACTGTTGCCAATTACAGCTTTTGAATATTAAGGGGACCCGGTGGTCTAGAAACTTCAAAAAATCGATTTTTTGTTTTTTCGATATTTGGAAAGTATAGTATCTTAAGAATATACTGTGAAATGTTCATGCGGAAATTCCCAATATTATAGCTTCTACAGCCCATTAACTAGGTGGAGAGCGGTCCGCGCGCTCTTGCACCTCAAACTTTAAACTCATTTATCTTGAAACGACTTTTTTCGGTCCGGTGTTGTCACAAAGAAAAACTATTACACCGAATTGTTCAAAATTTTGATATGTTGTTCACAACATCAATGGCTATCGACGGTACTAGAATCATATTATTATTTCATTTATTTCGTATTTTTGCTTAAAAACTTAAAAAACCGACTTTTAGAGTGTAAAATTCAAAACCGCACCATTTTGTCCATTTTTTTTTTAATTTATTCTACAGTCATATTGATTAATATATTTTTGATTTTTGTATTTCTGATAAATAGAAGAGCCAAAATGGACAACACCACCCAGGTCAAATTTTGCGAGAGGGTCAACTTCAGCGCCATTTTTAAAATTATTAAAAATAAAAATTTTTCATTTTTGTATGTAAAAGAAGTTAAATAAAAAGCCTAAAAATTTAAATATCGTTTTACATTTGTTTTATTTAAAAAAACAAAATCCTGAAAATACTCTACATTTTTGAGCTCTAGACCACCGGGACCCCTTTATATTAATATAATATTTGCATAAGAAGACTAATTTTGCCCTGAAAAAGCATTCTAAAGATGTTTATAATAATAAATTATCAGATCAGAAAAAAAACTGAGTGCCTTTTATTCAAAATTCCGCAAAAACGAATTTTCCCCCATTGGTCCAAAAGCACGAAGATAATAAGACTTTCTCCTTTATGCGATCACTTTAGTAACCCTTATTGCTATATTAACGAGCTTTCATATAAATATTGATTGATTTTCAGTGATGGAAGTATTTGTTTTGACCTTTACATGCTCCAGTGCTTACCTGTGTGTTTACTGTAGCTGTTGAGTTAACAAGTGCCAAATATTATTGACCCACGACGCTATTCGCAAGAATGATAAAGCTTTCGACAGGGTGATTAATTTTGCGCCACCTTGTATAATTGGCACGTACATGCTTTGTTCAGTATTTGGTCTAGAGCGTTCTCCAATTCGATGTGCGACAAATGTAGATTTTGCCAATTTTATGTCGGTTGGTAGATGAAATTTTGTGAGAAGCCTTTGTTTGGGATATCCTATAGAGAGGTGACCGTTATTAACAAAAGTTTCTTTTTCTTTTTTAGGTAAATTTAAACTTCCTTGAGCACTTATTATTCACATAACTGCCTTCCTTGTGCTGTATTTGAGTCTTCTCTTGTTGCTTTCGAAGCCATTATATTCAACGTTCTATTGGCTTAGCACGAGGACATATGGGAAATTCAACGGACATTTTGAAATACGTGAAGCAATTGAAAACTTTCCAAGACAATAAATGCTTAAAAAATCTTTTTGGTATACCATAAAATGTTTGCAGATCGATATTGTTCAATCTCTTCTTTTAATCTACTTTTACAAATTTTCAAAAACAAAATTAATTATTTTACCAACAAATATTAGAAGTAAAATAAAGGCGAATAATTTTCGCCGCCAAACTGATTTAAAAAATGTATATTTCAATTCGGCGTTTGCCGCTCAAAAATCTTACTTCAAGACAAGTTTTGATATTAAAAACTATTTTAATATATCTGGAGTGGATATGTTAGAAAAAATTACTGCGTTTTACCTCAAGCAATGTAGTTGCAGTTACTGGAGGACGACGACATCCGAAGATTTTTTGACCTTTGCACGTTGGCCACGGCGAGTTTCGCAGGTGATGGCAAAATGAGATGTATGAGCTTTACGGCGACATAGACGTAGTTAGATCAAGTTAGGTTGTAGCGGTTGTGCGTTATGAGACACACTCACACCAATTGTGATACCGCATGGAGAACTTGTACGGATCTGCCTAAAACCAGTGTAAACTTTTCCAAAAATGTAAGAAGATCCTGATTTTCACAGTACTGAGATCTTCCAATTCGTTAAACAATTGTCTACCTAAAGTGCTGAATCTACGCCTGTAATAAGTATGGCAGGGGTACAGAAGGTGCAAAATCATTTCTTTACTTTCTTCGTTTAGACAGCTTCTGTGGAAGTCTTATGTTTGCACCCCTAGCCTTTAAGCCTATCTGTCTATAACACAGTGCCCCTTTAAACAGAAATCTGCGTACTAAGGCTATCTTATTTTGGCTTAGCAGTGATGCCGTGCGTTTAGTATTGAGAGTCGGTCACAATTGTCGGAAGATTCTGCACGTGGGCTCGTTATGACATCCTTCATTCGCTTTTCATAAAAATTTTCAAAAATAAGTGGGTTTGTCACAATGTAGGATTGTCACAATGACCAGGAACCCATATTACATTTGGGCGAAATGACATAGATCTAGCAAATAAAAATCCAGCGGCTCTTCTGGTTAGGCCATGTCCGAATGCACTCAAATTCTCCGGCTCTGAAAGTATTCGATGCCTTTCCAGTTGGTGGTAGCAGATGAAGATGAAGGCCTCTTTTGTATTGGAAAAATCAAATGGAGAAGGATTGGCTTCACTTGGTGCATCCAACTGGCGCCATTTAGCATAAGAAATAAACGACGTGTGGGCTTTTTTAGAGCCGGCTAAAATTGCCTAAGCAGTTATCACGCCAATCACAAAGAAGAAGAATGCAGTTATAACCATAATTTCTGGCATATTTCTTGAGCCACCTCTATTTTAAAAATTGCAAACTTATATATTCCAAAATATTATAGCACCCCAACCACAACCAAGGAATGAAACTGATTCACAAAAGCGAAAAATAAATTAATTACAACTTCTATCGTTGCTCCTTTGTTTAAAAAAATTGTAAAGATTTTCAAAGGCATCGCCATAAATTTCTGTCACATTTCTTAAGCAATAGAAATTACGTGCACACCTACATACATATGTTGCGCTGTCTGCTTAGCAGTATGCTAAATCTCTTCTGCTACATAAACTAAAACGCTCAAGCAAGATAATATCACACTCACATTTATCGGAGCATGGAATCGCCAAATCAGTTTTTTGTTTGCACAAATTTAATGAATTTCAAAGGAACCGCCTTCAAATTGTCACTTGACCGAAGATTTATGTGCCTTTCTGAGTGTGGCAGACAAAAGACTCAAGCTGCGAACCCTTAAGCTCGCTATCTTAAGGCATCTTTGCGCTGATAAGCAGCGAACAGCTCCTCCACTTAATTCTCCACTGAAGGAGCACTCAGCACTTTTTTAATAAAATTTCAAATCGCTCATTAGTTTAGGGTAAGCAAACAATCATTTAGTTGGCCTTGAAATACGGATAACATGGCGGCAATGGGATTTCTTAGAATTCTACAATTTCACGTCAAATGCAAACCAACTCATTTCCAAGTGAGGAAGCAGCGGAAGTCTGCAAATCGAAATTTATTACGCCTGTTTTTTGCTTGTCTACTATGCTTTTTCCCCGTTTTTGGTGCTAAAGGCTACTCAAAATTAATGAATTTCAAAAGAACCGACATCAAGTGTCATTTGCTGCTAATTTATTGACAATGAAATGAAAGTCGATTTTTCAAGATATTTTAAAGAAAACCGATGCAAGGGAGAAAATTTGTAGAGACTGAAGTAGTGAAAAAATAAGTGAAAAATATTATATTTATTAAAATAGCATGAAAGTAGTTAATTTATTATTATAATATTAATTATATTTTATATGTCTGCTAATGGTCTGAGTCTAATTGACGTTACTGGGGTAAAAAGTAAAGTAGTTGCTAGCACTTGCTCCGCAATCATATTTAATTAATGGCAGCTATGTCCTCTATGTGTTGAAGGTGCGTAAGATCAGATAATCTTACATCGACTCATTTCAATCAAGATTCGCGCCCCCTCAAACAACAAAAACTACTTTTGGCAACAGCTCAAACGGCTAACAGATTTGCTATCTAGACTCTGATTTCTATATCTCGAGTGAGCTTCCATTGGGATGACAGGCGTGCGATCGCTCAAAAGGGGAATTGCATTTCAGAGGACTCGAAAACCAAGAACTATTACGACCATTATTAAAACCAAGAAAATTTACGGCAGTTTATGCAGTTCATTCATGTAAATTTTGTCTATGAAAATACAAGTTTTTTGCGGAGGCATAGGGAAATAAAAAGTTTATAAAGATAAAAGATTAAAAATAAGAGTTCAAAGTATTAGCAAATTCATATTTCTATTTGAAAAATCAATTGATATAGAACTTAAGATCTTATTTATTACACTAAGTGCACGCGTAATTGGGGTATTAGGTGCAAATTGAGCTTTCCAATTAGCAACATAAAAATACAGAACTTTGCAGAATATAGGTATATATATAAAAATTGATACAATCTAATACAGAAGTACATTTAAACAGCCACTAACAACATGCCGCCGTAGCCGAATGGGTTAGTGCGTGACTACCATTGGGATTTCACAGTGAGAACATAGGGTTGAATCTCGATGAAACACCAAAATTAAGAAAAAATGTTTCTAATAGCGGAAGGGGCGGCAAACCTCCGAGTGTATTTCTGCCATGAAAAAGCTCCTCATAAAAATATCTGCCGTTCGGAGTCGGCTTGAAACTGTAGGTCCCTCCATTTGTGGAACAACATCAAGACGCACTCCACGAATAGGAGAAGGAGCTTGGCCAAACACCTAACAGAAGTGAGCGCGGCAATTATTTATTTATTTTTCTATCATCTAAGGTGATTTTTCAGAAAAAAAAGTTTAATAAATACTCGGTTCTAATCGGTTTAGCTCATCTCAACCTTAATATTTTCCGGCATATTTTGGTGGTAGACTTAAGATATAATAAATTATATAATTCCAATAGAAAAACAGAACCGATTTTTGGAGAGGGAATTAGTTTCAGCGCTTTGTGCATTGGTTCTAATCGATATTTTTGTATACAATCTTTCGGAAAACATTATTTATTTATTTATGTCAAATTTATCCAATTCGCGATTCGTAGAACAATCGAATCAGTCATCACGGCATACTCGTGAAGAAAACTCACTGCGAAATACCAACGAATTAAGAGTTTTTAGACCAATGGAGATTATGAGCGGTGGTGTACGTATGTAAGAAGTTATCCTCCTTTATCGTTTAAAAGACTGATTGGGAAGACTTGGAATCACTTAGTATTTTCACTTGCACGGGTAATATAAACGTGCTGGCACATGTTTTTTTCTTAATTGGCTCAAGTGAGCATATGCTGTTATGCGAGTATGGGGAATCCTCTAAGTATTGGAAGATAGACGTACTTGCATTAGTTGTGTCTACAAATGATGATAAAATTACTTACCAATCTAACTGGAAATAATTGAAATATTTAAAACGGCTGTAACGGTAAATACGACATACTTTCTAACATCTCATTCATTTAAATTGCAGGGAATATTTTCGAGCCATCAGCAATTTCCCGTGAACTGCGTGTGCCCTCGCCTAGTAAAAGCACGGTTACCCATGACATTTATAAATTAACATCTTATTGTTAAAATGCCACTTACAGTTTGTTGTTTTTCTTTTTTTTCGTTTGTTTTTTGCTTTACTAAGCGCAGGAAATTCGAAACCTTTTTCGGTGAGGTGTGAGTAAGTTTGGAACACTTACGCGCATTCCAGCGAAAGCTTAGCAACTTGCGCGCCTTACATCAGACTCCGCATATGCACCAGTCATTCACTTCAAAAGGTGCGTGAAGCCGTGGTGGTCCCAACATACAAGTATGCATCCACTCACATACATACCTACAGCTGTATTTGGTCTTGAATTTTGTATTGCCTTCGGCGGCTGCCACATATTTGATTGCGAAGAAAATTTTCCATATTGCCATTGTCGAATTGCGGAGCACAGAGTACATAGAGGCGACAGCATTTTTGTTGAGTGGTAATTAATCTCCTCAACTCCAATTTATGCGTCTATTTGTTGTAATGGGTGCATGTTTTCTTATGCGATGTCGTTACTTCTGTTTTTTTTTTATTTTGTTTTTTTGCTCCCCTGGATATATAAACAAGCATTTGGAAATTAGTTGGAAAACCCGAGCTACCACAAACTGCGTTAACATTTGATAACAACTGTTGTTGTTCTTGTAAACGGTCAAATGCTGTCAGCCAATGACACTACTACACCTCTTTAGCTCAACCGCATTGTAGCTCATCAAATTTTGAAAGATCTGCCTCTTCGGAAGGGCACTGCATAGTCTTTTATGTGCAAGTGCAGCCGTGTCTGGATATAGTGAACGTCCGATGTAGTGAACTCCTCGATATAAAGAACACTGAATTTTTTTTACATGATGTACTCTAAATAGTGGGCAAAATTTTAAAAGTAACTCCAAACAGAAAGCGACGGAAAACCAGCAAAATTATCAGAAATGCAAGCGAGTAAGTCATTGAATTGTAATTTGGCTGCTGTTATTTGATATTTGATGTATTTTATTTGTTTGAGTGCAAACCGTTAGAGGTTGAAAGAGCACTGCTTTACTTTATTTTATTTAAAAGTTTCCGAATGCTAATAAATTGTTAGTGACGTCATACCTTTGAGGGACTACCTTTCTTTAAAGGAAAAATCTGTAATTGGAAAAATTGGAAAAATCGAAAGATGCGTTAGTTTCTCATCTTTGGCAAAAATGTTTGCGGTATTCAACTAAATGAAGAGTTTCGGAAATAAACGAAACGAGGTATAATACATATTATCTCTTACCAGGCAATTTTAGCACCTAAGAAGAAGACTCTTGGGAGAAGCGAGTATTTATTTTGATGCTCTCTTGCATTTTTGTAATCTAAACAGTTCAATATATCATGACAAACCTGTACATGCATTAGGGTGCATTACATTTCATACAACAAAAAATGGGCTCTATTTTTCTTTCGGAATCATAAAATGTAATATATTCTAAGGTAGGTAATTACCAGACTGGGACTCCCCAAGTATCTCTAAAGAGGCGTTTGGATACCATTATGAGACCTCCAACAGGCAGACAGCCAGAGCTGTTGATATAATGGAGAAGACTAGTGGGATTTAGGTTGGCACACTACACCAGGGTGTCGTAGAAAGGAGTCCCCAGTGGCCTTAATTATCTAGCTGCCAATCTCGAACATTTACAGAGAAAGTACTCAATAGGCTCCTTCCCTGAATGGTCCCTACAGCTTCTGCAATGCGGATTGAATGGTAAACCTAGCTTTTTCGCGTTTGTGCCGATCGTCCTATGACAAGTTTGGAAGCTGAATGGCATGGAGCCCTTAGAACCATCTGAGTCCTCCGTCTATTGTACTGGGACAAAGAGTTTTCGAAATAGCACATGAAGATATGGAGCTCAATCTCTTCTGCGCTTTCCTGAGAAAAAAGTTCTGCAATTTCTCTTTAATCCCTCTGAGACCAATTCAGTCCCCCTCCTGGCAGGGTTCTCATAAATTTCATTTCCCTCTATGTTCCTATGTCCTGGAACCGGTCAGAGAAATGTTACCTAGACACATAAGAGATTTGAGGTCCCTTTTACAGGAGTTGACCTGCTTGGATATCCACCATGACATAGTCAGAGCCTTGATCGCGGCTTGACTATCGGAAAAAATTTTAATATCTTCCTCGCTCCCATGTGCCCTAAGCATTTTGCATGCTTGCAGGAACGCAAAGATTTCTGCTTGAAAAACACTAGCAGTACTCGGAAATTTTAAGTAAATAGATAAATTAGCTAATTTAGAGACTCTCGATTCCATCTTGGGGCCGTCAGTGTAGATAGATTTTCCTCTCACTTCAATCTTGCCTACTTGGAAAGATTGCTCTGGCACGGCCCTCAAACTCCAGTTTGCGGATAGAGAGATCTGTCCGAAGTTCAGTGAAATATTCTAAGAATTACACTAAAATATTACGGAAAAATATGAATATTATGTGAACTTTACCGATTTGAAAAGCACCTCCAAAAATCGCATTATTTTCATTCCATTGATACATTTTTTTTTAAGTTTTATGCAGACTTTCTAAGCCTACACTCTTGTCCCATCTGTGGCGATTCTTTGGGAAATATATATTTGTAAACTAATTTTTATACGAAACTTAATTTTTTGGAAGAGTTTTTAAAAAGCTCACGCAAATTTTAATATTTTTCCGTAACATTTTGGTAGTAGTTCTAAAATTTGATAAGTTTTCATTTCTAAATTCAAAACCCTTTTTCGGGTGGAAAAATCGGAACCTTTTTTGGTGAGACACCCTAATGTTTATCTGCATGTAACTGCTTAGCGCTGCAGCTTTTTGTCGCTTGTTGGGTCTTTTTTTGGCGGTTTTCATTGTTACGTACAGAATTTATGTTTGTGTCTTCTTTATGAAGAATTGACCGTGCGAGCATTCATCTTTTACTACTCGTTTGTAGTTTTTTTGGTAGTGGAACCCATGACTCATCTCTTCAGCCTCTACGGTTTCAAATATTTTATTTATTTATCGCATTTTTCATTTGCTTTTCATTTATTACATATTTTTGAGAGTTCCATGTTGCAGTTTAATTGTATGTTTGGGTAAGTGCATCGGCCTGCTGCCTTATGGCATTCATTATAAAAAATTAGTTGTCTACGCGTGGTAAATAATTAGGCCTTCAATTGTCATGTCATTATCGTTCATCTTTACCAAATTCAAATTGTTTTCCTTTTTATTACTAAGGTTTTTTTATTCTTTTCCAGACCATTATTAATGGTGTTGGAAAAGTTCTAAGTGGAGTTTGGAAAATTTACTTATTAATATTGAGTATTTACGAATACCGATATTTGTAGATTGATGCGTGTCTTCAACAGTCGTTTTTTGGGGCTAAGTTTAAATAACAAAATTTGTACTGTTACATAAACTTATTTCTTTTTTTATGTATTCGCAGCCAGAATTTATGAGGGTTTTAATTGTCGTCAAGATAATTATATATGAATTGTGTAGAAAAGGCTGGCGGACTTATGTGTCTGATTTTGGATGCGATTCTAACATAAATTAGCTGAAAAAACCCAAAATAATAAATGTTTGTATTTTTGTTAGCCTCGTAATTTTTTGTTCTACGCAGCTAAGTGAAATCCTTACTGGGCGGGTACATTCAATAGAATCTCAGGCAACTCACAATCTTCCCTAAGGACAGACTGAGAATACTCACGGGCATTCTCTCAGGTCACTGCAGATGGCTGCTACCAATCGCTAAAAACTCCTTCTTCTCAAATGTGATGCTTTGGCGGAAAGAAGAATCAGACATTTCGACCGGATGTAGCCGAAAGAAAGGCTCATATGCTCAGCTCAACCCAGCTCCATCTTAGGTTCGTTGAGAGAGCTGGGATTGTATGACGTACTACGATGAGTGGATCGTAAGGTCGCGATGCAAATCTTATTTTTCATTCAGGCATTCATATATTCAATGGGTACAACAAATAAGTGCGAAATACTGCCCTAGCAAAGCGCCTAGCTACGTATTTTAGTCAGCAGATACAGAATATTTTTTGCTGATTTGCTGCAAGTATTGCAATGTGTGAGAATTACACACCAAAATAGCTTCAACAGTGAAATAAATAAAATATGGATGGGCTTGGAATCCCCAAGGAACGAGAAGAAGAGGCAGACCTTTGATGACTTGGCAAAATACTATCCGCAATGAAACTGGAAAATCGTTTAATGAACCGAGATTTATGTCTTGAAATAGAAATGTTTGGAAAGATTATGTTGAATATTAAAGGCTCCTAAAGAGTATGGAATAATAATAGTTTGATTATGTACGTATGAAAAAAAACTTTGGAAGGAACCAAAGATATTTCATTTTAAAAAAACTTTATCCTAAAATTTTCAACATTCAATAAATCTCAAAATTATGAAATTTTTTTTCAAACATTTTTTCAATGCACATCTTTTTATACTCAAGCCCATCATTCAATAATAAAAGGTTTGCTCAGTAAGCAGCTTTCCCATTTCCTCCTGACAAATCGGCTCCCTTAGCAAGGCACTGGGTTGGTAACTCTAGAAATTTTTATCAAAGTGGAAGAAAAGTAAAATTTGTAGTAAAAAAATTGTGCGAAAAGGGTTTTTAAACACAAGAACTTGCTCGGTATGTCCATAACCAAAACGATATGGAAAACATACTGAAATACAGCTTAAATCAGGATATGATAGCGCATCTTTTTGCGGCAATGAACGTGAAAGATGGACATTTGGACAATTTGAGCCAGATGCTTTTCAAATAAAGGTTGGGAAAGTGCCTACTAGGTTACTTTAAAAATACATGTTACCAACAAGAGCTCATTTAGCAAAATGTAATTAATCACAGATTCCGGATGTTAGATGATTTTTATGAGGAGCTTTTTTATGGCAGAAATATACTCGGAGGTTTGCCATTGCCCGCCGAAGAGCGACCGCTATTACAAACAACATTTCCTATCGTTTGGTCTTTCATGCCCGGGGTTTTGAATCCTTGCATTTCCAAATGGTAGTCACGCAGCAAGCTATTCGATTACGGCAGTTGACGTCGCTATAATAATAATTAGTTTAAATAAGTGAAGGTCGTTTGTTAAGTATATACATATGAATGTAAGAATATTCTTGACTGGGTGGTCAAAACTCGAAACTTACGTGGTCAAGGCATGGTAAAGTAAAGCGCCGTGAGTATGTTCAAAGTTTGTTATTAGTCAATCAAACTCATGATGGATTCGCTTCTTCTATGATAGGATTCAAGGTCATAATACTTAGGTAATCACGAAGTATCTGATCAGTTTTGAATTTAAAAATTAATTCACAAAATATAACTCTGGCATTAAGTTAAACCATTTTTTTTTAATATCATACTTGGTCATTTCCGTTTATACTTTATATTTTTTTATAATTTATCTAAAAAAGGACTATTTTACTACCATTTTAAGCAAAAAGTTATTTAATATTTCCATTTTCTTCATCCTGTTTAAATGCGACCTTTTGTAAGGGAGTGTCAGAATTCTAATGTCATAAATGAGCAAACCTTTAATAATTGAATCATGACTCAAGCCTACAAAAATAAACTAATTTTTAGAAGAATTGACGACAATATCCAAAATACTTGGATCCCACTGACATGGAATCGCTCAGATTATAAGTACCTGTCTTATAGTTATTTAATGCAATATGCGCTGCATCATTAAAAAGTTCACTAAGATTGGGCCTGAACGGGGCCAAAACGGCGCTTCAGTGCTACTTAGGGAGTGCCAGACTGGCACTTCAACCAATTCACCTGAGCCAGCCTAATGTAGAGTTGATCCGTAGGTTCCGGTGTAGTGCCGCTCTCCATAGAGCCCAGAGAGACGTCTTGTGCTCAACTGCCCTGGTGATGCCTGGACAAATCTAGAACTTAAGTAGGTACAACCCTCTTTTCACTTCTTTCCTGCTCTACGGTATCCAAAGAAAAGCTGATGCTAGCAGAAAATCTTAAGTACGAACTTTTATCAATACTTATTTGACCTTTTTTTCGATCGTAACATTTTATTTATATTATATATAAAATGCGCACTTGTAACTATTCTTACAAGTGATTTTTCTGATTTCTGATTTTTCTTCTTCTTCTTCTTAAGCTTAAGCGAATATATAGGGATCCCTACAAAATGCTGTATATCAAAATTATTTTCGCACGAAATACTGTAAATTAACGTAACAAAATTCTGCAGTGACAAAATTCCGTATTTACAGAATTCTGTAAAAACAAAATTCTGTACTGTCTTAAAAAAATTCTGTATTGACAAAATTGTGTATTGACGAAATTCTGTACTGACGAAATTCTGTACTGACGAAATTCTGTATTAACAAAATTCTGTATTGAAAAAATTTTGTGTTGACAAAAGTCAACGAAAAAAGGAGTTCTACGCAAAAATACGGTGGATTGCGTAGCTGGAGTCGGACTAATGAGGGTTATTTTTTTGAAGCGTGGCCGAAGGCCTCCCACGCGGAAAGGAGTTCTACGCAAAAATACGGTGGATTCTATCGAAACTGAAGAAAAAAAGTGCGCACTTTTTTTATAAAATTTGTTGAATTTCTTATCATTTACTTACAGCATTTCGTCAATACAGAATTTTGTCAATACAAAATTTCGTCAATACAGAATTTCGTCAATACAGCATTTCGGCAATACAAAATATATTTTACAGAATTTTGAAATACAGAATTTTGTATACAGCATTTTGTAAACAGAATATTTTATCATACAGCATTACGTACCCAACCCGAATATATACATAAAGCGTTTTTCAGTAAGAGCGCTTCAACTTTTGAACTTTTTTGAATAAAACACAGACGGTTTGACTTTTTTAACTAATTTTTTTTTTTTATTATCGAGTTTGAACCGCGTGCACGTTTTACGAAGTCCAATCGTTGAACCCAATTTTCGACCACTCTTTTGCATAAATCGGCCGAAATTCCAGCAATTTCGCGTTCAATATTGGCTCTGAGCTCACAAATCGTCGCCGGCTTGTTACTGTAGACCAATGACTTCACATAACCCCAAAGAAAATAGTCTAGAGGCGTCAAATCACACGAGCGCGGCGGCCATTCGACCGGTCCATTTCTGGAAATAATGCGCTCATCGAACTTACTCTTCAACAAATCAATTGTAGCGTGTGCTGTGTGGCTTGTGGCCCCGTCCTGTTGAAACCACATGTCGTCTAAGTCCATACCATTCAATTGCGGCCAAAAATAATCGTTTATCATGTCGCGGTATCGATTTCCATTCACAGTAACGTGGCGATCGTTCTCGTCAACGAAAAAATATGGGCCAATTACGCCGCCGGCATGTTAACCGCACCAAACAGTGATTTTTTCGGGATGCAACGGTGCTTAATGAATCACGTGTGGATTGCTTTCTGCCCAGTAACGCATATTTTGCTTGTTGACAAAGCCATTGAGTGTGTGTAGCGTTCCATGATGAAATGTATACTAATGAAGTTTACAAATGACAAGCGAAAAATAAAAAATATTGCGTCGTTCGCCCTCCCTATCGGAAAAAAGTTGAAGCGCACCTATTGAAAAACGCTATATATATAATTGGCGCGTACACCCTGTCTGAGGGTTTGGCGTGCGTCTTGATGTTGTTCCACAAATGAAGGGACCTACAGTTTCAAGCTGACTACGAGGAGCTTTTTCATGGCAGAAATACTCTCAGAGGTTTGTCATTGCCTGCTGAGGGGCTACCGCTATTAGAAACAACTTTTTCTTCACTTTGGTGTGTCTCCGAGATTCGAACCTACGTTCTCTCTGAATTGCAAAAGGTAGTCACGCACCAACCCATTCGGCTACGGCGGGCGAATGCAACTAATGCAAACTAATGCCAGTTAGACGTACCAAGTGAAGCTAAGTTCTTCTCCACTTGAGCGATTCCATGTCAAGAGAGCCAATTATTTTCTATTACGTCGCAAATTTTTCAAAACTTGGTTTTATTGTAGGCTTGATTATAATAAGAAGTTAACTGAAAAACTTTAAAAATTTTTTTTAAAGTTTGAGATTTATTCAATATTGGGTCCTCAGTAAATCAATATGTTCTTGGGATATATTTAATTCGTGACAGTCATTGTGTTAATAAGCAGCCGAAAGCATCTTCCCCAATAAAGGACGAGGCATACCAGGTACGTGACTCTATCATCAACTGTTTTGAGAATTGAGGCAAAGAAAAAATTATATATCGTAAAGCTCACTTACACCAATTTTTTTCATACCAGGTCAGTTAAGCTCAAAATAACTAATATTGTTCGCGAGTATGGGCTGACACATCAGAACCTGGAAGAAAAAATGCACAAACATCATAAAAATATACGGTGCAGTACAAAAAACTTTAATTTCCTCTCTGATACAGACACAAAATGGCTAAACGAAAGCAGTCAAGCGTAAGCGCACAACTCCCAATTAAACTAAATGAGAAATGAGAAAAAAGAACAAAGGAAACTAACTAGTGGAGCAATCGCGAAATATGCATGTATGTACATACACTAAACCCTTGAAAAACAAAAACAAAAAATAATAAACTACACTAAAAATTGTTCCATGGCAGTAATGTTCCGAAATTAAGGTATTTTTTACTAACAAATACTTTACCCGGCTTTCGCAGTGTTAGCCAAGAACGGACGGCAGTTGATGCAGTTTTTTTCTTACTCTTTATGATAATTTCAATTGGACGACAACAAATTTTCAGTCAGTCACATAAAACTCAAATACACACGAGTGCTTAGACTCATATCTAAATTTATTTCAAAGTACAAGTAAAATATCTACGACGATAAAAGGAGGAGGGTAACTTTGCTGAACTTCACGCTTGGGAGACGAGGGTGATAGTGGCTACACCAAGAAAGCGTCGCTCCCTTTACCAAAATTAGCAAAAAGTATTGCCCTATACCCGCATACATATCTTTGCATAAGTATGCGCATTAGTGCGGGTCGTTTTTTACTGTACAATAATTTAGGAATTTATTTAGATTTATTATCAACAAAAAGTTTTTAAATTCATGGCAATTGGTTTTGGAGATTTACGCTCTTTTTAACAAAAATAAAAATTCAAAGTGAGAAACTGTCAAAATAATTTTATTACACCAACTTACAGTGACTTAGGGGCCGATCTTACATAGGAATTGGATGGTCTGGTGCTTGAAAAAAAAAGATTAACTATTTTTAAACCAGTTTTATTATCCAACTAAGCCAAATTGAGGAAAACCAATGGCATAGTATGAATGAATGAAATAAAATGAGATTTGCACTTCGACCTCATGGCCTTCTGTGTCCTCTACTCATTACAGTACCTCATCCAAACCCAGTTCCCTTAATGAAACTAAGATAGAGCTAAGTTTGGCTGAGCGTATAAACCTTTCTTCAGGCCTCATCCGACCGAGATGTCTCAAAGTTCTTCGTGCTATAGCGCCACACTCGAGAAGAAGATGTGCTGGAGTCGCCGGGGACTGGTCGCAGGAATGACAGGAGTGAATGGACCATATCGCAATTTTGTGTAGATGATTAAGCAATTTGCAGTGTCTTGTGAGAATTCCCCTGAACATTCTCAGTTCATACTTAGAGGGGGTTATGATATAATATGATTTAATTATACCTCCAAGTAACCTATGGCATAGAATCGCGATATTTCAATTTAGAGTCGGTAGAATTTCCATCACCATCTACTGCTGATTTGGTTTGCCGTTCGCTATGAACTTTCGCGTAACTCCAAACTTTTGGAAATATTCAATGATTACTAAGTAGTCGACAAATGAATACCAAAGTCGACAAAGTGTAAGCTGGATCAGATTACTGAGGAACTGGGCTTGAATGCAAGTTGTATGGCGACTAGTTAGGTTTGTTCCATATTTTCTTCAATGAATTAAGAATGATTGAAGTTTCAGCTACATGGTCCGACCGCAGGCTTAGTTAGCTAATTAGTATTTATTGACCCATAGTGGATTGCGACCCCTTATGTGGTAATAAATTTGTGCACTTCCTCAACCTTTGTGTTTCATATTACCTATGAATTCCTAGGTGAGTGAGTCTTTGCCTTGCGAGAGTTGCATATTCGTAGAAGATGTATTCTGGAGATTCTTTGGTCAGTTCACAAAAAAGAAATAGAAAAATTTTGCGCTGCCTGCCTTTTTTTGCCTTTTGTCCTCAACTCTCCATTCAGTGTAGTATAAACTCTTTGTCTTCTTAGTTGTTAATAACTTATTTTATGTGGGATTTGGTCATCCCGCAAACAAGTCATATATATGTATATATATACATACAATACATATATATAATTGGCGCGTACACCGTTTTTGGGTTTGGCCTCTCGCTGTTGTTCCACAAATGGAGGGATCTAGAGGTTCAAACTAACTCCGCACGGCAGTTATTTCTTTGAGGAACCTTTTCATGGCAGAAATACACTCGGAGGTTTGCCATTGTCTGCCGAGGGGCGACCGCTATTAGAAAATTTGGTTTTTCTTCATTTTGGTCTTTCACCTAGATTCGAACTACATTCTCTCTGAATTCCGAATGGTAGTCACGCAGCAACGCATTCGGCTACGGTGGCCGCCCGGGTTATAGTCCATGGAATTATGATGTAGCGCCTAATTTCCGTCTGTTTGCTGCCATGGTGACCTGCATGTTCGGATGCCCAGCTTAGCAAAATAGTGCACCTTGACCCCAAAGTATTGAGGTGGGCAGTGAAACAATTTTCAACGAGCTTGCATAGATGTTATTCGTTCACAAACACTGGCACAGAGTTGTTTCGAAGTAGTACCTCTTCGAAGGCATTATCGGTCACAAATTTGTATGCCATAGATGGTCGCTTGACAGACTGTGGAACAATCGCAAAAAGTTCTGGCCAAAGTAACTACACCATCCGCAAGTTTCGATCGATCTGTAGTTTTAGCTCTATTTCAACGGGGAACATAACTTTTGGAGTTCGCTTGGAAGTGTCCCTTCGTGGTGTTTCGCGGTGGTAATTGTGTAACACCTAAATATGTGTGAAATTCGGCATTATGTTAGCTCGATATAAAGTTACTTTGCTCCCAAATATCGTACCTAGAGTATTGTGGAGGTTTCAGCTGGATCTCGCCTTGATACCGGAAAAGCTGGCAAAAGTATGGACTCAAATTTGTGCACAATACTAAGGTTAAAGGCAATTTTTGTGTTTTAAAACTTAAAATACCAACCAGCCTAATGCTCGTGCCATGAGCTACATATGTGTACATACAGTTACGAGCATGAAAATGGCAGTACCAAAATAATATTAAATTTTTTTTATCTATGATGTTTTAGAAAATTTTTATTAGATAAGATAAGATTTATTAAGTAGAAAAACGTTACAATATTTATGTTATCGCACAATTTACAGAATATGATATAAATCGTAATTCTACATCATTATATTTATATATTTATCACAGGTTTCGGTTTTTTAAACGATTTTTTCTTTTTTCGAAGGAAAAAACTACTATGAAAAACCTGCGCTTTACATCTTACAAGCTAGGGTTAATCTATAATATAATTGAACATTAAGAAAGTTCAGTTATTAGCAGATTGTCCGAAAAACTGAAACGAATTTTGAATCTTTCAGTCAAATTTTGTATTTCATCTGACAAAATCTTAGTTTTTGATTCATCATGAAGCTTTCTGGTGGAGAAATGCCATGGGAGTCGTAGCATCATTTTGAGTACCTTATTTTGGCAGATTTGCAGTTTCTTAACATGCGACTTTGCGATATTACTCCAGGCTAGACAGGCATATGATATTATTGGCTGAAATATAGACTTATAAATTATTAGTTTATTTTCATCACTTAAGCCTGAGCATCTATTTATTAGGGGATATAACATTTTAATCGCCAAATTTACTTTCTCCTGTATGTACTTTACATGATCGCAAAAACATACTTTTTTATCAAAAATCACCCCCAGATATCGTACGGTATTGGCCCACGGGATATCATAACTACCTAATTTCAAACCTGTACTTGGTATAAAGCAATGACTTCTTTTTCTAATGAATAAGATAGCTTGCGTCTTACCAATGTTTAATTTTATTTTCCAAGTACACAAGTAGTCTGCCATGTTTTGTAGTGCATCTTGAAGTTTGGTTACGATTTGGTTACCAAACGCATGCGAATAAAATATGCCAATGTCGTCTGCATACATAGCATATGAACAATTGGCTAATTTGGGAAAATCAGAGCAATAAATAATGTACAGTAAAGGACCAAGTACCGATCCCTGGTAATATTTTGAATATTGTTCTATTCTTAAACATATTTAAATCAACTCTATAATGAAAAATAAAATTGTAACAAAAGATTAAAATGCAAAGTCAACATTAAAATAGCAGTCATATAAGTAACACATTCTGACGAAGTTTATAAAAATATTAAAGAAATACTGCATTGACAAAGTTTGAAGATTCAAAGTTGTAACTAATATTTAGTTGAACTTCTTCTTTATTACGCCAGCATAACCGCGTGGCATTGAGCCCATCAATCGCCCACATATCTGCTTCGCAATCTTCAGCCACGCATCTTTAACAATTATCCAAAGTTGTTGATTGTTGCTCAGTTTGGCATTGTGTACAGCTCTGCTTAAGTCCCCCCACAGATTTTGTATAGGACTAAGGTCGAAGAACTGAGCAGACCATTGTATAACTTCAGATTCTGCTTTCGTCGTCCTGTGGTGCAGTGTTTCCCTCGACCTGCTATAGTCAGAAGGTAAGAAATATATTCATGACACTCACCAAACTGAATGTAATAATATAATAATAATATAAATAACTAATAAAAAACGTACTTTAGCCTAATTCTGTGCAAACTTTTATTAATATTCCTTGTAAAGGGTGGTCAAATTTTAAAGGCCGATACTGAATGTGAACCAAATCTAAAATCAAGTTTTTTCTGCATTTTATTTGACATTTTGCAATTTCAGACTAACTCAATTTAAACCAAAGACAGATACACATGACCGCCAAGATCATGTGATTTGACACCGTTGGACTTCTTTCTTTGAGGTTATTTGAAAGAAAAGGTGTACGTGGATAAGCCAGCAACAATTCAAGAGCTAAAGGATGAGATAATTTGGCACATTAACGGCATAGAACCTCAATTATGCCTCAGCGTGATCGAAAATTTGGACCATCGGATGGAGGTGTGCCGCCGAGGCCGAGGTGGCCATTTGGCCGATATTTTGTTCCATACGTAATTGAGCCATACCAATATTATGATAATAAAGAGAAATAGCAATAATTTCCTAAATAAATTGTTATTTATTCAAAATCAGCCTTGAAACTTAATCACCCTTTATAACCTTAAAAAACTGAAGACGCTGCTATTTCAACGTTGCACTTAATAACGGATTTACGTACAGATATTTTCGTAGTTGATTATTTATTATTTTTATTTTTTATTATTTTTTGGAAAAACATGACTTCAAAATATTTTTTTAATAAATCTGCTATTTTCATATTCACAGCTGTACGTATGTACGTGTATGAATTTGTAATATTAGCAGTCCCTAGCCGCCATTAGCGACACAAAATTATCAAGCAAGCGTAGTAGAATTTTATAGTACGTATAGGTGGAGGGTACGAACAGGAAGCCTATGCAATTATAAGTACTTGAACGAGAGCGTACCGTACTGTTCTTTCGCTGGTTTGACCAAAAAATTTATTTCTAATTTATTCCACCGCTGCTAAGTTTTTGTTTTAGCTGCTGCTGTTGTGAAGTCAACTATGAAGTGGGCTAGTAAAAATTATTTACTGTGGCACGCGCGTTATTTTAATGGATGCATTATGTATATGTATGTGTATGTATGTATATATGTCTATGTGTTTGTAGGTGTATTTGCATATTTCAAAATACCAAAAGAACTACAATTTGAATGGCGCAATGGATTCAGCGTAATTTCTGTACAGTTGAACAGTGGTGGATTGCCTTTGACTAAGTGTCGGATATTTGGCCAAGCGCGATAAATAACATTGAATTTTTTTCATGTAAATTTTTTAATTTTAAATTCTTAAGGCTGGTGTTTGCGTAATCGTAATACGAGTGGACACTAACACCTGGTGCTAAGCATTCATCTACTTCTATCGACTAGGTTTGTTGCTTAAGTTTTCCGTTTGAAAACTGGAAGAGGGTGTTTGGTTTTTTGTTTACTCTCATTTCTATGGTTCTATGAAGGCATATAAGGCCGCAAATGTAATGCATTGCTGTGCTCTAAGTATAGCTTAGCGAACAAGTGGCTTAATTAGTTAACATTAGTAATCTTATAAGCTAAAACAGGCAGTTCTAAAGTGAATAATAAAAAAAAATTGTGTTCTATGAACTCCAGGCATCGCCAGCCAAGCTGAAAATCCATCAAGAAAGTGTTTAAAATTTATGATGTATGATAGGTAACACGTAACATTACATATATCGTTACTTGCATAACAAATAATTTATTTTAAAAATATGAAAAAAACATATTTTTACTTATTTTAGTTCATGCTGAGTTTGAGATTATCTCTTCTTAGGAAGTAATTTTGTGAACACGTGTTGCTGAATGTAAGTATGTTATGAACATTGAATAAAAAAATGATGTGAATACATGTATAAATATTTTAATCTTTCCAATTATGTGCATATATGTATGTAGTGATATGAAGTGTTACCTATTCAATACACCATAACTTTTTTGGGTGAAATTAGTTTTTATTGATTTCAAATACAAAATTGGAATAGCCCATCGGATTTGCGTCTGGTGAATTCGAAAGCCATTGTGTGGACGAAATAAAAGTGTAGAACGTGATTTTTTAACCATTCTTGGTTCACATGAGCCTTATGAGACGGTGCCGAGTCCTGTTGGAACGTCCATGGCCTACGACCGAAATGTTTTTCGTGTCCACGGCTCGAAAGCAGCTTCTAAAATATTTTCCCGATAATAAGTCGCACTCACTTTGCAACACCTCCTTTGCTCTTTCGCACCGAACTTTTTTTTCTGGGGTGAAACATCGTATGCTTTTTGGAACTTGTAAGCCTTGACCTTGAGCTCATTTTTCAATATGCGTCGAATGCTGTCTTGCGATATTTTCAGTGCTTTGGCCATTTTTCTTCCACTTCGACGTGGATTTCGTTCAAGTCGAGCCTTCACTTTCCGAACCATTTCTGGCATTGTTGCGGTTGTTTTTGGTCCACCTCCATAGCGTTTTGCAATGCTACCAATATCATTGTAACGTTTTATAGTGCGATACACAAACATTTTATTCACTTTGAGGTGATTGAGCTCACGAATAATGGCTGGCTGTGATTTCCCAGCCAAATATACCGCAATCACACTATTACGTTTGAATTCCATCACAGAAAAAAAAATTCAACAAAACGGAAACGCAAATGCTTTTGATGGCTTATAAACAATATGTTGCACTGTTATTAGAACAATTTTCACGTTGATGTCATGAGTTGTTTTACAGATACAAGCAGTGTCAAGTTGGTAACACTTCATATCGTTCACCCTGTATATGCTGAAACCTGGCTATTGAATAAAAGAACTGCTACTGTAAAACATTTTGTTTTTGGATATTTGCTCATTAGCAAGCGTTTTCTGTTTATAATTGGGCTGTTTCCAAAGGCTGTTTTAAGTGTCGTATTGGAATGACATGAACTTTAAACCACTAAAAATGATGTATTTAGAAAGTTTGCAAAGTATCTAATAGCCAATATTACGAATTTTCACCCAGTTCAAAAATTTTGGTTGTGGTTTTCTGCCTTCTAAAAATTTGTTTAACCGTTAAAAACTTTATGCCTTAAGACAATAAGACACCTACGACATCTTGTGAATCACTTAAATATTTATAAAAAATCATGTCCTACTTAATAATTTCTCAACATCGCTAATTTTAATTGCGGATTTTTTTAGAAAATCAAAGACAATTTTTTCATAGAACTATATAACTTTATTCTGTAATGTATTGCCCATTTTGATCAATGACCTTTTGCCATCCTTCAGGCAGCATCATAATCCCACGTTCATAAAACTTCTGCTTTTTATTAGCGAAAAACTGAACCGGGCACGATTTGACATTATCATCATTATTAAAATTTTTGCCATTCAAGGAGTTTTGTAAAGATCAGAACAAAAAGTAATCAGATGGTGCAAGGTCAGGACTATATGGTGGTTGTGGCAAATCATCCCAACCCCGCTCCAATAATTTT
This sequence comes from Anastrepha fraterculus, assembly GCA_037575425.1. Classification (NCBI taxonomy): domain Eukaryota; kingdom Metazoa; phylum Arthropoda; class Insecta; order Diptera; family Tephritidae; genus Anastrepha; species Anastrepha fraterculus. The sequence goes on from JAYXIM010054734.1 coordinate 29,104, forward strand.
TGCCGAGTGGCCAAAGATGTGTCATGATGGAATAAAAAAAGCGTTTTCAATTTGTCAATTCGGGCCGCCTTTCTTCAACTGGATTATTTAATTTCGTTATTTGTTCAATGTAGACATCAGAATTGATTATTCGGTTGGGTGGTAAGAGTTCAAAGTATACAATTCCTTTGTAATCCCACCAAACTGATAACAAAACCTTCTTTTGATCAATATCAGCTTTTGATGTTGTTTTAGTCGGTTCACCTGGCCCACTCCACGATCTTTTCCATCGCCAGATATCAGTCGCTTTAAAAATTGATCATTTTCATTACGTTTCTTTAGCAAATTGCAGCTGTTAATGCGTTGCGTTAAATGCGTTTCCTTCAGTTCGTGAAGAATCCATGTATCGAGTTTTTGAACATAGCCAAGTTGTTTTAAATGATTTTCAATGCATGTATGTGATACATGAAGCTTCTCTGCGATTTCGCGGGTTGTACTGTAATGATCCGAATCGATTATTGCTTTGAATAGGGCGTCATCAACTTCAACTGGACGGCCAGAGCGTTTTCATCTTTGAGTGAAAAATTACCAGAACGAAATTTGGCAAACCAATTTTGATACTGCCGTTCTTTTAAGGCTTCGTCACCAGAAACAGCATATAACCTTTTATGAGCTTGCTATGCGGCTTCCTTTTTGCGGAAATAAAAAAGCAAAATATGACGAAAATGTTCCTTTTGATTTTCTTTTTTTCAACGAACGCCAAACGAAAACTACGCAACCGATCAAACAATTGTTTTTACTGATTGACAGCTGAATTGCCAACTATCAAATAACAAAATGTGTTTTACATTTGTACTTCGTCTGCAAACCTAAAAATTCAACTGAAGCCATCTATGAGTGAAATCCGCAATTACTTAGTTGCCATCCCTATATTTAAGGTGGTATTTTCTTATACTTGAAAGACTTTCTACTTTTACACTCCACTCAAAATTGTAACACATCAACAGTTTAACTAATTATTACTAAACGTGTTTCTCTTTTTTAATTATTCAGGATTTTCGTATAAAAATATAACTCTTTGTATAACAAAAACCATATAAACTCAATTTTGGATTTTTATACAAAAATTAGAAAAATCCTCAAAATTTTTATTTCAATTCCACAGTTTTCAATTGGCATTTATAGAAAGATGTTTGGCATGCAATTTTTTAGCCGATTAAATTTTAGTATTTATAATAAAGTTTAAATTTGAAGTGGCTAGAAAACGTTCTTGCTTTTTGGTAATTTTTTTCGCTGACCGTTTTCTTCATAAAATAAATAGTGTGCGTTAGTTATATGGAAAGAACTATTAGGGAAATTACAGCGATTTTTGAACAACTTCAAACTTGCTGTTTATTATCCCAAATTTTAACGGGCTATAAGCAAACATGTTAAATTCCAATTAGAATTAGCAATTGATGCAATTGGTTTATATTCTCTAATTCATCAAACAATTGGAATGAGTTCAACTAATTCCCATTAGATAATTGAAATTTTTATTCCAATGGTAAAACTAATTGCAATTAGTTGCTATTAGCAAACAAAATTGGTTTACCTTTACAATTAGAAATCTAATTGACTTCTGCTAATGCAATTAGATGTTTAATTAGCTCGAATTAGAATTAATTATTTTGATAAAAATAAATTTTTTGCAAAGAATTATTAAAGTGAACGAATAATGATGTAACTTAGGGTGGGTGAAAGCATGCATTTTGTTTCGAATATGATGCATCAATATTTGAATGATGATGATAAAACTTCCAATATATGGTCCAAATATCCCACATTAAAGGACATAGCACTGTTTTGCAACACGCCGCTTACGTCTTCAGGCCCTGTGGAGCGACTATTTTCCTTTGCGGGCATTATTAATAGTCCAAGGCGGAGTCGCTTGACTGACTTTTCTTTTGAAAAGCTCGTATTGCTGAAAGCGAATATATCCGGTCATTCTAGTTAATAAACAGTTAGTACATACGTTAAATAGATGTTCATGTATGTAATATACGTAGTACATATTATGTACATAAGTAATATTTATGTACATGTGTGAAATTCATATTATGAATATTTCAGTTTTTTTTGTTTTTCAAAATATCTAAATAATTGATTCTAATTCGAGCTAATTGAATATCTAATTGCATTAGCAGAAGTCAATTCGATTTCTAATTGTAAAGGTAAACCAATTTTTTTTGCTAATGGCAACTAATTGCAATTAGTTTTACCATTGGATTAAAAATTTCAATTATCTAATGGGAATTAGTTGAACTCATTCTAATTGTTTGATGAATTAGAGAATTTCACAAAAGAAGGTTACTTAGCAATCATTAGCATTATCTAATCATTATTTAACATCTTTGGCTATAAGCTACATATAAAAAATTTGTAGATTTTTTTTTAATTTTAACAAAGTTTAAAGCATGGTTTCGTAATAAAATGAATTTCATATACATATTGTCATACAAAATTATTAAAATTAAACAACAGACAAGTAAATTGTCAAAATATGCCAATAAGTCCATGTGGTATAGTTATGAAATGCTGTCACGAATATACTAAAAATCAGATGACGCTTTCGTTTTCACAAATTCAGATAAGTACACGCGAATTCAACTGGAATTGCTCCGAAACAATTATTTTGCCTACATTTCTTCTGACTGATTGCGGTTTCGCAGTAATTGGAGGGCACCAGCCTATCGTTTACCCTGTCGTATTGGCTTTCAGGTAGTACAAAGTTTTCAAGCATAAGTTCGCAGGATACTTAACCCAAAATGTTGTAGGAGATCCTCACCATTTGATGAAAATCTTCGAGGCATAAACCATTTTGGGAAAGATACACCGGTTCCACTGGTTAATTTCTTACTATAGACAAATGCTAATATTAGCAACGTAAAAAGGATGCGTAAGATAAGGTAAAGTATGAAAACCATTATGACTTACAACACCTACGGTCTAATATTATTCTAAGGAGAAATACCACCGTTCACTACACTTAGCGAGCATCTCGTCATATTCCACATCACAGCTCAGGTTTGCTTATTTAACCCTTCGTGCAAGATAACTTCAGTGTCAGAGTGAACAAGAAAGAGCTCTCTGGTTCAACAGCCGGTGAAATTGGCATTTATTACAAAAATTCCACTAATCGACTGTGACTGATCGACTAGGGCGTGATCTAAAACGATATACAATGATCAAAATATTGTTTAGCTTAGGAAATGTGAGGGCAAGTGTGAATTTCTATTGCTTTAGAATAGCTCGAACAGGTTCGAAACTTCGGGCACAGCCGAATGGTAGTCACACACCAACATATTCGGCTATGGCGACCGATAGTAGGTAATGCAATAAATTTGAGCATACTTCTTGCAAAGACATCTGGGTCCAAGTTCGTCTACAATATATTATGTTCTGTAAATGGAGAAAGCGCTCGGCGGTCTTAACGTACGAAGTGTGTTCAAAATATAAGTATCGCGAGTTTTGAATTTTCGCAGGTTACGTATATTCAAAAAAAAAGGCGGCCGCCGTAGCCGAATGGGTAGGTGCGTGATTACCATTCGGAATTCACAGAGAGGTCGTTGGTTCGAATCTCGGTGAAAGCAAAATTAATAAAAACATTTTTCTAATAGCGGTCGCCCCTCGGCAGGCAATGGCAAACCTCCGAGTGTATTTCTGCCATGAAAAAGCTCCTCATAAAAATATCTGCCGTTCGGAGTCGGCTTGAAACTGTAGGTCCCTCCATTTGTGGAACAACATCAACACGCACACCACAAATAGGAGGAGGAGCTCGGCCAAACATCTAACAGAAGTGTACGCGCCAATTATTTATTTTTTTATTTTTTTACGTATATTCAAATTTCCGAGTTCGGCCATTTGGAATATTCAGTTAATTGTTGACAGCTGCTTTGTTGGCACGTGTTTCGGCTCGTCTTCGATTTTTAACTATTCAAAAAGATGGGCAAAGAACCTATATCAAATTTTGTGTGAAACACGAAATTAAGTGCGCGGATGCATTCCGAATGTTGACTATGTCATACGGAGAAGCTACTTTGGACCAAACCAACGTTTATCGGTGGTACAAAATGTTCTCAGAAGACCGAGAAGATGTGAATGACGAAAAGCGTCCGGGCGCCTGAGCACAGTAAAAGTTTTGCTTACCATTTTTTTCGATTGCAGGGGCGTTGTGCATCATGAGTGCTTGCCACAGGGTAAAACAGTCAATAAGAAATATTACCTGCAAGTTAAGCGCAATTTGCGCGAAGCAATCGCCAGAAACACCCGGATTTGTGGAAGAACAAATATTGGCTCTTGCATCACGATAACGCCCCTGCTCACAGATCGTTGCTTGTGCGCGACTTTTCGGCCACAAACAACACACTAATGATGCCACAGCTACCGTATTCCCCAGATCTGGCCCCCTGTGACTTTTTCTTGTTCCCGAAACTGAAGAGGCCCATGAAAGGACGACACTACGCTACAATTTACGAGATAAAGACGACATCGAAGGAGGAGCTGAACAAGATAAAAAAAATTATTTTTTTACGTGCTTCGAAGATAGGAAAAAACGTTCGCACAAGTGCATAATATCTCAAGGGGACTACTTTGAAAGGGACAAAATAGATATTAATGAATAAATAAATAATTTTTGAAAAAACACAAAATTCGCGATACTTTTTGTACACACTTCGTAGCCCACTGTGTTAGAAAAGCAATCAGTGTTAGAAATAATTCAAGTTTAATACTCACAAAGAAGAATGAGACTGCGATCTACCGCCGGTATGCCCCTTACGGTTAACCCAGGTCACAGCGATCGGTTTCGAAACAAAGTATAAGTACAGCCTATCAAAAAAATTATATATCAAAATTAGGATGTACGCTTTCGTTTGGCTCGCTTGGCTTTTCCTTTGCATCTTTTTGTAAACTTATACAATAATTTAAAAATAGCTCTTAACATTTTTTTACTGATTCTGTTTTTAGCTTAACAGCCACCTCAAAGTACATTTACTCGCAGTGTTGGCGGTCAATTAACTACAGATTCATGGCAAAACCCATTAAATATGTAATAAATGCAAATTAATCAATAACCGGTTTACAGAAACTCCATATGAGACACTTCACTTCGATACATGTAATTTTTTTCGTTCCACCGCAGACGCCCTTTAATTGGCGTGAGTGTTTTATTGTTATTATTCATTTTTTTGTGAGCACCGCGCAATTAATTATTTAATTAAAACAAAGTAAATTGAATGGAAATTATGAAAAGCAAGCAAAAAAAATTTATAAAAAATGTAAAAAAAGCAAGTTTTTAAGAAGGAGTTTTCAAAGCGTATATTTACTCGAAAACAATGGCACTGCTCTGCGACGGATTTGCGCAAGCGTAACGAATTATTTTAATTGTCGCTGATTAACAATATCCGCTGAAAATATTCATTCATTTTTAATTACCCACTGGCGAATACGTTAATGGGATGCAAGGGCAAAAATGGTAGTGAAGCGACATACAGCGAACAATTGAAGTAGAAATAAGAGCGCGTATGGATTGCACTGGCATTTCATTCACATGCACACACGCACACACACATGCACGCTCAAATATAGGAATATGTGTATGCAAATAAGGATTAATATCATAATTCAATCCATTATTTTGCATACTCTTTTATTGCAAATGCAATCACCTTGCCGGCTATAGACTTAAAAATTGAGTACAGGAGTGGTGGGAAAATTGGCAGGTAGAATTTGTAATGAAATTTCATTGACAAAGACTGTCCCGATTCGTAAAGGCATTTGTGAATATTAATGAATTTTTATGAGATTACAAAAGACCATCGACCAACCAAAAAAAAGGAAAAACACAAACACACACACAGAAGTGCAGTGTAGTCAATTTCATACTGGTACGAGTATTAGGGTGATTCATTCTTTCAAGGTTTTTGATATTTTGATCAAGTTCTTCCTTGTTTTTTTAGTATGTAGTAGTCAACTTGACAACGAGCATTAACTTAAATTTGTTTGATCGATATTTTACGAGACATCGATCATTACAACCATCTACCAAGAAAATAAAGCAATTTATGGGTTGTCTTTCTAGCAACTTTTTCCGCAAAGGGTTATAGCTACTTAGGAATGCAGGTCGAAATACTTTTAACAGAGCAAAATTCGCTGGGAAAGCAGAAGACTGGTATGCTTATCGTCATAGATTCAATGCGATTAAGTGATACGGAAACCAAGAAGTCTTCCTCAAGCAAGTTTTTTGAGAGGTTCAAATTAAACTTAGAAGTCCAAAATTTAAAAATCTTTCCCTCGAAGTACAGCACTCGGGGGAGCATCAGAAGGACTGTAACGCTTAAGGAAAGCTAAGAGTCTTCTTGGCTCAAAATTTGAGAAGGGTTTAAATTAACCTTAGAAGCTATGGAAGAGGAATGGCGTTGTATCTTCAAGTGCCCGAAGAAGGATAAGAAGAAAAAAGACGCTTAAGGAAAACTAACAAGCCTTCTTCAACCAAGTTTTTCTAGAGGTTCGGATTAAACTTAAAAGTCCCAAGTTCCCTATCTTGGAGGAAGGTCAGGAGGACTTTAACGCGTAAAAAAGCGAAGAGGTCTTCTTGACAAACAATTTCCGTTGGACTCGAATTAAATTTAAAAAGCTGTCTCTCCAATCGAAATAATCCAAAAAGAGGACAAGAAGGACTTTAACGCTTAAGGAAAGCTAAAAGGTCTTCTAAGTCCAAAATTTTTGAAGGACATAAGAAGAATCTGGACGCTTCAGGAAAACTAAGAAGTCTTCTTTACCTAAGTTTTTCGAGAGGTTCGAATTAAACTTAGAAGTCCTAAATTTAGTAAGCTATCACTTCAAGTTCCTCAACCGGGAGAAGGATGAGAAGGACTTGAGCGGGTAAAAAAGTAAATAGGTCTTTTTGGCAAACAATTTTCGAGAGATTCGGAGTAAATTTAAAAAGAATTTGAAAGGCTTTCTCTCCTAGCTAACGAATTCATATGGAGGTAAAGAAGGCATTGCACGCTAAGCAAAGCTTAGAATTCTTTTTCACCCGAATTTCGCAAGGGGTTCGAATTAAACTTAAAATAATTTCGTTTAAAAAGCAATTCTCAAAGTTTTTCATCCCGGAGGAGAATAAGTAGAACTTGAACACTTAAAGAAGCGAAAAATGTTGCCCACAATTTCCGAGTGGTTCGATTAACCTTGAAAGTACCATATTTAAAAACCTGCCTACATTTTCAAAGAGCATAAGAGATCTGGGCTAACTCGATTACGAAGAACTAAGTACGAGAGTACTAGCGAGGCTCTTGGTACAATGTATATAAGGCTATTTGTCCGATATAAAATTAAAAAAAAATCAAGTAAATCACCTTAATGCAGTGTCCATATGTACATAAATATCTGTTTGTATTTTTCTGTAACACTAAACCTAAATGGCAACATCTCTTCAAAGTAAACAGACGGCATATTAAAATCACTGGCATATTCGATGCTTACCGTCGACTGCCTTGGCGGTTAAATACATCGAGTCGAAAATAAATATTCGAAAAAAAAACAATCAATCAACCATAGAAAAGTAGTGCAAAAATAAATAAGGAGAGCATCACCTAATAAAAAATCAAGTAACAAAATAATGAATTTGCTTAAACAAGTTGAGCAGGTAAGCGGAAAAAAGGCAAAAACACAAAAGGAGGCAGCTTCATACCGTTGCGGCTTTCGGTAGTCATCGAGTATCGAGCATCGATCTCCTGGGCTTATTTCACAGGGTTTATGCTACACGTATGGTTGCGTATGTATGCGTGTATGCCCATATATTGGCAACCAATTATGACTCATCCGTTGTCTGTGAACATGACTGAACATGACTAATCTGCGCAGAACAGGCGAAGGTAGCCGGATTGTTTTGGTTGGCTGGTCACCTGACGGCTGAGAATCATAACCGGTCTGTTGTGAAATTCCCTAGCAAATGTATGCTGCGTATGTAGATGTAGTATCAATGCAAGGCAAAAAAGTACAAAACTGTTTAGAATCAATAGGAAAAGGAGCAAAGTAACGAGATGTGCGTTGTTTTGATTTTTATGGCATACGCGACGGCACCGATGCCCCAGCATACGAAATTGAAGCAAATCAAGTGCGTTTTGCCTTAATATACCCTAAAATTAACTAGCAGCAGGAGGAAACAAGGATTGAAAGGAACGAAAGGAAGGGAAATGCAATTAAATAAATGAATGAATTTAGGGTTTACATGGATTTCAAAAGCTAAAAATCCATATTTTGTGTCACTTTTTGTAATATAAAAGAAAAAGGTAAACATTTGAGGGAGTTCAAAGATGAGTTTAAAGAGGTTTACAACTACAATTCAGTTGGGTAGCTAACACTAGAAGAAGTGTGTTTTGGCTAAAAATCACTTCACTGATTTGGCTCATAACAAACAAATCTGCGCAATGGATTAAGAAAACATATATTTGTACAAAGTTTAATAATCTGGGACTAACCACAAGGAGATTAAAGAAAAACTATTCTGTACTTGTAAAGGTGACGGTGGGATACTGCAATGCCCTCAAAATAAGCACTACTTTACGTTAAGCTCTATGCAATTTTTTTCGACCGATCCACAAAAGATTTTAGAGGATCTTTTTTTATGAGTTCGACAACTTAAAATGATAGGAAAAGACAGAAATATTGTTGAAATGATCTTTTTTTATTATAATCTGGTAGATAATTTCATGGCATTAGCAATTAGCAAAAATGCGACGCAAGCGATTGTCATTTGACTTCAATTCTTGCACGAGCTGTATTTTATAGGCACATAAGCCAAGTGAGTAAGTCAAACAAACAGTCGGCACTCTCGCGTATCGGTACCTACGTCACTGTTGACAGTTAGAAAGAGACTTCGTTTAGTTAGGAACCAGCACTAACATCGATAACAATGTCAGCCTGGAAATCCATTGTAGAATCTCTCTTGCAACAAGTGCTACTTGGGACTAAGCAGGCAATTGAGTAGTAAAGTCCTCTCTCGACGAACAAAATTAACACTCTACAAGGCTCTCATCATGCCCGTCCTAACGTATGGTGCAGAAGCTTGAACGATGACAACATCCGATGAGGCATCCCTTGGAGTGTTTGAGAAAAAGATTCCGTTAAAATTTTTGGACCTTTGCACGTTGGCGACGGCGAGTATCGCAGGCGATTAAACAATGAGGTGTATGAGCTTTACGATGGCATATACAAAGTACAGTGAAAGAAGATCCAGCGGCTTTCTTGGCTGGGTTTGTCGTCCGAATGGTTACAAACGTTCCGACTGTGAAAGTATTCGATGCGGTACCAGTTGGTGGTTATCGTACCAATCAAGAAGAAGAAGAAGAAGAAATCATGATCCGTACGTAAAATTTTTCATGCAGTCGAAGGGCAAAGACCAACCGGTTGAAGCTGACGACGAATGGACATTTCGACGTCTTCTTCAACACTTCCCTCTATGAACTTTGTGAACAGATTTATTTTTTCAAAGTAAATTTCCACTATTTAGAAGAGTTGTTCTAGCTTCAATGATGACTTGTCAAACTCTACTGCATATAAATTTCAGGACGATTCGCCCATCTCAGCTGTCCCGATAGTTCTCATGCAGCTAAAAAACACCTGATATATATATACGTATCAAAACAGTAGCTTTAGCGTTATGAATTCCAGCATTCAAACCGTCAACAACTTCACCTACCTGAGAAGAGTAATTTCTACGGAAGCACGTAGCGCGTTTGCTCAACTGAACAAGATATGGAAGTCTAAATCGATTTCCACACTTCTACAATCGCGCCTTTTGTATGGCTGTGAGACCTGGCTCATGAAAGGCTTGCTCGCAAATGAGCTGCAAGTTTTTGTTAGCAAATGTTCAAGACGTTTATTGCGGATTTGGTGGCCCAGAACAATCAACAACAGAAAGTTTTAGGCAAATTGTAAGCAGTTAGCCATCCAGACTGAAATAAAGCAGAGGAAAAGGAGGTGGATTGGTCATACTCTTCGAAAGGATCCCACAGAAATATGCAGGCAAGCACTCGATTGGAACTCGCAAGGCAGTAGAAAAAAAGGACGCCCAAGGTGCACCTCTAAGAGAACTTTCGAAAGAGAACTTAAGGCTGCAAAGTCATTGCGAAGGATCGTGACCATTGGAAGCGTTTGGCAGAAGTCCTATGTTCCATCAGGGTGGACAGAAATTAAGAAAAAGTATTATGAATGTTATTTGTTTTAACACAAACTGATCTTTGGGGATTTTCTAGTGTGAGAAATTTCTTTTTATATAAAGAATCTCATGTTGGTGCTGCAAAGGAAATTATACGAAATTGTTTCATATTTCAATATAGATCAAACTAAATTTTGCAAAAAGATAAGAATGATTAAGGTTTACAATATTTAAAAAAATTATTTGTTTTTTACATTTTGTTCTAGCCATTGACTTTTTTGTTTACAATCAACAACATATCTATAATTATTTCGTTTTTTGAATCTTATTACTGTCAACAGGAGATGTATGCTTTCTACTTTCTATCTTCATTTTAATACTTAGGCCTGACATATTTGTAGCAATAAGCGAATGAATAAACGTGACAAATTATGCTTTCTTCGCTCGCTTCAAACTATTCAATTCTCGATTACTATGAGCAGATTCAAAAGATGAAAATACATAAAGAGCTATAGCGACCCGTACTAACATACAGCAGTGAAGTAATGGAAACTTAAGGCAGCAGACACCGCCCAAATACTGAGATTTAAGAGAACGGTACCATGAAAAATATATCCTTTCCACTGGATGACGGAACATATCGAATCAGATAAATGACGAGCTCGTTGCATTGATTCATGATTTCAACATGATTTTTGACTTATTATCCTACATAATTTTTAAAGACCTTACATTCCCAATAAACAACATTTTATTTATCTAAAATATTTTGTATGCTCGAAAAAGTTGTATGCATTTCTTGAAACATAACAAATTTTGAGTTGTGTCGCTTTTCAGTTTGTAATCTAGCCCTGCCATTCTTGAAAAAAACCTCTTTAAAGATGGCTGTCAGTGTTTTGAGTGGCATTCAATAATACCAAACACCACAGTGCCCATATCATCCTTCACTTACTTACAACGAAGGTAACCATTTCAGTACCACTTTGCTCTCGTATTGTACTCCACCTGGCTATGGGAAATGATAGATAAACAAAAGACAAGCAAAGACAGTTTTCAACATACACTCCAATGTGTTCCTATATTTGTATAGAGCAAAATGTGCAAGTAGAATTTACTACGCTTTCAGCAACGCAGTGCACTTCAGACGGGGGTACATCAAATGAAATCCAATACGATTTCCACCGAAAACAACTAAACACGCAATTAAACCCGTTTCGCGAATGCGCGAGCGTGCGCAAGTTGCTGTCCTAAGTCTTTTCATTTCGTTGGGCTCTCACAAAAGTAGGGTCGAGCGAAGGCAACAGTTGCTGCTGCCCTGTCTTTGTTTACTTTTGTTTTTATTGTTGTTTTATTTTGCTTGTACATTGTTGCAAAGGTGTTCATACATACATACATGTGAACATGCCTGTGTGTTGTTGCTTTGCTTTTGACGCTGCAGCTTTTAACATTTCGAATTTTATTATTATTTACCAACAAAAGCGTCGTGTGAATATTTCTTCGCTAAAATCTGAACAAAGCTGGCAGGTAGTAAAAGAGTTTCACAAATGCATTCACTTTAACGAACTGTATGACTGTGTTTACCTATGCAGAGGAACGCATTTGTTTACATTTGCAAACCAAATTATTAACTATGAGTAGAGTTCAATGCACTAAACAGAGACATCATAAAATGTAGAATAAAATTGATTGTGTTCCCTGGGTTTTGCTTATATTAAAAATTACTGCTTCTCCATTTATATATTTCATACATTCCTTTGCCTTCTGTAGAGGGTTTAAAATTCTGAGGTGCGGCTTTTGATGCTATGAAAATTTTGAAGATTAACTAATAGAGTCGCCATAGTTTCCTTCAATCTTGCAAACGCCGTAAAGGGTGCTATGCCAAGCGCGAAGAAAAGATGCAGAAATATACGTAGTAATCTACTTATAGGCAAATGGAGCATTGTGTCTAAAAATTATCAACCATGCGCCTAATTTTCCTAACTTGCGCAAGGCAGGACAAGAAATTGTTGATTTTGTCAAAAGGCTGAAATTAGAACGTGCAGAAGAGAATCTACGGTCTATACTCTCAAATCGGCTAAAAAAAAATAACTCTTCATTACCCAGATGTAAGCAAGTGGAGTGACTTCAAATCGCAATGCTGAGCTACCTGTGGTCAAATGGTAAGGGGACTATAATTGAATAATAAAAAATGAGAAGAAGGGATAAAAGTCTTGTTTCAGAGGCAGAGACAGCACAGCTTGAGAATGATTCAAATGTTCACTTTATGGATTGTAGCATGAAAATTTACTCAACACCAGCGCTAGGGCAGCAAAGGTAAAGAGATAAAGGCAGAACAGGTTTGAGGATAAAGAAGGCCAAGCTGTCGAACTTTTCAATAGTGGAAGTATTGATTTTTAAGGTGAAGAACCCGTGTAATTATTTATTTATTTAGTCATTAAATGCTAGCATAGCAAGGCTAAACCTTATAATTATTAGTGCTAGTCACAATAGGTTACAATTTTTATGATAAAATTTACATGGACACTTTAAGTTACAAAAAAAAAACAAATCAAGTTTACATTTAAAGAAACGAGAAAAGTCACTTATGGATTAATATGATCTCCCTTAGTGCTAACACTGTGCTGAAGTTCGAGAAATTTAGAGTTTCTTACGGGCTTCGTGGCAATTATTCCGAGGTACTCAGGTACTTTCGAGAAGCAGATTTTATACAAAAGTAAGAACTGAACTGAAGAAGCTTATCCAGAAGCATGGAGTAGATAGTGCCAGCATGATAAGCGAATTTAGTACTGCGACCTCAAAGATTCATGGGTTCAAGTATTTCTCCGAGTCCAACTTCCCCAAAACATTGAAGTATTTGTCATATTTTATTGAGTTTTATTTCCTCGAAAAACTCGTAACAGTTAAAAACACGAGGTTCCTACTATACCCACGGCTGTATACTGTGAGTAACCAACTTAAAGATGACACCAATTGAGTTATGATCAAAGAACCCTCAAGTTAAAAGGGTCTGTACAAAAAGTAGAAGCCACTTTCTTAGCTTACAATTCTATGTGAAGAACGAGAAACCTCGTATTTTAGGCTTTGAGAATTTCGTTGAAGAAAGGAAAAATCTGTCAATAGGCACCTATATTTTTTGTAAAGCTTAACCACATTCGCATTTTCTCAATTATTTTTGGTAGGCCATATGGAGTTTTCTGCTGTTGTTCTGAGTGGATAAATGTTCAGTAAGGCAACCTCTAATTAGACATTTTTGTTTCATTTCATACGGAGTGGGCCAACTATTGTTTTAAACTGGAAATAGCTTTAAGTAATAATGGAGGATGGTTCCTTATGTAGAAGTTGGAGGATGTAGAAGCCCACGCAAGTAGATAAAGTTATTGATTTTCATTCACTTGGGAGTGCCCAGGACTATTCTTCTGCATATAGCCCAAGCCGCTACACTTAGGATCCTTTGGGTAGCTTCCGAACACCCGTTCAAGAGTGAGCTAATATGAGAAGGTGAAGCAACCAAGGATAGTTGGTTGTGCGAGAATCTCTCTTACCAACAAGTGCTACTTTGGACTTTCGTAGGCAATTGAGTAGTAAAGTTCTCTCCCGACGAACAAAACTAACCCTCATCATGCCCATCCTATCGTATGGCGCAGAAGCTTGGTCGATGACAACATCCGATGGGGAATCCCTTGGATTGTTTGAGAGAAAGATTCTGGTTTTTGGACCTTTAAACGTTAGTGACGGCGAGTATCGGGATACAAACGCTCCGGCTCTGAAAGTATTCGATGCGGCACCAGCTGGTGGTAGTAGAGGAAGAGGAAGGCCTTGGACGCTGGAAAGATCAGGGGAAAAAGGCTTAGCTTCACTTGGTGTGTCAAACTGGCACCGGTTAGCACGAGAAAGGAACGATTGGCGTGCTTTGTTAAACTCGGCCACAATTGCGTAAGTGGTTACCACGCCAATCATGAAGAAGAAGACCATAAATTGAATTTGATCTGGAGCAAAATTTAATATTTATCTAATATTGGTTAGAGAATAGGGAAATTCCAACACTACTTTAAGACCATTTACTTATTGTTTAAAGTTAAAAGATAAGAGACAATAAAAGGACTCAGTAGTTCAAATTTCAAGCGTTAGCTGGCCCACCCTTTTTTTATGTTCACATATTTTTACAGGATTTTTAGAAAAATGGTAGCTTTTTTCACGCTCCGTCCCATAAGACAGATGGCAATGAAAATTTCTAAAACATCTTTCAAATCTGAAAAATAATGAGCTGAAAATATTGAGTACACAATTAACAAAAAAAATCACTTTGTTTTAAGGGATTTTGTTTAACTCTTTGCAGAATTTTCTATTGTCAAAAAAAAAAAAATTGAAAATTCAGAAATTGCTTCGTTTATTTCCGCTTTTCCAATAACTTTTTTATCAAGCACAACAATATAATTTAATATATTTCTATCAAGCAAACAAAATGCGTTTTTACCTATTCGACGAGGTGGTGCTGCATAACAAAAAGGATGATTTCTGGATTGTGTTGCATGGAAATGTGTTGGATCTGACACCGCTCATGAAAGATCGTTACGATCACTGGAATAGCGTAAGTTGCTAGCCATGTATAGCCATGCATATCACAAAATGATGCACATCTATAAATAAGATACACTTTTTAAACTTAAAAGAATTTGGAGTATTTGCTCGCCTTTGGCGGCAAGGATCTTTCCCATTTCTTCGAGGAGACACTCATGCCGAAAACGGAAACATCGCCGGTGACTGGGCGACCACGTCTACTCTTTCCACCCATTTTGGAAACGGCGCTCAGCGAAATGTGCAAGACAAAGGGCAAACTCTGGAGTCAGGATCCCATGTATCACATTGGCCGCTTGACAAGGCGTGCACGACGTGTGCGCATCATCAATACGCTTACTGGCACTACGCAGCTGATGAAAGTCTGCGACGAGGATACAATTTACGATATACAACATAAGTACAAACAATTTTATAACCACCATGCGGGCAGCTATGCATGGCGGAAATTTTCGAATATGGTAAATTGTTTTAGATATAATTATTTAAAAAAAAAATTTAAATCAATTTTATGTGTGTGCGTGTGTTCTTAGGGCATATGCGGTGGTAAATTATTTCTGAAAGGCACTCTGGACGAAAATGGACTGATTGAGGAGGAGCAGTGCAATTATGATTTGCCACCACCATCGATATGGTTATATTATACGAATGATGTGACAGTCGCATAAATAAATAAATAATTGACAATATGAGAAATTAACAAAATTCATTACTTTGTGCAAAAGCAAAATATGCCAGAAAGTGTTGCATGTAGCTGCAAATTTATTATTTAGTGCTTTGATAAGCGAGAGTGAATCATAACTGTGACCGAATTTGTGCACGAAATGAGTTTTCCTAATCCAGTATTGTCATTACTCGTCGACATAGAAAAAATAGCTGAAACCGTAGGACTTAAAATAAATGCAGAAAAACCAAATATTTGAAGATTTTACGCAAGGTGGAGAGAAGACAGCCAGAAGACAATCTAGTTGGCACTTACCGCTTCGTGGGCGTACAATCGTTTTAGTATCTGGCTGTCACGATACAAAACAGGATTGGGGCAGGAAACAGAGCATATTTCGCTCACACCAAATTATCTAAATCTAAATTTTTTACGAGAGTTTGCGAACTACGTCTATACCAGTCACTAATACAGCCAATTCTTGCATACGGCTGTAAATGCTGAACAATAACTTCTAAAGATGAATCGGGCCTAAGAGTATTCGAGCGAAAAGTGGTGCGTAGGATATTTAATCTACTACGACTGTAAGATGCTATGTACCGAATACACTACAATGAAGAATTTCTGCAGCTTATTAATGGCGAGGACATCGTGAAATACGTTAAGTCCCAAAGACTGCGATGCTGGCCGACTCCAGAAATGAATCGTGTCATACAATTCCATAGCGCCTAAAGCACGAAGACGCCCAAAACTAACATGGTTTGAACAAGTTTTAATAGACCTGAGGACACTGGGTATTAGAAACTGGCGAACTGTTACCGAAGATCGAGATGCAAGCTAAAGCTCACCACGAGCTGTAAAGCTGCCCGATGATGACGATGAGTGTTGTCGTTTAATTTTTATTTTATAATTTATTGGCGCTGATACCCATTTGGGTTTTTGGTCGGGCTTCTCCTATTTGTAGTGTGCGTCCCACAGTTTTAAGCCGACTCCGAACGGCAGATATTTTTTATGAGGAGCTTTTTCATGGTAGAAATGTCTTCGAAGGTTTGCCATTGCTTGCCGAGAGGCGACTGCTATTAGAAATAATTTTTTTTATTTTGGTCATTCACCGAGATTCGAACTTACGTTCTCCTACTGGTAGTCGCGCACCCAACCATTCGGCTACAGCGACCGAATTCGATTATAGGAGACCAAAGAGTAGATCAGTGCACTTGAAAAATCTTGCAGGTAAATAAAAACCGGATAACCAAGCGTCTATCGAGTATCTAGGTTCCCTAATGGAGAAATGGAAAATAGTCCATGAAGGCTTGACTTTCTTTTAGGTGGCATTTGAATATTTCTTTAGCAAGATATTATAGGCCACAGGTCAAAGAGAGTAAGAAAAGCTGGAGATTAATTTTTCCTGGATAACAAAAAAAGTCTACAAGTAAGTTGTTATACCAAGAATTAAAATGCTGTATTTTAAAAACCATCGGCAAGCAATAAAAAATATTGTGGAATTCCTCAGCCACCTTTTACAATAGTCTTCCATGATGTCAACTCGCGTTACTTGCCCCAAGTAACATCTTCATTAAATCATCTATTGTATTTTACTCACTCGCATAACTCGTTAACAAATAGTTCGTATGTATGTCTTCTTATGAGCTAAGTTATTCCCTTTTTCAAAAGTTCGTTCTAACTTCTCATGCACAAATGCGAGTTATAAAGTCCCTTCAGTATTCCAAAGTAAATGTTGATGGCGTTGACAAGCGATTGCTATCAGTTGACATGCAAAAATATAGAAAGGCGCAAAATCGTCTCAGGCGCCCTCGTCAACGCTAAGCGCAAACAAATTGCAGTATGACAATAAATGGTAACAAAGAAAAACCAAAACAAATAACTATTTATGTGCACATGCAAATACGAATGTGTAATTTGCAAATGGACAGCCTACAACCTAATCGCGAATGCTCGAACAAGTTTCTGCCTAAAGTCTTTAGTTTTGTGAAGGAATTCGCTCTGCACTTACATGCGAATGTATTGCATAGCCATTTGAGTTGTGTATGCATGTACATCTGTACGTGTTCTAGAAATTTGCTTGTCTAATAATTGTTCATGCCCAAGCAGTTATGTGAGTTTGTGTGTGTGTGTGTGTGTTTTTTTTCACAACGCCAAATAACAAATGTTTGCTGAGAAAGTCATTTACTAACTCCGTCACATGCGATTATTTCGCCAACATTTTTACACTGCTGCGCCTTTCGGCGGCTGAGCCGGGTGGAGGAGTGGGTGTTTGCGACAGTTTACTTTTGCACGCAAGCTTTGGAAATGGAATTTCGCATGCGCATTCCAAAGAGCACCCAAGGGTGCCGAGGAATATTGAAGAGGAGAGGCGTGCGTAGCAAATGCTGTAGGTAGGCTTCTAAGTTATGTACAGGTAACCCTCCTACAACGCGATTAATTGGTTCCTGAAAAACTCCGCGTTGTAGGAAAATCGCGTTGTAGGAAACTTTTTTTTCCTCCATTTTCCCTTGTTTTATCTAAAAACGTGTGTGTAAATGTTTGAAAAAATTGCGGTTTGCAAAATTCCATAGTGCATACAAACATTCAAACACTTTTAGTATGTACATATATATAATACAAATATATTATTATTTCTTTATGAGACTACGAATAATAGATATACACATATACACAAGTAATTTTTGATAATTGTGTGTTTATAGAATACAGTTTATAGAATATGTATTTAAAAAATGCTTAAAAATCGCGTTGTAGGAGTCGCGTTATAAGAAACATTCCGCAATTCGCAAACCGCGTTGTAGCGAAATCGCGCTATAGAAGTACCGCGTTATAGGAGGGTTACCTGTAGTTGGCGTTGTCGGCTTATGGTCGCAATTTTGATGTGTGATTTTCCCAAACAACGACCGACGGAAGTGCGCAGAGGCTGTGTGAAGAGTACGAACGGCAGAGTGTTTAGAATGGAATGCGTTCACAAAGCGAGAAGTAGCAGTTGAAGTACGACATACTTGTATGTACATACATATGTATGTATGTATATGTACCAAAAATATATGTAGCAAATTTCTGCCATCGCTCTGTGAGTAGGTAGGATTTAGGTGAATTTATTAACGGATTTTCGGGAGATTTACATTTTAATTTATTCACTTTGCATTTATAAAAATTAAGTTCGCTAATGATGTCCGCCGTTTTCCGCAAGTAATTTTTGAGAGTTATGTGTGTGAATATTCTCCATACAAAGTCATGTGAAAGTGCTTAAGAAATTTTGATTTTGAATAAATATTTTTGGAGCTCGCTCAACTATGAAATTTACAGAAAAGTTCCAAGCAAAAAAAAAAGAAATATTAGCAAATATATTCAAATTAAAATATTCAAAACAAAACTCACACAAAGCAGGTCATTTATCGTGGCATTTGTCTTAAAAAGGAAGTGGCTTTCGAATTGTTTGCGTTCTTTTTTAACGGAGTGGCCTGGCCAGGCGTACCATAATTGGCAGCGGGCGCACCTACAAAAACAGCAAAGCAAGTGCACAAAGTGACAACCAAATACTACAAACAAACTAAAAAGTATGCATATGTATGTATGTATGTATCCATACATGAAAATAAAATGTATATGGTCAGTCAGCGCATAACTTCAACTTCCGGGCCTTAATGCTGACAGACAGCGAGAGGATAAGAAGTGTTGTGATAGTCGACTGGCTGGTAGTCAACGGTGCAGTGCACGCAAAAGGGTCAAATTACTTTTCATTTTGAATTTTCCAATTATAGTAGCGCCTGGTCATAAAACGAATTAAAAACAGAAATGCAGTAAACACTAATATTAAAAATAAATAACCAATTGACCATTTCCCCATGTGACATTTTTCTTAAGGGGCATTCCATACCAAAACCAACGAGCAAATAATTATTTGGCATCGGATTGAAACGAAATTAGAAGGTATTTTCAGAAAAATATATTTTTCGAAACTGTTTTAAATAAAAAAGCAAAATGTTGGTCAGAGGACTGTAGTTTTTAACACTATACGTAACAGCATCATCGTCAAGACATTTTCCTTCTCTCAAAAGTTTGTATAAAAGATAAGTTAAGCAAATTTTTAGTCACGTCTTAAGTAAAGTGAAATTAATTGGAACGATTTAAAAAAAAGTACAGCGCTTTTTGCTCACTGGAAATATCAGCCTTTAAAATACTGGTTGGTTGACATAAACCGAAGTCTGAAGACAAGATAACAGAACGTCATGTTGATAGCAAAGTAGCAAAATAGATCACTCATCCAGAGGGCATATAAGTTGATTCCCAAACTAGATGAATGGATGAGCAGAAAACACGGCGAAACAGATTTCTTTCTAGTCCAGATTCTCAGCGGACATGAAGGCTTTCTTGCGTACCTCCACCTGTTTAATCTAGCAAATAACTCGACCTGCTTGAAATGCCACAGCAAAGAGGAGTGTGCAGAGCACGTGACTTTTCACTGTGCCAGATTTTATTGAAAAGTGCTTCCAGCTCGCAAATATCGTCAGCGTCATCCCCACACAAGATAACCCGGTAACGCAAATGCTGAACTCGAAAGGGAAATGGGGAACAGTAAAAAAATTTGCAGTAAGAATTGTAATAAAACTTTGTAACATAGAATTGGAGCGTCAAATGGAAGCAAGGCAAAAGCGACTAGAACATCCAACAGACGCGTCATCCGTTTTGAAGCAGATCTCCCGCGGAAATGACTGTATTGACGAATAGACGACAAGTCGATAGGGCACAACGATGTTGCAAATTTCCGATGCCCCATCAAACACATTATCATTGATAGCGTTTAACTCCCATACGTAATTAGGAGAGGAATCTGGGCGCAAATACCTAGTGTGTCTAACATAAAAGGCACAAGCACGGCTCCACCTTGATGAAAGGTTTTTAGGTTTTTTAGTCCCAGGGTAGAACCAGCCGGGAGAGAAGAAATGATGTAGTGTTAGTGGGAGCATGCCTTACATACCACTGATGTGGCGATACCCTTGATGTTGTTTCTGACATTTTGGAGAATAAAAAAATCTCTATCATGATTGGAGCCAAGTCGCTTAAATCCGAAAACGGTTTTTAGACACTCACTTTCATGCGATGTCTTCAATTTGGTGTCAGAATGCTATGAGCTAACGTGTTCAAGTTACAACGTATTGGAAGAGAAGTAAGGATTGCAGAGGAATATTCGTTCACTTGAGAATGTAGTGGGAAAGTTTGTTGCAATAACCTGTGTCGTTTTCGCAACCTTTGTGGTGGCTCTACTTTTGATGGAAGGTGATGGGAAGGCCAAAGCACTGCAGAGAAATAAGACAGCAAAATCCTTAGAGAAGAGGTAAGGAACTCTTTTAACACTCATATTGGTGGCGTAATTCTCGATTTGTGATTTGATTCTGCTTTTTCTTCTTGTTCTTCTTCTTCTTAGCGTCAAATTCCTTGGTGAACCATTGCTTCTTTCAAAGCTTCTTGCCATCGATCTCGATTTACATAGTTTCTTTCTTAACTATATCTTCCAGTTCGACATTGTGCCTAAGGCGATAAGTGCCATCTGCCGTCTTTGGCCGCAAACCAATCATCGAGCCATTTTTTGGCTTCTTCGTGAGAATTGAAGCGCTGCTCGGAAAATGTGTCGCCCATCGATGCAAACAAATGTTAATCGGAAGGCGCCAAGTCTGGTGAGTAAGCTGCATGCACCAGCGGTTCCCAATCGTACGTCTCCACTAATTCCCGGGTCACTCTTGTTCGATGTGGCGGTGCATTGTCATCAAGAAAAATTACTTTGCAACGCCGATCGGCATATTCTGGGCGTTTTCGGTGTATAGCGCTGTTCAAATCGGTCAATTGTCGTTGGTAGCGTGCACCGTCAACTGTTTCACCTGGTTTTAATAGCTCGTACCAAATCATACCACGCTGATCCCAGAAAACACACAGCATTGCTTTGCGGCCGAAGCGATTTTTTTGGCCGTTGTTTTTGGCTTGTGGCCGGGCGGACCATACGATCGTTTACGCTTGGAATTGGAGAAATACACTCATTTTTCATCACCCGTAACGATTCGATGCAAAAAAGACTTCCTTTTGAACCGTAGAGCAGCATTTCACAAGTGATTTTTCGGTTCTCAACGATATCCACAAATCGTAGTTTGAAGGCACGAAATTCGACATTTTTAAGAGCGACAAAAATGCATTGTTGTATGAAACGTAACAAACAATGAACTGAATATTGTTGACAGATGACAGACGAAAAAACAAGACATTTGGGAAGGTTTAAAAATACTCCTAGCGACATCTATGGACTAAAAGTAGAAAGTCTCATTTCATAGGTACCTGGTATTTAGTTTTTTCTGCATTGATTATCAGTCTAGCTAGATGCATTCTTTCCTCCTGCTTTTTGAACGCAGCCTGCAACTCATTTCTAGTTTTTGCTATTATTAGTATATCATCTGCATAGGCACACATTTGGAATGGCTTGTTGTAGATGATTCCATTCGGGTTTGTTTCGTTTAGTATTGCGTGTAGCACCAGGTTAAATATCAGCGTTGAGAGGGATCTGCTTGTTCAACTTCTGAGGCAATTGAGAACGGTTCCGTACATTCTCCTTGCACTATAACTTTTGCTCGTATTTGTGAGAGTCATATGATGGGATGGTCAAGTTCAATAAGCTTTGTTAGTATACTTATAGACTGCAACAAGTATTTTATTTTATTTCGGTCTATGCTCTCAAATGCCTGTTGATAATCGATAAATTGACAGTGAATATCAATGTCGTATTCATATAGTTTTTCAAAGTTTTGCATGACTATGAAGCCCTGGTCGATGGTGGGCCAGATGGCTTTAAAGTCTGTTTGGTAATCATCTAGTATTTCTTCAGCATATTGACTCAGCCTTAAATATAATACAATTATGAAGATCTTGTACTCTGAATTCAGTAGCGATATGCCTTTGTAATTTCGACAGTTTGCTTTATCGCCTTTCTTATGTATCGGAGCAATAATACCCTATCATCGCCACTACTTTTATAATTTTTTGTGATTTGATTATAAGAGCAAAAACTGTAATAAATGTAAGTAAGTAGAGGTAAATGTATCGTGACATAAAAGAAACTGCAAAACACCTCCAATGGTCTACAAAAATATCAATAATAAAACAAGCAAAAAAACATTTTTTAACGAAAAAAAATTATATCCAAGTCACAATGAAAAGACTAAAAACTGCTGCCCCATCCATTTGCTCTTATGATACCGTATTTCTAAAATAAATTTTGAGCCGACGAAGTATGAAAATGATATTTCATTCTTTTTTTTTTTTTTTTGGTGGGTAGGTAGAGTTCAAAATGCCTTCGCACTTACAGGGACCGTCGTCGACGGCGTCTAGAGGTGTGTCCACTAAAACGATCCCTCCTCTCCTTCTGGGGAGACACCCTCCCCGGAACTGCTTTCTATATTACTTCGGGAGGGCCCAGAACGGCATCCATAAAGGACCAATTCTATTCACCCATGTCTGGGTCTTCGCTGCCGTACAGGAGAATTGAGCTTGTGGCCACTATAATTAGCTTTCTTTTGCTCTGTGTTGGCCCACCGATGTTTGCCATTAATCTACTTAGCATACCCGTGACCTTTGCTGCTTTGGTAGCCGCATGCCGTATCTGGGCCCAGAAAGTAAGCATGCAGTCAACTTGAATACCTAAATATTTCACACATTTTCACACTTTTTGAGTCACTAAGGACGTGTCGCTTATTTGCATGCTGACCTCGAATGGCATGTGACTTCG
>JAYXIM010054735.1:0-265042 GCA_037575425.1 Anastrepha fraterculus
CTGGGATGCCCTCTGGGCCTGGAGTTTTGTTTCTTTGCCGCGGTTTTAAGCTCTTCCTCGGTGAAGGGTGGAAGTATCTCGTCACCTTGGGGGTCTCGGTCCCCACACAGCATAGGGTGCGTGGGGAACAGTCTGCCCACTATTTTGATGATAGCATGTCTAGATGTACGGCTGTGGATTTGGCGTTTAGCTTCCCCGTTCCGAAGAGTTTAAACTGAGCGACTTTAATCTGATGAATAACAAGGAGGCAGCTATAAGAGGGAAATAAGACAGAAAGATTTAAAAATCTTAGGACAAATTTCAGAAACATCTTTTGTTCCCATTCTTTTCTTGTAGTAGAAAAATTGATGATAAAGTCTAGTATTACATGAAGCATATTCCATTCCAGCATTAATTTGAATCTGAGAAGTTTGAACTATTACGCTTAATACAGCCCAAGATCGAGTATGAATTTGCGAAAATAAAATTGTTTTGACTTGAGAAAGAAGAAATTGACGTTTTTGTAATATTTTTACACAGAAGGCAGCTCACAGCTACCTCTTTATATGGTCAAATATATAACCAACTTTCTAATGAATATAATTTTTGTTTTAAATCCACCAGATTTGAGCGGTAAAGCCTGGAGCGCACCTTACAATATTTCAACCAGCAATACACAATTTAACTTAAATTTTATTAGTAAACTTAACGCATGCGAATTGAATATTTTATGTGAAGAACTATTTTTTCCTCCTGATATTTATCTTTAACGGAACCAAATTAGGAAGTGCGACCACAGTCAATAAATCAAAAGTGATTTGCATGCAATGCATAGAACGACAAGAAGTAGTGGCGAAGGCAAAAAAACAACAGACAACGAGAAACAAAAACAATTTAAAAACCACAAATTGTGTATACTTACAAATACATACAAATACATTACAATTTGCTATACAGAAAAGCATAAAAAACGTCGTATTTTCTTAGCAGTGGCTCGGCCGGCAAAATTTCCCAACAACATAATTGCTTGCTTGTCATATAATCTATCAACTCGTATATATACTTACACTTATACATGTGTATATGTATGTGTAGTAGTAATTGTTGTCATTGTTGGTGCTTTACCACAAAAACAAACGGCATTTATTGGTTGGCCACTTGCATTTTAAACTGCTTCTCAGTTATTAAATTAATAACCAGCACTTAATGCAGAGACAAAGTAGCCAATACAAAATCAAAGGATATGAGAATCACTTACACAAAATTTCACACTCTGTCGCTGTAAGAATTAGAAGTATGTTTAACGAGCTGTGAAGAAAGTTGTGTACGAGTAGTTGATGGCTGCCAATATTTTTAATAAATATATGCAATACATATACTCTGTGGGCAAAAGTAAGGTGAATTTGGTTGTAAAATGAAAAATCTTTATTTATTCTTATAAATCAATTTCATCCCCTTCAAAATAATCCCCTCTCGATGAAATACACTTATGCCAACGATTTTTCCAATCCCCGAAACATGCCAAATAGTCCAGTTCCGGTATAGCCATCAGCACCTTCTTCGATTCAGCTTTTATCTCCTCAATCGACTCGAAACGTGTTCCCCGGAGTGGTCTTTTGAGTTTTGGGAATAGCCAGAAGTCACACGGAGCCAAATCAGGCGAATACGGTGCTTGCGGATTGATATGCGTGGAATTTTTGGCGAAATGGTCACGAAAAACGAGTGCAGTCAAGGTGAGACGGTGCATTATCGTGATGCAAAAACCAAGAGTTGTTGGCCCATAATTCTGATCTTTTTAGACGAATTTCTTCACGTAAACGACGCATAACGCTCAAATAATATTCCCTATTAACAGTTTGGCCAGGTGGAAGGAATTCATAGTGCACCACACCCCGAAAATCGAATTGTTTTACACACATCAACGCGACGACTTGTTTCCAAGAAATTGAGAGTTTTCGGTACCAAACGAGATTTGACTTTTCGTAGGTCCAAATGGTCTTTCAAAATGGTTTTCACAGATCCTTCTGATATTCCGATCATATCAGTAAGGTCTTTAACAGTCAACCGACGATTTTTGAGCACTAACTCCTTCACTTTATTGACGTGTTGGTCATCTGTTGCCGTCGATGGTCGTCCGGAGCGCTCCAAGTCATCAACACGTTCTCGACCCTCTTTGAAGTCTTTGTACCACTTATAAACATTTTTCTGCGACATGGTCGAATCACCAAATGCCTTCTGCAACATACTAAACGTTTCCGCAGCCGAAATTTCATTCCGCAAACAAAATTTGATGGCACTTCTCTGCTCAATCAAATCAGACATTGTAAACATCGAAAAATGCACTCTTGGTCGTTTGGTAAACACAAGCGTAAATATATTACTGATAATAACATTCACATGAAAGTAGCCCCAGATGTTATTAACAGTGCTGCTAACTCATGAAAAAAATAACTAGAGCGAAATGTTAATCCCGCGAAGTTTGACAAATAAATTCACCTTACTTGCTCACAGTATATCTTTTTGGTTTTACGAGGTGTAAAAGTAATCGAAAGCCTTAGTCCGTATGGGACTTTAACGTAACTAAAAATACCTCAAGTTCGACGGTTCATTCTACAGGGTTACCGAGTCGGGTATTCGGTTGCAAAAGCTTGTATCGGGACTAGATTATTGGGCGTTCGAAACAGGCCAGTTTTGTTTGCTAGGGCATTGCGTTCCTTAACGAACTTGATGCAGCAAAAGGTCGCATGTTCGGCAATCTCCCCTTCGTCCAAGCATTCTGGCCAATAAGGTCTAGCAACTAATACAGATATTTTTGGATGTATCCGCGTCAGAAAAAAGTTAAAGTCTCCGTCTTTTCGACAGATCTTCTCATTCCAAGGGATCATTCATTGGCATTCAGCTATCGAGGTAGAACGTTCTGCTTGTTTAAGTTCCTCTGTCGTCTGGTGCCTTGCGAGCAGTACAACCTCTTCTGTATATTTACCCTTATGTTTACAGACATTTTGCTAGCTATGACGCATATTGTATTGTTCGACTCCGCTTTATAGGCACATACGGTCCTCAACATGAGCTACTGACGTGCAGTACTTCTTTACAATGACACTTTTTTGCTCCAGCCCAGATAGAGAGGCGTACAGCATTATAGAGTCCATCACTGTAGAACGAAATATTCTCCTGACGCCCTGTGATCCTCCTATGTTCCGTAGCACATGCACAAGTGCGTTTTTAATCTTTGTCGCCTTCGCCCTAACAGCTGTAAGGTGTTCCCTGAATGTTAGCCTGGAATCAATGTACATGCCAAGATTTTTTATAGACTTCTGCGATTCTCTATCGTGGGCGCCAACTTATATTGACAGCTTTTCTTACTGCTTTTTTCTACGGATCAGCATTATGAGTCTATGGACATGTTTGTCAACCACTACAAGGGCGATATCGTCGACGTATCACACTATGGTTGTGTTAGCGGACATTTCGATTCGAACGCCACCATACATAGCGTTCCATAGGGTTGGTCCAAGAACAGATCTTTGCGGAAAATCACCTGACACGCAGTAGCTTTTTGGGCCGTCCTATGTATCATATTCAGGCCCGACGAGAGGGGGGGATCGGGTACTTTTTCCCCCGGGCCCGGAGTTTCAGAGGGGCCCGGACTCGAGGCTCACTATAACATAATACGCATTTTGATAAATAAATAAAATTTGAAGGGGCCAGCATCTCAAGTTTCCCCCGGGGCCCGATTACTCTCTCCACGGCCCTAATCATATTGCAGTACTCTCTTGGTTAAGTAGCTACGGATGATTCTGAAATTAATCCAAGCAATGAACAGCTGCTAAGGTCAACAATATTTAACCACTCAAACAGCAGCTCTGTGTTGAACAGCAATCCTCTTTTCGGATAGTAAAATCGTGCATACTGCAAAAGAGATGGCATCATCAGGTTAGTCTTACTTAGGACTTATGCGTGATCGCCGCACCCTCAATTTCTTTACAGGCGAATCTGGGTTAAGTTAGATTAGATTGTAGCGGATTGTCCACTATGGCCCATAGCCCTCATAGTCCATTGTGATGACGCTTGGAAACTTGTCCTTATCTCCTTTCAAATCAGTGTGGACTTTTCAAAAATTTTAGGAGATCCCTGCTTTTCACAGTACTGAGATCTTCCAGCTCATTAAACAATTGTCTTAAGGTGGTTAATTTACGTCTGGATACCGCTGAATAGTGACACAGAACAGACAGCTTCTGCAGAAGTCATGTGTCTGCACGCCCATCCTCTGGGCGTTTCTGCCTATTAGGTAGTGGCCCGTTAAAACGGAAATCAGTGTGCTAAGACTATTTTGGCTTAGTAAATATTGTGTGCGTTTAGCATTCAGAGAAGGCCACAACTGTCGGGTGATTCTGTAGGTGGGCTCACCCCATTTTCATTCGCTGCTCCTACAATTTTCTCAAAAATAACTTCAAGTAGCTTACAAATCTATAAGGGTATGCCTATGTCTTTGTCTGAGTAGTAGTTGTCAGTCAATTGGTGCCAAGCCCAGGAACCCATGCTACCTTTAGGAGAAATAACTCGCATGAAGCCATCTCGTTAAGTGATGTGCGACATTTCATGGCTACCTTAGAGGTTGTCAACACCCTTGTGAGGAATTTCATCGCCACTTGGTTGACCGTGAAAATGTAAATATCATCTTCAGGTATCGCATCAAGAGACCCCGCTTTCAGTTCAGCCTGAAAGACACTGCAGTCGTCTAGAAGCCGAAAGCTGAAGTAAATCCCCAGATGTTCAGAATATACATCTCCACCCACCCTACCCTCAAGCTTTGAGCTATATACATGGATGGGCTAGCCCTGTCTTACATCGTTCCATTCCCACTAATGGCAATTGTAGGCTGAAATGCATAGTCCACCAGTCTAAAAAGCTCCGAAGTACCAGTTAGGAGACAAACTAGGATCTAAAGTGACTAAAGAAGTAAAAGCTGCCATACTATTACAAGATTTTCCAAATCAACATCTGCGCTGCACATAAAACAGCTGAGTCGGCATTTTTACCTCTCGTGTGAACGCCAGATATCCATCTTAAGCTACGTTAGTACAAAGCCAGGGTAGTTGTACTCTAAACAAGCAGATGAGTAACTACTGGTTCATATACTGGATGCCCAGGTACAAAGGAATGGAAGAGCATGAACGGGCCGATTTATTAGTCAATGAATGGAAACGCCGATATGCTAGTCAAAGCATTCCTATCATCAGTCAAGGCGTCACATATCTATCCCTCTTTCAACTTGTTTAGAACAAAAACCGAGGGACCGACAGCTTCAAGCCGACTACGAACGGCAAATTTTTTTATGAGTAGCTTTTTCATGTCAGAAACACACTCGGCAGTTTGCCATTGCCTGCCGAGGGGCGACCGCTATTGGAAAAAACGTTTTCTTCATTTTGGTGTTTCACCGAGATTCGAACTTACGTTCTCTCTGAATTCCGAATGGTAGTCACGCACCAACCTATTCGGCTACGGTGGCCGCTCATCTTATATAACACAAGAAAAACCTGCGATCTTCTAACAGTTCCAAGAGCGGATGGGAAAATTCTAATTTTCAGCAACTTAAAGCACATCTTATAACAGCTTTCGGGGCGAAATTAGTACTGGGGCAAAGTAAAACATACAATAAGCAACGGAGGTAATGCAAAGGAGGCTGCAAAACCCGACTTAGTTAATTTGGCTTTGCGCTCTTCACCTCATTGAGGATATTCCAAACTGCGAATCAGCGAATTTGGTATAACTCGCGAAAAGGATTAAAATCTAAAAGCTACATTTTCATGTAATCTCTTTGGCAACACTAGAGACTAATGCAATGCTTCAATGTGGAATTGTTGTTCTTGGTTTTTCACTTTCCTAAATATTGTTTGGTTATTATTTCCGACGCTTTGCTTTTTACAACAAACCCTTATTTCCCTGCAAATCGCAATTAATTGTCATTAGCTTTCATTAACCACAATAAAAAATTTAATTCCAACTTTAAAAGCTCCAATTTTAATAAAAAATACCACAAATTTACTGAAGCGTAGCCGACACACTTGAGACGCATTCATACGAGTACTTTTATTGAGAGTGGCGCTTCAGCAGAATTTACGATGTCAAAACTTAATTTATGCGATAAAAAAACCGCAATTCGTCAGCAGTCAAAAGGTACTGAAAGACATTGAAAGACCTGAAATTAAGTATGCAGAAACCACATTCCAGTTCGAACTGATACTGGGAAGCAAGATAATACTCGTACAGCAGAACAGTCGTATGTGGATTGGAGGAAGGCACAGTAGCATAGACAAAATGAATTTGATTTCACAGGCGATTAAAGTAAGTACAAGTATTTGAAAGAAAATAAAATCAAAAACAAAAAATTAAAAACCACAAGAAATGCCAATAAAAAGATTGTACGCCCAACAAACAAATCCCACAAAACCTCAATTGATGATGCGTCGCAGGCAAACAAGCAAAGGCCTAAGCATTGTCATTGTGCATATTATGTATATATGTGTGTATATATGTACATATGTATAAGTTTGTCCATATATTTTTAAATTTTGCTGGCTGGCGTCAAACTGCGGAGATAATCTTTACAATAGTCCGCCGATTAACTGACCTCAAAAGATATGTACTTTGTGTATACTTCCCAGTCCCATTCACACTAGTTTTCATAAAACCAACATAGGGTTTCTGGCGCAAAGCAGGAAATGGTCGCAAATACGCAAATATAATTTATTAAACACTAAGTAATGTCAATATGATCAGTAGGAAGGCGCAAAAAAAAATTTTGTTTTCTTGAATTCCCCAAATTTGTTCTATGAGCAATGAAATGAGATCCATTTTATTTTTCTGTTTAATTGAAAATTACAATTGCATTTCGAAGGGAAAATGCACTTTTGGGTAAATTTGGTACAAAATGTTTACAGCAAGATTTTATTTATAAACATAAATTTCAAAACATGTGCTTTATTAAATAATAATAATAACAATATGAACTTATTATTAAGAGTTAAAAAACGGTAATTTTAGTATTTTTTTTTATTTCTTGAATTTCGAAGGAGTGTATTTTTGGTCAAATTGTTTTAACATTTTATGGTTGATAAAGGGCCGTTCAAAATACGCTTCTAGATACGGTTTTAAAATAAAAAATGTCAAAGTTTAGATTGCTTCAGGTTTCACCAGCTTTATTTAACCCTTAACGGCCGAAAGGCCCCGCTACGGGGACATGAAAAGAATTCAGTTTTCATTTCATTTATTTATCATCGCTGTTGCAACTTTGTACATCCCTGGTTTATTGATCATATAAAATTATAAATCAAGTAAATATATTGAATTCATATCTAAATAAATCAGTTTAAATGTTTAGTTGAAGTTTTCATCCTTATAAACGTTTTAGAATTTCACCTAATTTTCCGTCCTCTTATGGGCGAGTGTAACAAAGTACACGACTCTCGGCCGATAAGGGTTAAAGTATGACTTTTAAGGATTATATGTGAAAAATTGCATCACTTACATATCCACCATTGAGCAAATAGTCGATTCATGAATACCTAATTATTAAAAACGTCGGGACTCCGATGATGAAGGTTGTTCAGCAACACTTTACGCTACAGCAGCACTATTCTCAACAGAACGCCTAGTTTTTGGTGTGCCAGTCCTTTTTCTATCCTCGATAGGACCAATTTCTTAAATTTTTTTCACCAGCCATTGAACTGTCAACTCATTCAAACCATTATCTCTCAAATATAAAATAAAAATATATAATAAAATTTGCGAATGCTGCTCTTGAAAATCGACCATTTTCCTAATGGTTTCAATAATTTTAACGCGTTGTTCTATCGTGTAAAATTGTGTCTACTTAACATCTGTCTACTTGACAAATGTTATCTGTCAACATAAAAAAGGTACCGTCTAGGAATTATTTACTACTGACATCTGGGCGTCACTTTTGAAAAGTTGTAAAGTCTCAAATAACTGTTTACAGTGCTAGCTCACACATACAAGGTGGCGCAAAATGAATCAACCAATCTTGTTTTTAAATACATTTTTCACAAAATAAAACAAAAATGATTTTGAGTGATGTGAATTTTTATTTTGATCTTTCCACGCCACTGCTATATAAATCGAAATATCTTAAAATCTTGAAAAATTGATTTAACTCATACAGTTTGTAATATTAAATATAATATATCATGTATGTGCATGTGTATGTGTAAGTATCTTAAGGGGTTAAGGGTAGTCAGAGGCCCGAAAAAATGATGGTTTTCAATAATTTTTCTTTTGCGAGTCTATTGCTTTATTTTACAAAAATAAAGACATAGCATTAATACATCATATTTCGACTTGACTTTAGCAAAATTTCAAAAAGAAAAATTAATAATTGTAAAAGTTATCGCTGTTTGTGTGGAGCCTGTTTCTCCAGAAGTGCCTTGCGATGATCATCGCAAGTCCTTGGTGATTAATCTAAAATCAATCGGACAAGAGAAATTAGTTTTATTAATAGATAATCTTGTGCCCAATCGAAGCTTTTTAAATTAACAATATGGCGGCCTCAGGAAATATTTTTCAGATTTTTGAGAAAAAAACCGACAATTAATTGTTTAAAAAAAAGTAGAAATTTTTGAAAAAAATCCTTCGATTAAGCACGAGTTTTTATGTTCTTCAAAAGCAGTATACATTTTATTGAAATATACAAAGCGGTTTTTAAGTTACAGTGATCACCAGTTCTAAAAACATAAAGGGTGATTTTTTAAGAGCTATAGGAAAGCTTTTCAAAAAAACACACGTAAAATTCAAAAATAAGCTTCGTCGCTGAACACAATTTTTCCATAAAAAAGTGGATCTTCGGCCAATTTTCCAAGAGTCCAATCACCAAAAATTCTGCGTTGCAGTAGGTCGTTCGGCCTCAATTCTTGCACCAGTTGTATTTTGAAAGGCTTCACACCTAAATCCTTTCGCAAAATTTTACACGTTGTTGAGTAACAGAGGCCCAATTGCTGCGAACGGCGACGAATCGATAATTGATGGTCATCATTATCACTGGCCGATACAGCTGCGATATTTTCTTCAGTTCGCACTCTACGTAAGCGTGTTTGTGGTTTGATGTCCAATAATGTAAATTTGGTTCTATATTTACTCACAATAGCTCGAATAGCCGCTTCAGTGGGTCGATTAAACTGACCATAAAATGGAAGAAGCGCGCGATAAACTTTCTTAACAGAACACGCATTTTTATAATAAAATTCAATGATTTGGAAGCGTTGTTTTGTAAGACGATTCATGGTTAAATTATAGACCAAATTGAAGATGTTTGATAGTGAAACAAAACACGAAACGTGCGTCAGCTGTTTAAACCAGCAGTTTAAAAAGAGAATATCTAAAAAATCACCCGGTAGTTTTGAGAAAAACGCATTTAAAGTTTTGCTATCGATTTATGCAGAGTTGTATGCCCTTGGTTAATTCTTGAGTAACTTGAAAAGTATTTTTCGGATTCACTTAAATTTTTCACACAATATTTTCAAGATATTATACTTTAAGAAAATGCAAAAAACAAATCCAAGTTTTTGAAAATTCTGACTACCCATTACCCTTTAAGTGAAGTAAAAATTCATAAAGGTCTGCCGCTAGATGACTTTGGTGAGCCAAATCTCACGATGTATGATATATGTATAGCCTGGAATTAGATCATAGTACACAGAGATTTAAAAGTGGCATTACACTTCAAAACAAGTTTTCTGACTGTTTTGTTTGTAGTGCAGCCAGTTGTGTCTTACAGCCAATTCCAAAATAAAGGTAAAAAAGAAGATAGCGAACGCAACAGCAAAGCGGAGATTCTACAGATTTGGTTCTGAAAGGACAATCGTATAAAATGTTGATTCAACCAGGGAACTCGTCGAGTTGGGCTGGCTTGTGAGTACTTATCTATTGCCCAGGAATTGAAAATTTGTTACAAAACTATTTGAAAATCAGAAACTGTTCCCTAAAAACAAAACAATTGGGGTTGGAAATCAATATTGCGTATATTTTTGGTAGGATATAAATATATATATGGAAATAAAAATAAATAATTGACGTTTACACCCTTTATTGAGTGTTTGGCAAAGTCCTTCTTCTTATTTGTGGTGTGCGTCTTGATGTTGTTGGATATATAAACATCGTAACCTCGTTATTTTGCATTTGAATCGATGATTTTGAGCCCTTGTTGAATATTTTATGTTTCCACTAAAATTTTTTGTTGAATCTTTTATATTTTCACTAAAATTTCCTGTTAACATTCGATATTCTATTGGAAAATAATTTTGTTGTTATTTGTTTGAGGCTCCTTTATCTGTAACAGTTTTTATTTTGCACCAGTGTTTCTTCTGTATTTAGTTTTGCCAAATCTTTTCTGCTTTAAATTCTTGGGAGGTATCTGTAGTATGAATATCTTGGAGTTGAAGCTATCACCAGTTCATTGACGAGGTTGCTATTTCCAGCAAATAATTGTTTACCTAGAAAAGAAAAAAATATGTTGATTTATGAAATTTATAAAATAGCTTAGCTGTATAGCAAAATAATCTTATATATAAAAATGAATGTTTGTCTGTATGTTATCGATGAACTCAAAAACTACTGGACCGATTATTATAAAAATTGGTCTATATAAATATTTTTCCACGGAGAAGGTTTATAGAATATGCTCATTGATGCCACTCGCCACCAGGTGGCGCTGCAGAGGAGCAACTTCTGCCCCGTTCAACCGATTGTCATAAAAATTAGTATGACCATGAATTTTTACACAGAGGAAACGAATATGACATGTTCATAGATGTAACTTGCCACCAGGTGTTTTAGAATGAATTGAATATTTGTGTACTGATTTCTCTTTAAAGTTATTTTTCTTAAATTTATTTTAGTTGTTGGCGTAGCAACGCGCGCCGGGTACAGCTAGTATCAGTACATAGGAAAAAGATCTTAACATATGGGTATGAAGGGTGGACTCTTAAAGTTGCTAAATGCGCGCTGATTGCTAGCGTGGAAAGAAAACATTTAAGAAAGGTTTTTGGCGCAATAAGAATGAATGATGGTACCTATAGGATCCGGTACAACTCCGAACTAAACGATTTCACTAAGAACGATACAGCTGTGTGTTTTGTTAAAGCGCTCCGCATAAGATGGATACAATGTTACCCGTATGCTTGCTGACTGTGCGGTGAAGAAAACCTTGACAGAAAAGCTAATGGGTGTAAAGGCCACTGGCAGACCGAGGAACCGATGGATAGACGCAGTAGAAAACGATCTCAAGGATTTGAGAATATGTAACTACGTAAAAGCTCAAGATCGACCGCTTTGGAGAACATTGTAAAGGAAGGTTTGACGCACCCCGCGTTGTAATGCTGCGAAAAAATAAGAAAGGAAAAAAAAGTCGAACAAAAAATAACCCTATATATTTCTTTTACATTGTTTTCTCTTTATTTTTTAGAAAAGAAAAACTTAAATCCATAAAATTAAGACTATTTTGGATTAAAAAAGTAACTGGCGAGTATTAATTCAGAGCGAAAAAAACACTGGAAAATTAGTTAATTTTTGATGGAAAAAAATTTCTGAACACTATAACAAAACTCCTAACTTTATTATTATTATTGACTACATGTTTTAAAATCTGAAAATAATGATTAAATATCAAGTTTTCCGATGAAACTCATAGTGATTACGGCCCCTGGTAAATATTGTAGTATTTCATTTAGCCAGCAGTCCCACGCTTGCACGCCATTCATTTCGGTTACTTTGTGGCTGAACAAAATTATTTACGCTTTGAAAATTTTTACTCACGATGAATTATCATTTCATTACATATGCAATGTTTGTTGCTGCTTGTAATTAAAAAATGAAAAACTTAAATAAAAAAGTTTCTCATAAAGCATGACACTTACAAATTTGGCCAAAGGAATGCAGGCCATATTTGGTGGTCAACCACGGCCACACAGTTCATGGAATGAGAAATGAGTAATTTTTGTGGTCTGATGTGTGGGATGAGTTAGTGGTGAGCATAAAATGTAAATGTGTATTAAATGTAAATTAAGCTTAAGTTCAAGTTGAAAAGAGGCATACCAACAGTAGGAATAGTCAAGCAGTTTAATTATCCTATACTAGAAAAATACGCTACAATCAACGCAATTTTTGAGTCATTTGAAGCTTACACTTCATTTCCCAGATAGAATAAAACTGCAACTCGATATTTTTTTTAATTCTGTTTAAAAAAATGTGACATTTGAATGAACATTTTTTGATTTTTTTTAATTCGCACAAAGTTTGAAACTTGGATTTATTTGGTTATGTAGGCAAATGTACTTTGTTTTCATAAAAAAAATGTTTAAAATGAAATAAGAAACAAATAAATTGTCGAAATTTGGCAGCCCGATTCTGAATAGAAACTCCCTGACAGATTTTTGTTTGTTCTCTTTTCTCCTATCATGAATAAAAATTCCTAAAGAATTTTTTCCATTTTTCCTTTTCTCTTATCACAAACGAACTTCGAAATAGGGAAATTGTGTTATGGGGAAAAAGTAGGTATGACGGGTTGGTGCGTGACTACCATTCGGAATCAGGAGAGAACAATCTCGGTGAAACACCAAAATGAAGAAAAATATATTCTAATAGCGGTCGCCCCTAGGCAGACAATGGCAAACCTCCGAGTGTATTTCTGACATGAAAAAGCTTCTCATGAAAAATATTTGCCGTTCGGAGTCGGCTTGAAACTGTCGTTCCCTCCATTTGGGGAACAACACCAAGACGCACATGCCACATATAGGAGGAGGAGCTCGGCCAACACCCAAAACGAGTGTACGGGTCAATTATATATGTACATATATATATATATATACTATATATATATTTTTTTGTTATTATATAGGAAGTAAGAGCCGATTATACATGAATAATAAAAATTATAAACAAATAATTTTAGTTGAATAACTGCATTGTAAATTTTTTATTAACATTATTTGAAGTTCTTGAAAGATTAGTAGACAGTACTTTTTTCTTTTAATTACGTTAAAATTATTAAAATTTATTATGAAAATGGTCGATCTTTAGAGCAACATAGGTATCACAAAATTCGTGATATTATTAGTGAAAATAATCATCCGAATGAGTCGATAACTCAAAAGTTGGTGGAAATATTTCAAGAAATTGGTTCTGTCGAGGATAAAACAAGGACTGAGAGACCACAACTTTCATGTTGACCTTCTGGATGTTCTGAGCGCAAAGTGTTGCTGAACCACCTTCAACATTGATATCTTGACGTTCTCAACAATTAGCCATTCATGCATCGACTGTTTGCTCAACGGTGGATATGTAAATGATGTAATTTTTCACATATAATGTTTAAGAGCCGTGTTTTGAGTAAAACTTGTGGACCTGAAAGAATCTAAATATTTACATGTTTTATTATAAAACCACATCTAAGCGCGTCTTTTGATAGAGCCTTTGTAAATAATTGGCGCTTGCATCCTTTGATGGGTATTTAGCCGAACTTCTCCTGAAATTTGTGGTGCATTTGGTATGTAGCACACAGCACACAGATTGGCCCAAAGAAACATCACCCTCTTTTCCATTTCTATTTGCTTGTTTGCCCTTCTCGAGAAGAAATGAGTCCTCAAGAATACAATTCCTAGGGAATTGGGCTGAATGTAGTGTGGGCATTGAAATAATCAAACGGGTTCGTCGCTTGCATTAAGTATGAAGATAAGATTTGTATGTCCACAAATCTACGATGTAGTTCCGCCAGTGTGCATATATTATTTCCGTTTTCGTCTTCTTTGCGCCTTACATATCATACAAATATTATGATTTAAACAGTATGGATCAATTGCCATGAATCAATATGAATTAGAAGTGTGCCGCCAATTGGCCATCAAAGTCAATGAATGCGACTTTCCCACGTTCGGAAAACTGTTATGCAAATATTCTTGATTGCAAACCTCCAAACACAAAGAAACAATAAATTTACTTTTAAGCACTCCTAACGATTTCATTGCAATTAAAAATACCACTCAAAGTCGATTAAACAAAAATATGTTGTATGATATTCAAAACTAAAATCCCTTCTCACGCCCCTTTCGTTTCCCCTTTCTGCAATACATTGCAGGTTTCAACTGTAATTCCCTGGCTTACAGTAATTCATTTGTAATACTTTCACATCAAAAAAGTACTCATATTTCGGAGTCACATACATCTACGCATATGTACACATGTGTGTGCGTACGTTAGTGCGCACTATATGCGCTACATTCAAGCCCAAGCGACTGCGTACACACAATTTCAACGCTGTCAAGTCACGTGCGGAAGCATTTCGCGCGTTTCTTTTTTTATTCGATGTTGATTTACATGTGAATTAGCGCATTCAGCGGCAATATTCTCTGGCAAGCAGGCAGCCAACCGTGCGGGAAAAGCCAGAGCTGAAGTGATCAAGCGCACGTAACAGTTGGCTACCATATCTGCTACTATCGGTGGTTGTGGTGGTGGTGGTGGTGATGGCTGCGGCGCGAATGGCAAATATGGCACTGGGTGTGTTTGACAATGGCAATGGACTGATCTGCGTAATTTTTATTCCTACAAGTTTATTTCAATTATTGATTTTTTGATATTTGGGAAAGGGCTTTTGGAATATAAATGCGTATTTCCATTTCCTGTCTACTCGCAAACCTAAAATTTTTAGTTAATGTTTTCCTGTCATGAGAACGAAAATATTTCTATGTATAACAAAGTATAAATAACATTTACAAATTTATTTAAGTAATTAGCTGTACTAAACTTTATGTTTGAGGGTTGATACGAAGGTTGCTATTTATATTTTTGGCCCAAGAAAATGAAATTTGTTTCAAAGGAAGAAGACTACCACGCAGGCTTCCAGAATGGTTTCCAAACTGACGTGTTATACACGGATTTCTCTAGAGCCTTTAATAAAATCTCCCATACGATATTGGTAACTAAATTGGCATGTCTCGGTTTTCATTCAACTTTCCTTGATTGGATTCGATCCTATTAAATAAAGAGATGCAGTACTGTAGTTAGCGATGGAGGTTCTTCAAAACAGTTCATAGCCACCTCTGTTGTACCTCAGGGTAGTATTTTAGGACCTTTGTTATTCGTTGTATTTATTAATGATATTTGTTCGTGTTTTTCCTTTGCTAATTTTCTTTTCTATGCTGATGATCTAAAAGTGTATGCTGAAATAAGAAATTCTAGTAATTCAGCCACCCTACAGTCCGAGTTGAATAATTTATTTTCTTGGTGCCTTATGAATCGTCAATTTCCTAATATTGAAAAATGTCATAAAACCATATTTTCTAAGCTTCGAAACCCCTTTAATACCTCTTATCATATTCATTATACATATCTTTCTTCGTCCGATGTGATAAAAGATTTAGGGTTTTTTTTTACTAAGCTTAATTTTATCACGCACTTAAATTATGCCGCTTCCAATTCACTTGCTTTGCTCGCTTTTGTTAGACGTCACTCATCGCACTTCACTGACTCATATACTCTTGAGATATTATACTCTGCGTTTGTTCGGTCCAAATTAAATCGAGTGGAGAGGGTTCAAAAAATTGTTTGTGCGTTTCGCACTACATTCACCCAATTTCTCAGACCCGAAACCATCATACGAATCCCGCTGTCGTTTGATTAGTCTCTTTCCAATGCGTGACAGAAGTACTTTTCAGGCAGTATCATTTATCTTTGATCTCATTAATGGTAAATTGATTGCCCCGTCCTTCTAGAAAGAATATATTTCAATGTTCCTTGCAGAAATTTTCGCCGTTGCAAGATTTTTCGCGTTGGTTTCAGTAGGACATTATAGGTGTCAATGCGCCACTCGCTAGAACGTCGTCGAATCTTAAATATCTCTCAACCTTTTTGGATTTGGACCTATCTTGGGTCAAACAAGTATTTCAAATGCAATTAAAAATTACTTTCTATGTAAGAAATCAAAATAATACCTTGTCAATATTTGTTATTTTAGTTTCATAATTATTAATTTCGTTAAAATTCAATTGTAACTTGCATTATTTCTTAGCAATTTAATGGTTTCTTATGTTGATAACCTAATATTGAATATTCTGCCCTATCATGCAATTCATAGTAGCCTGGTTTTCGTAGAAATTAAGAAATTGTAATCATACAATTCGAATAGCTTCGAACGTTCGGTATATTCGAAATTCGTAAAGTAGCATTCACCGAATACATTCGTAACGTAGAGTTTCGTATAATTTTTCTACGACGACGTTAGACTAACGGACAAAAATTAGAACGAGTAATAAAAAGAGAATATAAAAGGAAACAAATACAAAACTATAAATAAAAAGAAATTTTGAAGTATATGTTCTTTTATGTAACTTCCACAGGTGTAGAGTTGCAACAACACAGAGGCAGTATGCTACTTTGTTGGAGCTAATGAAGGAGAAATCAATCATGACATTGATACTGTAGCAGCCCTTCCGGTTGTAGTAGAGGAATTTCTGTTTAGTGATGGAAATAATTTGTATGTGCGTCCCATCCACATACAAAATGATGCCAGGAAATTTATATTTTTGATAGAATTCCTTCTTGCTTTCCCGTTTTTCATTGGCATTCATGTCGAGATTTACCCATTGTGGACTCTATCGTGTTTATAGTGACGTCAATACGTCTTTTAGTACATAGCTAAATGTCGACTACCCCATTGGGACGTCGAAATCTTTGCCAACTTCGTGTTGATAGCCTCCCTCCGCAAGAAACCGTAAAACAGAGGATAGTTGGAGAACTGGAGTTATGGATGACGATCTCGCTGAGCCTGCGCTGTCTTCAATAAAACTCAAAACGTATGTAAATTCAGCTTTATTTAACCGGTCATTTTTGATAAACCTGTTTTAAACCATATTTAAGTAGACTTTTTCTATAACAAAACGGCAAGCACTTACATTGGTTCGGCCACATCGAGAGGGTTGCTGACATCCCTCAATATTTTTCGCTCAATTCTGAT
The DNA here is from genome assembly GCA_037575425.1 of Anastrepha fraterculus. Taxonomy (NCBI): domain Eukaryota; kingdom Metazoa; phylum Arthropoda; class Insecta; order Diptera; family Tephritidae; genus Anastrepha; species Anastrepha fraterculus. The sequence goes on from JAYXIM010054735.1 coordinate 17,000, forward strand.
ACTCCGTTTACTTCTCTCTTCCTCCATTAACACAACCGTACATGCAAACGAATACAAATTTAATGTAAAAATTCAGCGAACTTGACAAAAAACTTAAAGATTATTTGCGAAATTGTCTTGTTTGCATTGAAGTGGGGTGTTGTTGAAATATCAAAATCTGACATTTGAATTTGGCAGCACTTTTTTCGTGTTCACATGGAACGAACGATTACAATTTTTTCGTATTCGTAGTAGACATTCGTATTTGCAGGTTTTCTACGACGGATTCTATGATAGGGCTGATTGTAAATTTGTATTTTAGTTCTAAATTTATATCTTAAATGTCTGTTCTGAATTCTGTATACGTATAAATAAATAAATAAATAAATATTCTCCATGGTCATCAATACACTTTTGCATTCATTTGAACCAAGTTGCGAAGCACTTTGTCTGTACCAGCCGATTGAACGTTTCCAAGGCGTTTTTTTTTTAATTTTGGGGGATCCAATGCGAACACATCTTTTTTACCACAGGGGGATCGTGCAAAATATTACTGATGCTCGTCATAGAAGTATCTTGGCATAATTCTGGATTGAAAGCTTTCTTGGAAGATAAACACCGAGGAAAGGATGAAGAATACTTGTAATGTCCTCTGGCAAAAAATGGGGTTTGAAACCATATATGTATAATCCACTGGGCGTGCAATACGATCATCATACCCATTTTGACTTATGGAGCTTTCGAGTGGTGGAAGGCGGTGCAAACACAATCCGACCTACAGAATCTCGTAAAAGTTCAACGATTAGCTCAGCCGGCTCTTACTTGTGAACCAGTTAGCTGCAGTGTACAAACAGACAAGCGATGGAGCGCGTAAAGGTCGAAATAAAAGTTTCCTTCTCTCACTTCATCATAATTTTTTTAAATGTAGTAAAAAAGTTATTCAAAAACAAAATTGAATGATTAATTCTGCGCCACCTTGTACCTTCTGCATAGGGCTGGTGCTTGCTCGTCGTATAATAATTTTAGTTCATTAATTGTTAATCCCCATCGAAAATTGTGAAAAATAGTCGCTCGAAAATGTTCGCGATTTAACTCCAGTTTTTTTTTGCCGAGTTGCATTCTTAACAAATACAAACATACAAACATGGCTCAAACATCAAAATATTCTGTGTGCGTTTTTACTAAAATATGTCCAACTTTCCTATGCAAACGTCAGTTGGCTCCTGGCGGCATTAGAATAACTCAAGGCAGAAAATATAAATAGCAACCCTCGTAAAGTGGGCGTGAGTGACTAAGCCAAAAAAATTGTTTCAGTATAAAAGGGTTGCTGTGTTGTGGTAGGTTGTTGGTATTTGTAAGTAATTGATTCGTTGAATTTCGAGCACAACGAAAGGGTGTAAAAGTAATAAAAATTCTTAGGTTGATGGGTGTTTTATTTTGAAAATAAATTACGTTTGATATTAAGATTTTATTAATGATAATATTTTTGTATACGTTTTTTCTTTAACACACATTTTAAGGGTGGGGGTGGTGGTGGTTGGACTTTGGAAAAGGCTCTAAATTTTTGTGAGAAAAAGGGCAACGTAGATTTTATGCATAAATAGTAATTTCATACTTTTACGATAAGTAAGGTGGCCATAAAGGTAAGAGAGGTGTAATGGGTTAGTACCTTTTTGAAAGTGTGTATTTATTGAAATCTGGGGTGCTTCTTGTATTTCTCACTACGATGTTGCATCGAAAGCCTATGCGCCGTCAGTGGTGGACTTTAACCCGAACTAAACACTTCTTCGGCCGCCGTGGACGAATAGATGCTGCGTGACTGCCATTCGGGAGTGCGTAGGTTCGAATCTCCGTACATGAAACGCAAAATGTTACCAAAAAGTATTTTCTGATATAGGTCGACCCTCGGCAAGCAATAGCAAACCTCCGATTGCATTTCTGAGATGAAAAAAGCACAGGCCGTTCGTAGTCGGCTTAAAACTGTAGGTCTCTCCATTTGTAGAACAACATCAAGACGCCGCCACAAATAGGAGAAGGAGCTCGGATAAACAACTAACAGTAGTGTACACGCCAATAATTTATTAATTTATTTTAAACCTTCTGATGTCTAAGTACAAAGCCGATTTGAGCACTAGGCTCTACCGCCAGTTACTGTTCGTCACGCAGTCTGTTAAAAGTTACTTGTACTTCAATCTTTCCACCGTTTCGTTTATTTTCAGAAAAAACTCTAGGTGGGGCTCGCCATGCTTGTCTCATGTCTTGTCTCTCATTCAATAGTCCGTTTCTTCGTCTGTTATCGCCTGTTTAGCTACCGCTTCACTCATTCTTGCGTGCTTAATTGCATGTTGCTTATCGCTGATTGTTGGGAAATCTTATTCCACGCATACTTTGAAGTCATCTTGACGTTGAGAGTAAGTTTTCTGACCTTATCAGATCTTCTTATAGTGCGGCTAAATCGCAACTCAAACCCTGGATGTATGTATAAAAAGCCCATGCCTTGCACCTTGGCAACCATGACCTCTCAGGAATTGCGTTAGCTGGGAGTAAGTCTTACTATAGCTTCAGTTTAACCGTCTTTTGATGTTTGTGATTAGCGTATAAGTCCACCTACCTTTCCTTTTTCTATCATTGACTTCTGTGTAATTAGTATTGCAATGATCATTTTGCTTCTCTCACTCGTTCTTCTGCCAATGGTTTTGTATGTGCTTACTACCCTCCGAGCGCAGAGTCCGTATATGGCTTCACATGGACTTCTTTATGCTTTCACCTCCAGAGATTCTGCCTATACTGGAGCTACAGGCAGCAGAGTCGGTGCGATGACGCTAGTTAGCAGCCTGTGTTTGTACATCTCGGCTCACCCATGTCTGAAAGAATTCTAGAGAGTACACCGGCATTCTTGGCGCGCTTTTGGATTATATATTCAACATGCGGTCCAAAATAAGATCGATCGTCAATTTTAATACCCATCATTTTAGTTGAATTATGTTTGCTTACGATGAAGGAGGCTATCTCGTCTTTCTTGCGGATACTTATGCGACCCGCTTCCGTTTACTCCGCTGCAATGGATAAACCTCTGTTATTCAGCCACTTTGTTATAAAACTGCTTTGAAGTTATAAAACTGTGGAGCTCAACATAAGTGGAAGCAAAAATGTGAGATCTTCCTGAAGAATCAGTGCCAATTTGAAAGAGTCCCGTGGCATAGCAAACAAAAAAACACAGTGCGCAAGGAGAGGGTACAAGATAGGCTTTGGGTAATCAAGCAAAGTACTTCTCTGCACAATTTTTTGTGCAAATTACTTTTATTCAACTCAAAGTAAAAAATGTGTGAAAATAAAACAATATCAGTTTTGCTCGATATGACCACCTTTTGCATTGACTATGGCGCCAAAAACGAATCGCAAGTTGGCCGAATGTGACTTGCAGGTATTTTGGCCTACTCGCGGACAATGGCTTTTTTCGGCGCCTCGAGACTGGTGAATCTTTTAGGTCGGACCTTGCTCTCCAAAATGGCACAAAGAGAATAATCTATCGGATTCGCGTGAATTTAAGAGCCATTGTGTGGACGTTAAGAAGTTCGGAAAGTTGTTTTTTAGCCATTCTTGGGTCACTCGAGCTTTTTGAGATGGTGCCGAGTCCTGCTGAAACGTCCATGGTCTGCCACCGAAATGTTTGCCAGCCCACGGCTTCAATGTAACCTCCAGAATACTTTCCAGATAATATTTCGCGTTTTCCTTGACGCCAGGTTCGATAAAAACGATTGGAGAGCGTCCATCTACGGTTACAGCCGCCCAAACCATTACCAGTGGCAAGTGCTGCCTCCTCGTGGACAATCGATGACTCAAATTCTCATATGAACGCCTTTTGGGACTTGTAAGCCTTGACTTTGAGATAATTTTTCAGTATACGGCGGATACTACGGTCAGATATTTTTAGTTCTTCGGTCTGAAGTTGGTTACACTTCCAGTGCCGGACCGTTTAGTCTTCTAAGCACCTGCAGAGTATCGCACTCATTTTGATCAGCACTCAACGGGCATAGAGAGAGGAACTTACCGGTGTTTCCGGAAATGAAAATATGGCACCGCAAAGGAATCGTCAAAAAATTAGGTTCGCTTAACGAAATTTGGAGATCAAATTAGGCAAACCGTTCTTTTCCGGGTCTACAATGTTTATCTGTGGCCGCCTAGTGAATTCTTTAAAAGCAGCAGCATAAACTTGAGATTCTTTTAGTTTTCGATTTCGAGTTGCCATGCCGAAATCTATTAGCTCTATTGCATGACGTAATTCCATCTCAAATATTTTACAAGAAGTCAGGTTCTGTTAAAAGTCGAGAGACGAAGTTTTTTACGACTAACTTCCGATTCGTTTTTTATGCTCTCACAAATTGGGCAAACAGTTGCAGAGCACTCAACAGTTGTTGTAGCAATTTATCTTAAGGTAGACTCTTTTCTCTCATGCAACTCCTCTTCATTAACATTTTTTTCTCCCAACCCTACTTTTCCCCTACCGAAACATAAGAAAAACTACAGGCAAATGACTTAAAGCGCCTATTTGTGCATTCAAACTCTTGCTTTCATGATTTTCACTCATAATTTTATTTTTAAGCTAGTAAATAACTTTTTCTTACAAATAAGCACGTACCAGTGAGCTTTGAAAAAATTTCTAAGCCGTTAATAAAAAGAAAAATCGTGTTTAATCGTGAAAAGTAATACGAAAATAAGTGGAAACAATTTTCAAATCAGCACAATAAGGAGGGGGACACCAACAAGTTCTGGGTTTCGCTTTTTCCAACATAACCCAGAACAAAAACAATGCGTACTCGTACATATTTTCTTATTTCTTTTCTATAGAAAGAATGTTTAAAGAAACAAAAAAAAAATAATAATAGCAACAAGCAGCAACAATAATAACTACCAGCACACAATATTCATACTCGCACTACAAATATAAATACTTGAGCGGATGCGCACGGTTGACTTTCATGGATCAGCGAGTGGCTGGAGCAGATGAATGTATGCGACGTGTGTAGAAGAAGGCAACAGCGACAGTGCAACATGGCGTTTATTGGTGGTGGTGTCGGTGACCAAGTGGAAGCTTTAAGCGCAAGTGCGTTGATCGGCTAGAAGAATAGATGAATAAGTAAGAAATAGTTGGAGAGATGGATGGATGTATGGTTGGCTGGTTAGCAGGCTGGCTGCCTGACTGGTGGCAGATGGACAGCCAAACAGACAGACATGCAGCCAGCAAAACACTCACTCATTTATTTACGCTCCACCGCACCAACACCACAGTGAGGAGTAAAGTAAAGAGCCACACTTCAAAGCGCTGTCTTTGTAGGAAAATAGTTGGTGAAACAAGAAAAAGAAAAGTACAACTACAACACCTTTCACATGCATACATATGTAGAAGTTCGAATGGCAGAATCATTACCGGCATGATAAGCAGAAAATGTGTGCGTCGGCTTTAGTGCGCAGCTCTCAAAGCGCAAATCGTACGCCATACATACAGCTCTGGACACATAAATAGCACACATTTTTAACCCATATTGTGTTTTATTTATTTTGTCATAAACTTACTTTAAATTGGAAAATTTTACATGCCCCATTTATGCTTGGGATGAAGATGACACAAAGACGTAATTTAATTGGGCTTCACAGTCATTGACAATGGAAACATAGCAACTTTTAAATTCTTCAATGCAGTTTGAAGCTTAAGTTTTATTAACCCAGTTTTTGGCTGAATTATTCTAAATAATTCTAAAGTTATTGAAATTTCGCAAAAAGAGGGCGTTGTAAACACTTTAAACCGGAAAATATAGGTCTTATATTCCGCACCGTATCCACAAGGAAGCCGGCGCAGAAGACGGCCGCGACAAACTTGTACGAGGTGTGTTCAAAAAGTATCGCAAATTTTGAATTTTCTCAGGTTACGTATATTGGAATTTCAATTTTTTTGTGGCGATATGTTGGCGCTCATGTCTCTTACTCATGCCGACGAGTCGGCCATTTTGAATGTTTAGTTAATTGTTGATAACTGCTTTGCTGGCACGTGTTTCGGCTCGTCTTCGATTTTTACCTGTTAAAAAATATGTATCAAAGGACCTGTACTAAATTTTGTGTGAAAAACGAAATTAAGTGCGCGGATGCATTCCGAATGTTGACTGTGTAATACGGAGAAGCTACTTTGAACCAAAGCAACGTTTATCGGTGGCACAAAATGTTCTCAGAAGATCGAGAAGATGAAGACAAAAACATTGATGAAGTGAAGAAAATGGTATTGCCCAATAGTCGAATCACCGTTAGAGAAGTTGCTGAGGACCTAGACATATCGATTGGCTCGTGCCATTCAATTTTTTTCAATGATTTAAGCATGAGACGGGTCGCCGCAAAATTCGTAACAAAACTTCTCAATTTCGACCAAAAGCAGCATCGCATGAACATTGCTAATGAGCTGTTGGACTCTGTCCGCGACGACCCAAATTTGCTCCAGAGGGTCTTAACTGGTGACGAATCGAGAGTTTATGGTTATGACGTAGAAACCAAAGCTCAATCATCTCAATGGAAGCTGCCACACGAACCAAGACCGAAAAAAGCGCGCCAAGTTCGGTCAAATGTAAAATTTTTGCTTGCCGTTTTCTTCGATTGCAGGGGCGTTATGCATCATGAGTTCTTGCCACAGGGTGAAACGGTCAATAAGGAATATTACCTGCAATGAAAGGACGACGCTACGCTACGATTGACGAAGATTGGAAAAAACGTTGGCACAAGTGCATAATATTTCATGGGTATTACTTTGAAGGGGACAAAATAGATATTAATGAATAAATAAATAATTTTTGAAAAAAACACAAAATTCGCGATACTTTTTGAACACACCTCGTATGCGCACAGTTCTAAATGAGAGCTATTCCACCGCCACCACCTCCTTAAACGAAATCAGACATATAGCAACTGACAGAAATCGTCGAAGAGCCTTTGTTGCTGCACTATACTCTGACTAGGAGCGATGTTTTTTATATGACAGTTCTTTAGTTCTACCTAAAAATGTCCTGAAGGATTAAAAAACAAAAAAAAATATATATATATACCTCATGATGAAACAATCAAAACCATAATCGAACCACAAAGACAAACCTTTTCAATTTCACAAAAACGGTATTTGAATCGACGAAACCAAGCTAAATATGATAGAATGGTTATAGATAGAAAAATTTTGGTAAGTCCCCCAAAGGGTTAAGCACATAACGCCAAGAAACGGTCAAGCAAGGTGACTAAATGATAAAATGAAACAATTTGAACACATATTTAAAAGTAGATATACTTCAGGAGGAAATGGAGTCTTTTATGTATGAGCCTAACCTATTACATTGGACATTTGAACAGGACAATGGACACCCCAAAGATGGTGAAGCATTAACTCCTTAGAGAAACAATTAAGATTCTGAACTGGTATATGGCATTGGTCAGAGCCCCGACTTTAATCCCATAGAAAACTCATGGAATGATGTTAAAATAAAAATCTCAAGTAAAAGTTTGAAAAACTTTGACGAATTATGGGCCGGAATTCAGGAAGCGTGAATCTCAAACAAAAAGGAAAGATACCAACATTTTGTGGAGAGCATCGAACGAAGATGTGAAGGAGTGATTAAAAAACGATTGATGCGATATAAAATGGTAAAACATTTTTTTAGCTTGAAATTTTTCATTGGATTATTTCCTTTTATTTAAACCATTTTGAAATTGTGCTATTTCCGTTTCCCTGGTCTTTAGCTTTTTATCAGATTTTTCTCCTATTAAAAACAAAAAGAGAGTTCATATTTCTTGTATTTTAATATTAGAATGAATAAATTTTAATCCAAAACTGTGCCTTTTCATGTTGCTAAATATTTATTTCCGTTGTGCTATTTATGTGTCCATGGCTGTACAGTGCCACAGTGCTTAGTGTGTGAGCGCGCGCATTCGTTCATAAGGAAAGCGCTCGAATAGATCAGTCACGCTGGCTGAGAGCGAAATAACAAATGCAGCTTGATTGCCTGACCGACTTGACTGACTTGCTGCACATAATCAGTGACTTAGAAAATGCGCGGCTGCCGCACATATCTTTTCTACTAAATTATATTATATTATCCGCACAACCGCGATGGAGCTCGTGAAACGCATGTGTGCACGTTTAGGCTCGCAAAATGATCTAACATACATACGTACATACATACACACATACATATGCATGCAGATGTGCACATGTATGATTATGTTCGAATACTCGATAGTCTCCCCACATCTGCTTTTCTGTAATGCCGCTCATTTGGAGCGTTAAAATTGCAATAATAGGAAAAGTTTTGCTATAACTTAAGCGGCATACATATCTGCTCTTCTTTACATACACATATAAGAATGTGTGTGTGTATATCTACCAGGCAGTGCGTTGACTTTGATAGACACCATATAAATGTACGTTGCATGGTTGCCATGCGGTCAGGTTGGAAAGTGTTCGTACCCATGCGTGCAGTTGGTGGTATTTTCATGATTGTTATTAGAGTTGTTGTTTCGCATTACAAATATGGGTCTTACTGCGAAAACATAGAATTTAAATATTTGCTTCATTTATAAACATTAAAGCTGGTTTCGAGGCTCTGAGGTCTGTAAAGGCTGGTCAAGCCAAACAAGTCGATAATCTTCTCGACTGCAAAGCGACAATCTGTACTGGGCCCTTGGAGCTAGCAGTGTTTCGGGAAATGAGGAAGCAGATGGGTATACACGATAGGGGACAGAATTTTCGAGATAGAGTTCAGGCATATAAACCTCGTTGAATGTCCAGTTTTGGTATATTGAGGAGAGAACTAAAGCAACTACTAAAAGTAAGTAGACTACTGTGGATACCTGTAAAGTATCCTAAATGAACGAGGAACCAGAAACTTCCTATGGGTCTGAAAAAGGTGTATACGGCTTGGTATTTGAATACTAATGAAGCACCGATAAAATAATGCTCTAAAATTGTAGCGAGCATATTCATCCAAGAGTGTGAGACTAACCGGGTTTGGTTAGTTAGTTTTATTAGAATATAATGAACTGCGGCCGCTAATGTTAATAGACGACTTTTATTCTATATTACCAATGGATTCAGAATCTCACCACCTGCATGAAGGAGTCTCTGTCGTATGAGAGCTACACATTCGCAGAGGATGCATTCAAGTGTCTCGCCGCCCAGCTCGCAAAACCAACAGACGCTTGATTCTACTAATCCTACTTTCCTAAAATGATAACGCAGACTACAATGTCTCGTGTAGTATCCAGTAAGAGTTCGTAAGTCCGCTCTATCCAAGCCTAAGAGCCCGCTTTACGTTCCTCTAAATGGAAAGATAAATTGTTTCGCCCGCCTCTGTCCTAAACCAACTATCTAGTCGTATGAATTCCATCTCCTCACAGTCGTTGGCAATTTCCTTCATGTAGGCTCGCAGATGTGTTCTGGTCCGTGGAATTTTGTTATAGTGTCTAATTTCGCTAGGCAGTACGACAGTTCGTTGCCTTCACGACCTTCATGTTCTAGTGCGCAACCCAGCAGAATGGTATTCTTTGCTTGCATGGTGTTGAGGACAGTAAATCACACTTCAACGAGTTTAGAGGTTACTGTGTGAGACTGCAGTGCTCATAGGTCTGCCTTGCTGTTTGCTCCACAAAAACAGCGATAACTTTTACAATTATTAATTTTTTTTTTTTTGAAATCAAGCCAAAACATGATGTATTAATGTTATGTCTTTATTTTTGTAAAATAAAGCAATTGACCAGGAAATTAAAGTTATTGAAAATCATACTTTTTCGGGCCTCTGACTACCCCTAACCCCATAAAGTAATCGTCCGATGAATGTAAAATACTAAAATACAGACAGCGATATTGATTGGCAAGAAGATTCGCTAGCAATGATGTCATGAAAAGTGTTCTCACAAAAAAATTTTTTTGGCTTTCGAAGGTGAATAGCAGTTTTTGAAAAGCATTTAAGACGGACGCCAAAGAGACATCAATTAATTATCAATCAGCCAAAAATTGTATTACCCACTACTTAGCGGGGTACCCGTATGATAGGAGTCATCAGAAGCATTAGAACATATTTTCTTGGCTTTTTTGTATAAATTTAATAACAAATCGTCTGCAAAATATTCGAATTACTCTATGAAATCAACTTTCGATACATAAAAATGCAATATTTTACCTATTCGAGTCCAATTGGTGTAAAAAAATTGTCAGCGACTGGTACAAATAAAACCTCTGAGTAATGCATAAAAAATGCACTAAATATTCTGAAAAAGAGTTTGAAGTCAAAGGCTGAGTGTACTGAAAGTCACATACAAAAAAGTTGTAATTTAATTTTACCCTTCGCTCCCAAATAAACACCTAATAATTTCAATATATGCGTTTTCATGTAAATATGTACAAATGTACCACCTGATTACTAATATATAGGAACAAAATAGGAAAATTTAATTCCATTGTATTCACACTTTTGCTTCAACGAGGCTGACGAAAAGAGTTAGCAAATAAAAACATCGAAGAAGACGTTAATTACAATGACACGGCGCGAAAAGGCATGAAAGCATTACATTTCACTCTGGTTTTCATTTTATTTAGCCATTACTAGTGTCAGGTTTTGCTTTTCATTAAACTACAGCAGAAAAGCGAACAGGTAGAATTCGGAAATCGGAATTCGTTTACGTAACCGAAAAACCAGTAGCCAAGCAGTAGCTTTTTGACCAATGATTTGACACATTTCAAGGAATGGTGGCACGCTGTTGTACGTAAGTGCGGCGGAATGTTGTAAAGTCGGCTGTTGTAAATTCTACGCACTTGTCTACGTTAAAATATGTTTGTATGTGCAAACAGCTGTGCTCACAATAACAGCACTGCGACATAAAGTTTTAGTTTAAAGACAAAGTTTTGATTATTTTTTTTTTAATCTGTTTTTTTTTTTATTATAGTTTGTACTATAATAGAAATAACACAGCTCAATGTTTCAAACTTTGCAAAAAAATAAAGAAAAATCGAAACAATCGCCATAGAAATTTAAAAAAAATTTCTTAGAAAAATTCTGGTTACGCAGTTCTATAGCCCATTGAATTTTAATATAATAAAGTGCAACTTTCAATCGGATTGATTGTTGACAATTTGTTTAATGTCGGTTTTGTGCATTTTCTTCGTATACAAAAAAGTGAAGCATTCGGTATATGTAAGAAAATGCATGAAAACGTCAACCAAAAAATTATCGAAAATCAAAATTTAATGGACTGCAAAACTGCATACTCAAAACTTTTATAAATTTTTTTGTGGGATTTTTTTTAAGGGGGTATTCTAGTGTAGAAATTTGAAAAAATCGAAATTTTTTTTTCAAAATTCGATAGTTTAAGTATTCAAAAATATTTCGCTAAAAGGATTTTTCAAAATTCGAATTATTTTCGAAGTTACAACTATTTTAGGGACGCGACAGCTAGACTGGTTTGAGCGGACGGGGAACTTTAAACGTGTTTTTCTAGAAACTACTTCTTTCGATATGGTCGGCACGATATCTCAAGTTCTAATCAACCGATTTGCTTGAAGTTTATCATGAATATTCTTTAAATATATCTCTATCGGATAAAGCACGAAAAACTGGAAATTTCAATTTTTTAATATGTGTAAACAATTCGAGAAAGCTTAAAAATTAGGGAAAAAACGAGCTCAATTTTTGAGAAGCCGCCATTTAATGACAAAAAAGTTTCCCTTTTTTTCTGCGTCATACGATAATGACATTCATATTAATTAAGAAGTTGTCATCGTTTTTTTTTTCAGATGACCACAAAGGTAGAAATCGTGACGACGAGGCCACTGCCTTTTGTTTTCCCCTTTCACTTCAAGGACGCATAATTCCATGAAATTTTTTTTTTTGAATTCATTTTGTGTGCTCTTAATATATAAATAAATAAATGATAAAAAAATGGATAGCAAAAATATCAATAGCTTTTGTTTTTTATTCACCGTCAAAAAATGCTCGAAGTTTGGGCGTTTAGACTAGAATACCCCCTTAAATTTTGAACAAAACTTAAAATGTTTGGTTTTGCTGTAGTATCATATGAACCATATTTAAAAGTTTAAAAACAAATCGAAAAATTGCTATCAAGTCTTTAGAAAAATTTCGAATTTGTAGTTTTATAATGGATTAAATTTCGTTATAATAAAGCGCAAATTTCAAATGGCTCAGAAATCGGGTTGATTTTTGAAAATGTTTTTTTATTGGCGATCTTGTGAGTTTCTCCATGTAAACAAAAATTGCGAGCAATGCTTCCCTCAATATCACGCTCCATGTGACTCGATTTATTGCGTCCAGCATTTATAAGGCGTAAATCTGCAATAACATCGTCTGTTGAAGGTCTTTTTCGTAATCCTGCTGTGGTCCATCCTGCGTAGGTGTACAAAACATCTCGGCCGCTGAGCTGTGCGTTTCGCTAAGCACAATGTTTTGGACCTGATATCAGCTGGTCCATTAACTTTCCTTGCTGGTACAAATATCCTTCTTAGGATTTTAAGCTCAAAGCGTTAGATGCGTTAGAAGCGTTTATGTTAGATGTCAGTGCGCATGCCTCGCAGCCATACGTTGCTACTGATCTTATTAGTGGCCTGTAGATTTGTAGCCTACAAGACCTCGATAGTAATTTATTTTTGAGAAGTTTTAGGTGAGAAAATAACTTCTATTAACATTCGTGGTCTGTCATTCACGCCCATTAGGCGGGCAGCGCTGCTAAGGTATTAAAAACGCTCCTCACTCAGGTATTTAAAATTTTCCTTTTTGTGAAAAATATTTGGCCGACGTCCAGATTGCCATTGCGTGTGACGCTTAAAGATTTACGCAGTATTTTCTCTTATCGGCATTAACTTCAAGGCCGACTAGCTTTCACTTTATTCTAGCAAAACTAAATGTGCTATAAAACTGCATACCCAGAATTTGTATACATTTTTTTCACTTTTCAGTTATATGGGTTTTGTTGTAGTATGAGCCCTATTTTTATAAAAATAAAATAGAATAAATAATAAATAAAAAATAAATAAATAGTTAAATGGTTGAAACGCTGCAATTCTTGTGCACACAGCTGTAGGTATGTTCGAGTAAAGGTGTAGTGAATTCATGTACTTAAAAAAGTGTGGGAAAATTTGGAGGATTTAGGCGCTTAAAAACCTGTTCACGTCATTGGAATTTACTTCTTTGTAAGTTGTATTATTTTGTCTCGGCAATTAATGACAGTGTAAATGAAGTGCAAGCATTGTCGGCACTGGGGACCAAATTAAAAAGTGTAGCAGATATTTAATTAAAGTTATAGCAAAACATTATCCTTTTTATAAAATAAATGTATTACATTTAATATAAAATATGGTTCACTAGGTTAACAGGTCATGTTAAGGATAGAGTGGGAAACATAGCTCTATAGAGATGCCTTATGATAAAAAAGAGGAGCTAGTTTCTAAGCGCCTTAAAAATGTGTGGGGATATAAAAATTTTTTTTTGTCATGCTAAAGTTTCTATTCTATATTAATTTTCTTCTGCGTTTTAGAAGCTTTCATGAAACATAGCTTTCAATTTCATAGTGAGCTTTCACCACTGATTTGTAAACTTTTGAACTGAAAAAGTTTTGACAATTTTGTATCTTTTTTTAGAGTTTTGTAAACTTTGGAACTGCAAAGCCAACTTAGCAGCTATAATTCAAAATGACAAAGGCATTAAAAATATAAATTTACTAAATTCTTGGAAAAAATAGTATTATGGCACAACCAGCCAGAATCTTCTGTGTAAAGTGCGCTTTCACTAAAACAATTACTTTTAAGATAAGCTCGGACCAAAGTTATTAGTTGCCCAATAAGTTTTAACACAAAGCTTCCTGAAGTTAATTTGATTTTTCTGTCTATTTCTATGCAACTGTTGCCAAACTTTTTTTACAAGCTTTATAAGGTACTGAATCTTCGTTCAAAGCTACGCTTTCTTGAAAATATTTGCTTACGAATTTAAAATATGTTTCGCAAGTACTTTCCACATTATACAAAGTGAAGTGCAAAATAAACAAGACTGGCGTCATAAAAATGTTTTTGATGGCGCCATATTTTTAATGAGTTAGCGCGTTGGAAGTTACATCCCTAGCTGCCTTCCAGTGAAAGCTTGGTGACATTCGGTTCAATGGAAGCGAAGTTATTGCGTCTAAAGTGTCAGTATGTTTGTGTAATCGGTACAAAAAAGAGTTTCGAGCAAAGAGCTAATATTAAGTTTTGTTTTAAAATCGGTAAAACGTTTACCGAAATATTTGAATTGATGAAAAAAGTTTATGGCGATGCTTGTCTATCTCGTGCCAGAGTTCAAGAGTGGTTTACACGTTTAAGAGATGGTTGTGAGGACATAAATGGCAATGAGCATACGGTCCACTGAAAATCAGTAAACACCGAAAACTCCATCGAAATTGTTCGTGAATTTATCAAAAATGAACTGAAATCATCGTTGAAATTCACGGAATCGGAGTTGAATATCTCCACAACATCGATTTATCGCATTTCAATTGCTCATTTGGGCTTACGAGGACCAAATTTAGCTTGAGGACCAAAAATTGCTCAGAATTCAACATTCGAAAGACCTCATTAAAGAGGTCAGAAAAGACGAGAACTTCCTTCACAGTATTGTAATTGGTGATGAAACGTAGTGTTTCCAACATGAATCTGAAATCAAGCATCCAAATGCCGAATGGAAGGCCCTAGACGAGCCACCACCCCAAAAATCGCGTTTGGAGAAATCAAAAATCAAGTCGATGCTCATTTACGAGTCCAAGGGAATTGTCCACAAGGAGTTCGGGCCAACGGGCCAAACCGTGTTGGCGTTTTGAAGCGTTTGTTGCATCGCATTTTACGCATCGTCATTGTGAGGGATTACGATTTTGGCTGCTTGTTCCCCGATAGATTAGAAGCCAGTTATCACCCGTATTGTCGTTTGATTATGGTTGTATGTTCTGTTAACTTCGAATGTTGTCTGGTCCCTCTATATGCATTCCGCAATTGGTAGTTGTTTTAAGGAAATTTCATTCTTGATTGTACCCAGTGGTGTGAATACTGATTCTAAAAGAGTGTTACGCATGGCTGATGCCTCCCTTGCCAGTTCGTACGCTTTTTCATTTCCTTAAATGTTCCGATGTCCCAGGATCCAAATTAAGGTAACTTTATGGCTTACACTCAAGGTGGTACGGCATTTCTGCTTTATAATTGAGTTGAAATTTGCAAGTGGAAGTCCACGATAAATATCTGTCCCCGCTGAATATATTTTGTTGAGAAAATCCCGAAATCCCCGAAAGAAGTATTTCCTCTCTGTACAGTATTTTGAAAAGAGGTTATCATTCGCTAGGACACATAGCTCAGTCAGATAGCTGCTGCAATGATGTGATATTCCGCAATGGGGCTAAAATGATGCTGTACTACAACGTTGGTGTACACAAAAACAAGGAATCAGAAGTAAACGCATTAATAGGCTCCATATTTAACATTAGCGAGATATCCTTACACTTGTTAACCCAATGAGCGCTGAGGCGTACAGTCTCCTCAGCAAGGATGCGAGGGAGTCTGTGACTTGGCAGAATACAACACTGCAGGACAAAATGCATACACATGTGCTCGTAGTGTGTGTGTGGATATTGCGGAGGCAAATCTTTGATAATTAATCATACAATTCGGAGTATTTAGCAACAAACAAATGAATTTAAAAAAACGTAGACTGAAGGAGTAATGGCAACTGAATCTTATTCATCGACACCCCAAACTTGCGCCCCTCAAAACATGATCGACGCACAGTGTGACTTTTTTCACATTTAGGATGCCAAAATTAATAACAGCCAAACCAATGGAGCAATTCATTTCAAGTTTTGCAGTGTTGTTGCAGATACCTAAATCTGATTTGAGAATAAATATGGGCGTGATACGCCCACTTTTTCTCCTTGCCCACATATCAGGTAAAATTTCACATAATCATATTTTCTACTTTAAAAGCATTTTCCAGTGCCAATTTAAATACAAATTGTTTAGATTTCTTAACTTTAGCTTAAAGGCTTATGACTAATATTTAAAAGATTTCATTCAGCCCCTGGGTACCTTTTTATACTACATTATACTGCTCAATGAAGGAGATAATCACATATTGTTTCAATGATAAATATGTCACTAATCTTTATTTTATTAATAGTAAGCCAATAAACAGTTTCTAAAGATTAAAAATAAAAAAACATAAACACTTATTCGAAAGCAATTATTCATAATACTTCTTCCTGGGCCAGCAATGCAATTACACCTTGAGGCAAAGTCCAGCGCTTGGTTTTCGATGGCTGATATTAGAAGCCTGTGCAATAAATCCTCATTGGTTTGAGTTCGTGAACTTTTCATTGTATACCATTCGCGATAATTTCTGACATCTTTATTTCTCGATTCTTGCGCTTCTTCGGAAAGCTGACCAATAGGAACCACGCATGACGATATTATATGTCTTGAATGGAACAGTATTTTATGCAGACTGACTGGCATATTGTACCACTCATATTCCCTCAAATAAAGATCGCGTGTGTCTCTCACGTATACCTCAAAAGCATTTATCTGAAATTCACACCCTAAGCAAGACAATATGGTGAAAAGCCTTTTTAAAAGACATAAGTTAATGCCTGTAATGTCTGCAGCAACTTCTGCATTACTAAAAAAACGTCGTGCAGTGTTTCCGTCATTTGTATTGCCAGATTTCTCGTTTGGCATATCAATTAAAAGCCCAGTTTCGTTTCTAAATCTGCTTTGAATGCTTTCCTTCCTCTGTTTCAGTTTTTCCTTATTTTCGGCGCCCCTTACACACCATGTCCTTAGTTCCAACCGATATGCAATGTGCAACATACACTCCATGCACCGTATCCATGAGTGAAGTGGTGAAATGCCGAATCTTGGCATGTTTGCGTCAACTTTCCGTTCCGACAAAGCGCTAAAATTATTCATATCCTTCGCTGAAGCACCACATATATAACACGCTTGAGATGAGGTATATGCTGAAGGTGTATTACATACTTTACCGTCAATCATACACAAAATTAGTGTACTAGTAACTTTAAAGTTTAAATTTTCCATCTTAATTATTGTAGGAAGAAGATTAGAAATTTAGTCTTCCACAATTTTTACTTCTCTCACAATAGCATCTCGCGTTTCTTTTTCAAACAAAAATTTAATGGGACGGCAATATCTGGTTGATGACGGAACAGAGTTCCTCCATATAACAACTCTACGTTCATTAACTAGAGTATACATTTAGAGAAGTACGAGTGAAACAAAAAACATGCTGCTATCAGATTGATTTTCTTCGCTGAACTTTTGCTAATACCGTTTTGGCTCCGAGCCATCGCAACCCCATTTGAAAGTCACGAAAACTTCTTGAATACTGGGAATCGACAGCAGCACTTCTTTTTGTGCGTTACACAACCTTTTTATACTATGATCAATAAGCGCTTGCAACTCAATTTCGGCATACGTTTCGGTTACTGTGATTTTTTCTGGGTAACATAAACCTTTGGACTTTTTTATGCAGTTATACGACGGATATAATTTGGGATTTATTTCTGCTGTATGCTGTCTATGCATATTATAGTCATGTGTTGAATCATTGGCATCTATTATCAGCGCAAGTGCTTGGTCTGGCGATAAAATTTTGCTGCGTTCTTTCGAAAGTCGAGATTTTTTCAACACAGTACCTCTTGACGGCGAAGACAAACACATCTCTTTAAATAATATTGCGGAATTTCTCTTACCGTTTGATCTACGTCCCATTTCTGCCGCCATTAACACTTGTTCGCTATTTGATACTGCTAAAAGACTCTTTGCTTTTATTTACTTTGTGCGAAGAGAAGAATCGGAAAACGCCACATGTGGTCTACCTACATTGGATCTAATAGAGGATGAAGTCGATGGCCCAACATCAAGACGGTATTTTCCAAAGTCTTCACTCTTGGAAAACCAACTATAATTACGGGCTAGAACACGGGCCTTAAATCGGGCAAGACCCCTCCCACTTTGAAGAAAATTGGTAACACAGTTTTTTTATACGCTCTCCTAGCTTTTTAGTATCCACGTCTCTTCCGATCATCACAAAAATTTTCACTAACACCGCATCACGACGCGTTTCTTTTGAGCTCGTCAGCCAAATTTCAAAAAGTTCTTTCCTAGGAATCGCCATTAAAGCTGTGGTAGCAAATTGTAGCAACATTTTATTCCAGTATCTGAAACACAGGATCCTAAAGGTCGTTTCGATGTTAAAGAATGGACGGACTCGATGGACCAATATAACTTTTTCTCAGTAAAATATCAAAAATAATATTAAGCTATGGCTGTTTTAGTGATATTTTACTGAGCGGATTTGTATCGATAGTAAAAACTTTATAATCCTCTTACTTACCCCTGAAGTACAAAATTGTTGAAATTTAATCAGCAAATACTCAATTTTATGAAATTGATACTTATTCGTATTATATCTTTTGACAAACTTCACAGCCATGTTCGGATAATAAATAAAAATTATTCAATTGACGCACCGGCTTATGTTTGTGAACGGTTATCTTTCTTAAAACTATTGTTTTGATAAATTTTGAGTACACTGTCGTAAAATTTGGTCATTTTTACACAACATACCGAAAGAAAATCATTTTCGCAGAACTTTTTTTTTTAATTTTGGCGTCCTAAAACGATAAAAATTCACAGTGTGCGACGTTGAGCACCCATCATACATTTTTAGTTTATTTTAAATGCAGATTCGAGTATCATTAATATATTTAAGTCAAGTTGCATTGATAGTGGTTTTGGAATCAGCCAGCTTCAGATTTAAGTGTTTCGTATAAGAGAGTTTGTATGTAAGCAGCACGCCCAGATATTTTTGTATTCGTTAACAATCTCGATATTCAAGTCGCCAAACTTCCAATTATAAGTAGAAGGAATTTTGCTACACTCTCTAAACACCATGCATTTCGATTGGGCAAATTAACTTTTGACGCCCCATCGAATGCTATAATCCCCATTTGACGCTATAATCGGAAGCTCGGTAAAAAGCGTTAAGTCGTCGGCATACGTTTAACAGTTTAATACGAAGATTAGTCACTGTAACTGCACCAAGTGGGAGATCGTTTAAATTATTTAAGTACAGAGAGGGCAAAGTTGGGCTTAGCAGACAGCTTTGACTTACCTCTTGATTTGCGTAAAAAGGGGTAGAAAATTTGTCATGGTTGGAAAAAAGTTCAACAGTTTTAAAATTTCTGCCATATGGGTTGAGGAGCTAGCTAGCCATGCTTCAAGGTATCGTGTCAAAGGCACATAAAAAGTCAACAAAGATGACGAAAGTTTTGTTTTTTGCTTTGAAATTCAAATTCTCAATTGACCACAGGTTGAAAAGGAGAATCCCTTGTATAGTATACCTTGCGGAAATAAGCTTGAAATGCCGTAATGATTTTTCACAAATCAAACCAAACATTAATGCGTTTTAACAGAAGTGCATTACAAATTGTATATGGTTGTCAAGCAGAAAGAGTCCTCTATAATTTTCCGCAAGGCCAGGATCACCCTTCTTAAATAGACAAACCGTCACTGACTTTTGTAATGAGGTGGGAATTTCTTTCCATTAGTAAATCGAATTGAAAGGTTTTAGAATATCAAACAAGTAACCTATTGATGCAGATTTATAAA
Source organism: Anastrepha fraterculus (assembly GCA_037575425.1). Lineage (NCBI taxonomy): Eukaryota > Metazoa > Arthropoda > Insecta > Diptera > Tephritidae > Anastrepha > Anastrepha fraterculus. Next base: position 36,714 of record JAYXIM010054735.1, read on the forward strand.
ACTTCCCGGTCAGGAGCTAAGCTAACTAATAAGCAATTCATTTTACATATATTTAATTAAATTAAAACATCTCAAGTAAAGACACAATTTTATGAAAAGAGATCATGCGGTTTCGTCCTTTTTAATCTTCTCGTGAGGTCATCAGTTACAAGTAGTTTGGCTGCTTCATCATTGATGTGCTGTTGAAGTCTCTCTTTATGTTTATTTGCGAATTTTTTTATGACATCCGTAATGGTGTCTATATTAAGATCCTTACCACGGCGCTCTAACGATGTCGCGTAATACTTTATTTTGGAATCGTTGAATGATGTTTTTGTTGCTTTCACTGGTGCAGCCCCAGAGTTGCATGCCATATGACCACACTGGTTTTAGTATTTGGTTGTATAAAAGTATTTTGTTATAAATAGAGAGTTTAGAATGTCGGCCTAACAGCCAATACATTTTCTTGTATTTAAGAATTTACTCCTCGTGTTTTTTATTGACATGTTAAGGTCATTCCTATATATTTTGCCGTATTTGCACGCGGTATTGCCGTATTATTGATAAATATTGATTTATAATTTATATTTCTATTAGTGAAGTCAACATGCACAGATTTGGTTTCGTTTAACTTGACACGCCATTTTTGGTCCAATTTTGAATTGCATTTACTGATGCTTGTAACTTCTGAATTGCTTCTAAGTATCATCGGCAAATGTTGCAGTTGTTGTATTGCTGCATGTGGATATATCGTTAGTATACAAGAGATACAAAACTGGCCCGAGTACACTGCCTTGCGGGACACCTGCATTAATATCTTTCAGTTGTGAATAGACATCTGTTTGCTTTATTCTAAAGTATCTGCTCGTTAAGTAGGATTTTAAAATGTTTGAGTACTGGATTGGTAGAACTGCTTGAAGTTTATGGATTAGTCCCTCATGCCATACTTTATGAAAAGCTTGCGATATATCCAGGAATACCGCAGAACAGATTTGTTTTTCTTCCAGTGATTTTTCACTTTCACTTTTCACGGTGCACTTGATCAATCGTTGAGTGCTCATTTCGAAAACCAAATTGATTGTTTGGTACAAGGCATTTTGCATCTAACAATGGTTTTAATCTTTTCAGCAAGATTTTTTCAAAAAGCTTAGATAAAATTGGTAAAAACGATATTGGTCGGTATGATTTCACATCGTGTGGTGGCTTTCCTGGTTTTGGAAGCATAATAACTTCCGCTATTTTCCATTGTTGCGGTACATATTCTAAACGAAATGCAGCATTAATCAAATGTGTCAATTTGACAATAGCATTATTGGGCAATTCTTTTAATATCTCCCCTGTTATAAGGTCATAACCGGGTGCTTTTTTGCTATCTATTTTATTTTTAATAGTGTCCTTTACCTCTTTAAAGGAAGTCAAGGGGATTTTATCGATTTTTTGTCGAATAGGATGAAGTATATTTTCTAACTCATCTCCTTCGTTAGGATGAAAAATGTTTTGAAGATATTCGGCAAATCTCTCAGCTTTTCGTTCGTTAGATTTGGCCCAGGTGTCATCATAATTTTTTATTGGTGCGGAATGCATAATAGGCCTTTTCAAGGCTTTTGTTGCCTTCGAAAGTGAATATTCCGTACGTTTATCGCTCGTTAAATTTTCGACAGCATCTTTTATTTTTAAGTTGTTTTATTTCTTCATTTAGTTGTGTAGAGAGTTTATTGAGTTTGGCTTTGCCTTGTGGTGCTCTGGTTTGTTGCCATTTTCTTCTCAATCTACGTTTATTTTTTATTAGCATTAAAATCTCCCTCGGATAACTATTTCCTTTAAGTCTTCTTTTTATTTCCGGTGTGCATTGCCAGGCCGCTTGTTGGATAATCTTGATATACTTTTCGATTTCTTCGTCTAATTTCTTTCTCGATTTTATGGAAGCATTCAGCAAGCAACATATCGTGCAAAAATTTTTAATTAATATACAAAATAAGTGATGTTTTTGGTTTTTATTTGCCTTAATCATTTTGGCCTTAAAAGCGACGCTTAAGAACAAGAGCAAGGCGCAACAACAATAATATTTAGTAAGCCCACAGTCTGTCTTAAAATTTGCATCACCACTTTTTGCAACCTGCAAGCACCGATTAAGAGACTCAAAACTCTGTAGCTCTTTGTGCATTACAGAAGCCTTCGAGCATCCAAATAGCGATGTGCGCATTTATATACAGGCATACTCACACAAATACACATCCGATTGAAGCTTCCTTAAACAAATAAATTACATACATACATACATACACACATTTACTGAAATTTTGCGTGTATCGAACTGGCAACAGTAGCAAATTGAAAATTGCCCGCAGGTGTTGCTAAATCACGAAAACCAATAAAAAGTGTTGTGGCTATAAGATTACAGATCACACAGAAGATCATCGCATCGACGGTGGACGTTTGTTGTTGATTAGAGAAGTGACTTTTTAATTAAAGCGCCGCTTAATTCCAAAATTGATGCTTTCTCACAAGTGCAAAATTTCAAGCCGAAAAATGGGATGAAACTGAGAATTTCTAATGCATAAAAACAATAAAAAAACTTAAGATATCAGATGAAATTTTAAGAGGCAAAATTTTTTCGTACTACGGCTACCTGACTTCCGCTTTATACGGCGCAATTAATAGCCAACGTGTTGCTGCTGTCTACATACATACATACACATACATACATACTAAAAGGAGCAACATAAATATTTATAATATTTACGGTATTCTTCGCCTTGCTCAGTTTGTAGGTATCATTAAAACAAAGTAAGTATTTTAAAAATGTATGCAACCTTGCACAATCTCCCCCTCTCTCTCTCGCTCTTGCCCTCCCCGCCGCAGTTACCGCTCGCATTTCGACCGATCGACTGAACCGGCTATCAAATTTCCAGTAATGGAAATGCAACAGATTTACGTTATTCTCGGTATAACAGCTTCCATTGAGGAATTTATTATTGAAAAAGGTAAGAAACAGGAAAAACTGACTGACAATAATACCCAAACTGAGATTGCACTCAAGTTACTCAAAAATCGTTCATTGCCTGGTAAGGAGCCTAAAGTCGCACACGCAGCACACGCCGACCGCAAAGTGGAAACGGAAGTAGACATATTTTTTAAATTTATTTTTATCTTCCACATGTTTGACGACAGTGATCATCTTCTCCTTTCTTCTTCTTCTTTTTTTTTGTGATTACAGGATGAGCCAAAGAATACGTAAAGTAGTAATGCAATGCTTCGGTTAATGGCAAAGGCAGGTAAGTTGACAGCATAAAAAGCATCAGCAGGCGAGATTGAATGCCAACTCGAATTACTCAAATGTTAAGGAAGCCTTAGGAAAATAGCGGAAGAAGCGGAAATTTTTGTAAAGAAGATAATGAAGAAAAAGAAAAGGAGCTACTTAGTAAGAGACAAAGTTCAAATTCGCTGACACATCCAACTGCTAGACAAAGAAGTTTGTTTTTTACTATTTTCTGGAGGAAAAAATTTTTGTTGATTTTAAATAAATACAATTTTTTTATGAAATTATGGTCATTTCTCTTTATTATGATAATATTGATATGGCTGAATTACGCATGGATCAAAATATCGGCCAAATACCCGACGCGGCCTCGGCGGCACACCTCCAAAGACCACCAAATGCAAATAGTTCCTTATCTAAAGGGTGGCCCAAATTTTCGATGACGCTCAGGCATAATTGAGGTTCTATGCCGTTAATGTGACGAATTACCTCAACCTTTAGCTCTTGAATTGTTGTTAGCATATCGACGGTGTACGTTCTTTCAAATAACCCCAACGAAAGAAATCCAACGGTGTCGTTGACGTTTAGGTGTGGTTCACATTCAACATCGGCTCTTGAAATGTAACCACCCTTTACTACAATTGAATGAGCTGCACACCCAGAAGTTTTGTACAAGTTTTTTTATATTTTATTAACTTTTTTGTTTGATGATTATGGAAATTTATAAAATTTTTGTGAATTTTGCACAAGGTGTGGAAGTTTTATTTACATATAAGGTTTTTAGTATGCAAATGAACTACATTTTTATGGAAGGCTAATGAAGAAAATATTTGTGTGAAAAATATTGCGAATATTGCAAAAAGATAAAGTGACTTAATTATGTGGGCACAAGTTAAATAAATAAAAAAATAAGTTATAAAAAAAATCACTTACAAATTTGTTCTTGCATTGTTTTGTAATTTACTGGGGCATAGGGCATCAAGAGGTGTATTCATAGTAAAAATAAGCAAAAAATATATATAAGCAGAAAATATGGAAGAAACCTTAACGAAATTTCTTGAAAACAAGGTCTTTATCTTGTTACATAACCTCAAATATAGCAAAAAAGTCGTTCTCTTAACAAAAAACTCATAAATGAATTTAGTCATAACCATAACAAATTTATATAAAACACGCACATTTTAAAGACAATTTGTCACGCATACAAACAAGGTTCTTTAAGTAATTCAATAAAAATTTGGTATTATATTTTCTTTAAATGGGCATTTTAATGCGTTTTTATACCCAAGGCTAGGCAACACTGCAGTAGCGACAGAAAGATTTGACTGCTGCAAGGAGAAGAACACCAACAATAACCGCAATCGCGGGAATGCGACCAGATTAAAAAAGAAGTAAAGCGAAATAATACGAAGTGAATTATTGAACTATTTTTTGAAAATATGTATATTTTACAAAATTATAAACATTACATTTAATTAGAACAGGCTAGAAAAATGTCATGAAGAAGGAACTAAAACTCCGAGACTAAATATTAAAAAAATGCCAAATCAAGTTACGAAAAATGGTAATCTGGCCATACTGATGCTAATATGACGTCACTCATTGTCAAATTCGCTGAGAGCAAAGTAACGGTACCACAATAGGCGCCATCTCATAATTCCTTCCATCATGCATATACAAAACTTCATATAAAGTGTATGCGCTCATTGCGATTGTTCCTCATCTTAGTTTCAGTGACGTCAAGATCTGGGCTGACTGCTTATGTAAGGGAATAAAAATAACGGATTTGAATGTACAGTGCATCATTTTCACATTATGCACTATTTCGCAATAATAACAATTAAACTGATACTGAAAGCAATAATGTAACAATACGTATAAATTTTAATAATTTTTTGCTGCGAAAAGGCGTTAAACCAAGAAAAACAACTAATTAATTTTGTATAATAAAGTAAGTTTCACTCAAATTGAATAAAAATAAATAATTAAAATGGAAGTTGTTGTTGATATAATTTTCGACTCCAGGGGGTGCCAGTAATTATTACTATGTATTTTCCCTACAATGCTATGAATATCTGACTGCCTGACGAAAGCGATAAAACAATTATTATTATTTACAAGAAGCTGTACACAAATAAATATGTACGCTCATACAGACATCAGTGCAAGCCTGTATGTAGTTTTTACTAGCACATAAACAGACATAATTGTACATAATACTATACATTTAACATAGCCCATTACAATTGTCTGCTCGTGCAAGGGATTTTACATATCATAATAACAGATATGCATGCACACATATTCACATATGTATGTGTATGAGTATAGGTATGCACAATGAAATGTATTGCACGTCCATTGCAGTCGCAATTGCAATACGTGATATGTTGCAGCTTTCATCACTGTATACAACCGCAGCATACTTTAATCATAACAACAATAATATCCAATAAGTACAAGCAACTGCTGCCAACTTCCAATTGCACAGAAGCCCTTTTTCGTTGTTGCACTGCGGTAGCGGAAGCAGCAACGAGAAAAGCGGCCAGCAATAACAGCAACACAACAGACAACAGCAGCAATGGCGGTGGCTGGTAGCAATCAGGGGAAAATGCAGCAGTTATACATGCATACATATGTATGTATGTATGTATACATGTAGGTTCATCTAGCTCGACAGCCGCAGCTACTTTGTCTTTAATGTGGTTTATTATTATGAGCTGAGGACACGTATTAGCAAATTTTTTCTGCCAGCTGCCAACAACAACAATTTACGTTTAACAGGTGGTGCTGAAACTTTTTTATTTACTTCTTACGAAGTCGGATAGTGGAAATCACTAGTAGCTCAAGGATTTCGAATGGAAATGATGCCTGTCGAGGTACCTACGTAATTGCACAATTTATTAAGCAAACTATGTTTTTTTTTCGTTTAATGAAAGGGCAAATTAAATAACAAATTTATACTTTTTTCAATTAACTCAGTTACTTACAAGGAGCAGATGTTGGAGAGCTACGAAATAAGTATTTCGATTATTAATAAGCATTTAAGAATTACGTGTAAAATTTCAGAAAATTTTGAACTAAAATGTGTAACAAAATATGTTCATCTTAAGAATATTTTCTAATCGAAAGCGTAAAACTGCAAAACTCCCCTTTATAAAAGTGTTGGGTTAACCTACGAATTAAAGGAACTTAGAAGGAAACTTCAAGGTAAAAGTGAAGAGGAAATGATGGTGAATAGAACCAGAATCAGAAGTCGTCATGCATACTTGTATATTTAATAATAGCCAGTTTGAAGTTCTATTTAATAATATGTAGTCACGATTAGATCTAAGCTTGCCAAGAAAAATCGCCGATTTCTGCAGGATATTTTTAAATAGAGCAGACTCTACCACACTTGGGTTTCATCTCATAGGGGAACAGAGAACAACTGCAAAGCAAATAAACTTGCGAGACAAAATAGGACTTAGTAGGTAATTGCTATGCCCCATGGCAAACCTCCGAGAGTATTTTTGCCATAAAAAAGCTCCTCACAAAAAACCATCTGCCATTCGGAGGAGGCATAAAACAAACCGTAGGTCCCTCCATTTGTGGAAGATAACAAAATGCGCATCACAAATTGGAGGAGGAGCTTTGCTATACACCCAATAAAGGGGTAAGTGCCAGTTAAATTGCACTCTATAGTACGCTCTATGTGTACTCTCTCTGAACATCTAAGGCACTGAAAAATTTGTTCGCTCATGGGAAGTGTCCGCTGATGAGAAAAGGGGAAAAAAGTTAGTAATAAGCTACTGGGAAGTGTATGTATTATGGGAGAGTAAGGATTTGTGGTACTGGAAAAGTGTTCGCTTAATAGTGGTGCCCGTTAAGAGAGAGAGTACACTGTATACATTTACATATACAAGTATACATGAAATAAGTCACTTGCAAACGGATTCTGTGTGAATTATTTTAATATATATAGGCAAGATCGATTGCAAAATCGAACAAAAAAACGAATTTCGAATTTCGAGGCAATCAATTACGGCTTTATATGTCTTAATAATCGTCCCAATGAAGTAGAAAAGTTAATGGCAACCAAAAACTAAACTAACTCGAATATATTTATGGTCATGGCTCAAAGTTAGATGAGGTTAAGTTCAAAGGCTGACTTAATTGTATTGTATACAATATTGCTTTTGTATTCAAGATATTCATGTAAGTATTCAGCTGGGTATCGAGTGTCCGACTAAAGTATTTACTTACTTGATTTTGTTTGACGAATTTAGGTTCTGGAATAAAAGTGAATTCTGCTCTAGTGGCTTGGCAATACTTGTGCAATGGAGCTAGAAAAACGATTTCATACCATCATTGCTATAACTTCAATTTGGAACCCTAAATTCACTTCAGTCACTTATTCACTTTAGGGACCCCGTTGCTTATTCAAAGTCAGTCTATAAGATTAGATGGTCTGCTAAAGCTGATTCGCTCAATGCTTCAAGCAGTAGTGAGTCGAAAACGGGCATTGCGATAAGTTATGATTTTCGAGATTGGACAAAAAAAGGCAAAAAATACTTTGAAGAATTTTCGAACTTTAAATAGTAACCCGTCAGATCTTCTTCTTCCATAAAATAGCAAAGAGGTTCTCTGCATGAATTTCAGAAGCAATTCGATGCGAAAGTATCTCGAGTAGTTCTCACCGATACTTTTGAAACATTTACCCTTTTCCTCGATACTAAGCCTCGATAAGCCTTGATGTTCCTAAAAGAAGTTTTCGCAATGTTTACCCTTTTTACGGGGAAAACTTTAAGAATGAATTAGCGAGTAATGCAGCCATTGCTCTCACATTTAGAGAAAATTTTAATTTTAGTTACTTAATATTTTATTTATTTGCCAAATTTGACTTGTTTTTTCCTTAAATTTTGTCTAGTCTTTGAAGTAAATCGTACTGTAGATTATTAAATAAATAAATAAATAAATAATGGCGGTATCGGAATAACACTGCCATCTACTTTGAAAGCAGTTAAATACTTTCTGTATGTATTTTTTCGTATTATAAATAAGTTTTTTTTTGTGTTTAAAGTTTGTGTGCCCAGCCGTTGAATTCAGCTTCTGAGGTGATCGTTTATTTTGTTTATTGAATGCCGGAGCTAGATTTACTTGAGATTCATAACTTGGAATGTCCTTTATCTTGAAAGCTCAAAAAGCTGAAGTATTTTATTTCGCATTAACAGGAACATAGCATAAAAAGATGCACATGAAAGGTTTGTAAGGTCATACGAGTATCATAAGCTTAATGAGAATTCTAGTGTTAGCTTGGCGAATGAAGCACGAGCACACAGGCACTGGTTGTTATTCATAAAAGCCGCCTTTATGTTGTCAGCTCATACAAGGTATACGAAATATTTCACTAATGTTTCTTTTATCGTATCATAGAGAAAATGCGACAGACCGTCAAGAAAAAAAATTATAAAAATCAAAGGAGCTGCTTAGCCTTTCAAGGGAGAGGATCTCGAAGATTGTGGTTTGTATAACCGATCATTGGCTATTTGGCAGGCATTCTTTGAAACTAGGAGTTTTTCTTTTGTTTTTGTTCCTTGTTTACTCCTCTCGTGAGCATAGGGCCTCGACAAGACTCTTGTCTTGCGTTGGTTCCGTTAATCTATTTGATTTCTGACAGCGTAGGTGATTAGCCTGCCGCTATCAGTCCTAAATAGTCGGAATGCCCACCTGTCGTTGCTTAGAAACAACGCCTTCTTACTGCTTGGAGCGCCATCTGTGTTACACATTTTTCTGCCAGAAGGATTCCACAGATGCTAAAATTTGGTTTGTCAGCGTTATTACTGCTGTTGCCCGCTTCCTCTTGGAGGAGCTTACTCCCATGAATATTGTAGAAGTTGTAGACGAAAAAGAAACAGTTGAGCTTTTCCATTGCAATTTTCCAGCCTTAGCAAAAATCAGAGCAGGTTTTCTAGGTAGATACTTTTTCAATTATCTTACGGAACTGTCTGGCGTGGGGATGGTACCAATTCTGCGTTTCATAAGACACACAAAATGGTTCCATCAAGAAAAGTAAATGAGATTCCCATCTCGCACAGTGATATCACAACACACGGTAAGTGCTAAAGATCGTACAGGCCAACTACCACCATAACCCAGCCTAACGGGATGTTCTAACAACCTCAAACTAGCATTAGTACTTTATTACACCACTGCTAAAATTTAACCAGCTGCAAACTGCATACTGAAATATCCTTAAAAAACGTGGATTTTGGATGAAAAATTTATGGAATTTTTTTAATTATGAAATTTATAAAAAATATATGAAATTTGTGTGAAATTCGAAACTTATTTTTGACTTTTGTTAAGCAACGAACCATTTATAAAAAAAGGACACATTAAACAAAAAATAATAATAGTCCAAGCTGGTGGGGCTTGATGTGCTATCATTTCCTGCGCGCTGTGCCTACCTGTTGATCAAACTTAACCACAAACTATAAGGCTGGAACTATAAAACAAGAATGCAGCCACTACAGACCATCTAATGCAGTTTAGTTGAATTTTAAGTGGATGCTGTCTACTAAGATTTTTTGCTGCAGCTAAGTTTATATCATTACCAGATAGTTCAAAGTCTAGTCTTAAAGGTGAACATTTATGTTTTATGAACAAATTAAAGTTACATTCTTCTTCACACTTTGTCCATCGCACTTCATAGCCCTTCTTTACCTTGAAAACACAATGGATACACCTAAGCCACAAAAAAGTTTGCAAATCACTGGCACTGCAAAGTGCGTTGTGGCGCGTAGATGTCATTAATACCGAAGCGTACATCCGTAGAAGGACATGTGATCACTTTTTGTTGCAGCAATGGGAGAAAAAAAGCGAAAACAGAACAATAAAAACACTACTGGCTATGATAATGATGATGATGAAGATGAGCATAAAACAGCAGAAGCAAAGTGAAATAAATCGAAATGGATAGGCAGGGCAACACAGGGACATTGATGCAATGCTACCAGTGTTGCAAATAAAGCACAACCAGCAGACGGCCGCCAGCGACGTTGTGGCGGCTGTGATGGCTGTGATGGCAACAACAATTGCGTCGCTACTGCACTTTTTCTTCTGCGTCTCTCTACTCATTTCATTGGCATGGACATGAATACGTCAAGTTCAAATGACTTCCTGCAGCGTATGTGACGTGTAGAACTAATTGTTCACTTGGCAAGTGCTGACGCTTTCCGCCAGCAAATCACAACAACAGCGCTAGTGAGCCAATCAGCCAGCCAGCCGCACATCCAACCGTTCATCCATCCATGCAAGCAACTCGATGGCCGTCCAACGCCAGTCGATGAAGATGACATAAATCAGTTTTGCAACAAATCAGTGTGGAAGCGCATGCGCAAACGGACAATAAAGTGTGATAAAAGTGTAATTCAAGTGGACGAAAGATTCTCATAGAAATTAGTATGCAAAAAAAAAACAAATAAAATTATGCTAAATTAGTAGGCGAAAAAGCGAGCCGCAGCGATAGCTCCTGTACGTTTAGATGGAGTATCGTAATTGAAACCATCGAAACATTATTGTAAAAATGGCTAAATTTGGCGCAAAGTGTTTATATGAGCGCGAGCGCGAGTGATTAGATAATAAGTCAATGAACGCGCGCGAGCGAAGCATAAATACAAAAGACTTAAGCAACAAACTTGCATTGGAAACAGTCAATCGCTTGTAAGCTTGCATGCGATTTTTTCTTCAACGACTCCCAAAATCAGAGTTAATTGCTTTGCCGGCTAACCACAGCACGCTGCCTAAATATGGTACCATTTTTGTGTAACTACTTGCGGGCTTAAGCAACATTTTGAAGCTATTAAGTCAGCGAATACGTATTGAGTGAAGTGTGTGGAAGCTGAAACTGTCTGCGAATCTTTTTATTTTTGATCAGTTAATTGGTATTTGTAATCTTAGAGGCAGGTATGTGTGTTTTTCGATAATTGGCCAGCGTTAATTGCTTGCTGACGATCGATGATCATCGCTCATACTTGGAAGCAGATATTTCTGGCATTTGCAGTTTCGATAATAATAATTTTAAATGTAGGAAAAATAGTGTCGCAAGGCGCATAGTAAAGTTGTCCGATGCATGCGTTATTATTGAGTTATTTGTGGAAAAATACAATATAATATATAAACAAGTTGCGTCAGGCAACAACGCATCTATATTTGGACCAGTTTTGTTGGGCATTTTTTATATGAAGGAAATGCGCAACACCGTCAATAAAAAAAGTATAACAAATCTACGGAATTTTCTAGCCACTTCTAACTTGCACTTTATTGTACTAAAATTTGATGAGCTATAAAACTGCATACTAAAAAAATTTTCTAGAAAACTTGAATTAAGAATTTTGGAATCGGGATGCAAGTTTTGTGGAATTTTTCAAATTTTTGCATAATATTTTAAAGTTGGACTCACATGATTTTTTGTTAGGCAATGAGCTATATTTTTATTAGAAAATTATGAGCACTAAATAAAAAAAATCAAATTTCCAGTCATTTCTTTCTCATGCTAACCGGCACTAGTTGGACACACCAAGGGAAGCCAAGTCCTTCTCCACCTGATCTTTCCGACACAGCGGAGGTATCCACTTCCTCTATTACCTGGTTTCACATCGAATACTTTCAGAGCCGGAATCTTTGTATCTATTCGGACAACATGACCCAGGCAATGAAGCAGCTGGATCTTTAATTGCTGCTCTATGTCTATATCGCCGCAAAGCTTGTCTACAATAATCACTGTCTCCAACGTGGAATGGTTTAAAAATCTTATCCAGAATCTTTCTTAAAACACCCCAAAGAGCGCCTCATTGCATGTTGTCATCGTCCAAGCTTCTGCACCATACGTTAGGACGGGCATGATGACAGCTTCGTAGAGTGTTAGTTTTGTTCGTCGAGAGAGGAATTCTATGTCTACAGTGACGTGGGTGCCGATACGCGAGTGCGCCGACTGTTTGTTTGAAGACAAAAGGTACTTCGTTTTGTCCTCGTTCACCTTCAAATCCATTTGCTTTGTTTCTTTATCCAGTTTGGAAAAGGCAGATCTAACAGCGTGGTTAAGGTTGCTGTTGTTTAATCTACTAAAATATCCCGAACGTAATTGTGCCGAAGTAACATGGGCCACACGAGGCGGCTAAAACTCTTCGTCTGCGATGGGTGGTAGTTGCACTTCGGCATACGGCGGTCGGGAGTTTAGGAAGGTGATAAGTTTAAGTGACCAACATAGGCCCAAAAAGAAGTCACAATTTAGTTTTCTAGTCCTCCCTTTATCTGATAAACTTGATCGTGCCCAGTATTTCCTCAGAAGTCTGACTATTACAATGAAGCCCAGGCATCTTCCAACCAGGAGGCTGCTAATATATTTATTTGCAGACATGTTCAGTTAAAATTTCGTTTTCGCACTAACTTTACTCTTCTCGATTCAAAACCATGAACAAGGCAAAGAAATATGCATACCGGGGAGAATATTGTTGTTGTAGCGCGAAGTGTTGAAGGAGACGCTGAATTGTCAATTCGTCGTCGTTCTCAACTTGTTGGCATTTGTCCTTCGACTACGTGGAAAATGTTACGTTAGGATCATGGCTTACGTGCCTATAAAATATTGCACGTGCAGGAATTGAAAACAATGATCATCGTTTGCGTGCCATTTTCCCCAATTGGGCGCATTGAGATGCATTATTCAGATTTATTGGAAAAGTAGTCGAAAATTGGGCAGAACGAAAGGGCCATGAGACTCGCAGTCGCGACGAACATATGCCGCATTTCATATTCAAAAAATACCTACCATAATTATAATAAAAAAAGCACCCTATAGATGATGGCAAATATGTTGTTAGGATAGAACACCTTTTATGCAACAGTTTGACTGATAATTTGATTACTGACTATGAAGAATTTCAGTTTATCAGGTAATAACACATGGGCTGAAAAGTCCCGGGCCTAACAAAGAAAAAATTGTTCAAAATTCGCTTTATTCATCAATGTATCATAATTTCCATCAAGAATAATGCAATCATTACAGCGCCACTCTGGCATTTCAATACCACTTTCGTAGAACGATTGATCTTTTGCCTCAAAATAGGTTTCCATTTCAGTGATAACTTCATCATAACCAGATTTCTCACCGACGAGCACTTTTTGTTAGATCTGCGAACAATCAGTTGTCGCTGAGAGCCAAATCTGGTGAATACGGTGTATGTGGGAACAATTCGAAGTTCAATTCATATAGTTTTGCCATTGTTTTGATTGACTTGTGACCCGGTGCGTTGTCTTGATAAAAAAAAAATTTTTCTTTGCCATATGTGCACGCTCACTTTGCAATTTTGGTCTTCAAACGCTCCAATAACGCTAAATAATATTCACTATTAATGGTATTTCCTCCGCGCACGTCTCAAAATACCGAGATCATAACCTTTCGAGCTGTTTCTTTCACTTTCGGGAGTTTTGGATGAGGCCACCAGTTGCTGTCCACTCAGATGATGATCGCTTTGATTTCGTAGTGAAGTAGTGGAACCCTGTCTCATCGGTTGTTACATATCATTGTGAAAATTCTGGTTTATTACATTTAAACATAGCCAAACACTGTTCAGAATCATCAACACGTTCTTTTTTATTTTGGTCAACAGTGAGCAATCGCCGCACCCAGAATAGGTTGAACAGAGCTTTCTCAGAGTCAAATGCTCAGGCAATATAAAGCCAACTCCCTCCTTTGATATCTTTACAATGTCAGCTAACTCACGCAACTTCACTTTTTGATCATTCAAAACGATTTTGTGGATTTTTTTTATGTTTTCTGGGGTTACCGCCTCATTTGGACGTCCACTGCGTTGTGCCTCATCGGTGATCGGTGTCTCTATGACCACGTTTGAAGACAGCAAACCATCGTTTTATTGTTGTTTCTGTTGAAGCGGAGTCCTCATAACTTTTTCAAGCCATTGCTCTGCTTGAACGGTATTGGTTCCCATCAAGAAGCAGTGTAAAATTAAAACACGAAATTTGATCCATTGTTTTGAGAATAACAAAAGTTAGGTCACTATTAGCGCAATAACTCTCGAACTAATGAATAGAATATCATGAAATTTTAACAGCTGTCTTTCCATGGTTAGTACTAACTGAAAAGGAGTTGCATGCAATAAAACTAGCGCCTTTTACAGGGTGCGCCATCTTTTATGTCGGTATGTAAATACTAAATAACTTTGTCATTTACCAACCGATCGACTTCAACATTCATGTTTTCGATACGTCAATTCAGTACAATTTCAAGCATGTATGTGTAAAGCGATCACCAAAACTGCGCGCTGAAATAGTGACGCTAAACTCAACGCGGATATCGCCTGAAGTATCGCGGCAAACAGGCACCGTCTGACAATACTACTCGTATTCGTCGTTTGATTCGTCGTTTGGTGCCGAATTTTTTTTATCACGGGCCAGTAGCAGATCGTCAACATGTCGTTCATCAACGACCAAGACGTTCCAATAAACTTGTTGAAGCAGTGGGGGAGAGCGTTGCCCAGGAGCCAACAGTGTCGCATCGGCCGTCGCGCTCAGCATTTTGGCGTGAAACCACAATACGGCACATTTTAAAGGATGATTTAAATTTGTTTCCGTATAAAGTGCAATTGACATAAAGAATATTGCCGACAGACCATTCACGTCACTTGGAATACGACCAAACAGTCGCTCGAATGGTTGACACTGAACCCAATTTTTGGAAGCACTAAAATATGCTGAGGAGGCACATTTAGCCTCTCTGGCAGCGTGAATAGACAAAATTGCCGCATTTTGGCAACTGAGGATCCACACGAGCTCCATGAAACGCCATTGCATGATCGGAAAGTAACTGTTTGGGCCGGCATTTGCGCCAAAACCATCATTGAGCCATATTTTTACCAAGAAAACAAAACGGTCGATGGAAACCGATATCGACGGATATTGGCTCATTATGTCTGCCCGCAAATGCGTGAGAGAGACGTAGACGGTTACTGGTATCAACAAGACGGTGCGCCATGTCACACTACGAATGCAACAATTGAATTTCTGCAACGACAATTCCCGGGACGTCTAGTGTCAAAAAGAAGCGACATCGACTGGCGCCGCAGATCACTTAACTAAACCGCCCGAGCTTATTTTTGTGGGGTTATCTGAAAAGTAAGGTTTACACCAACAAGCAGCAGACTATTGACCAACTTAAGGCAAACATTCGTGCCGAAATCGACGCTATAAAACCCGAAATGCTTGACAAGGTGATGACAAACGCAGAAAAAAGATCGCAGTTTGTGACTGCTAACAAAGGTGGCCACTTAATTGATATTGTATTCAATAAATAGTTTTAATAAATTGTAAATAACCAAATCAAAAAAAATACCTCACTTATTCAAATCAGTTTTTTTTCAAAGTTATTCAATGTTCTCATACCGACATAAAGAGTTGCGCACCCTGAATAGTCCGGGAGTAAGTGGTCGATTTTGGACTGCGTTTTTATACCATTAAATTCTTGACTATACTTGTGATTTAGCTTTCATGAATAACGAAAGTGAACGTCAGCTGGCGCACCCGCGGTGGGTGTGATTGTGGGAGGGTACGAAACGTGTCGAAAAAAACCGGCTGAAATTTTTTTCATGTATTGTTGACATTTAGTAGAATAAAAAAAATATTCAGCTGCGCCGTAGAGGGGAGAAATACGTCAGCTGAACAGGCGAACTTGTAAAATAAATTAAAAAGTAAAACTACTTTATGCCGGCGCCGCGCGGAATTTTCAATTAATTGTTGTTAAAAGCTTTTTTTCGACACGTTTCGCAGCATCCCACGCACGTACCCACCGCTACTGGACCAGCTGACGGTTGGTTTCGTCATCCATTGGATGGCGTCTGCCTTCAGTATTAAAATCAGTCGGCATGAAATGATGAGGTCAAAATTACCCCTGGCTCCCGGACTGGAATGTGTTAGGCCCGGGACTTATCAGATAATGTGTGGTATAATATAAATTATTTGTTTGAGATTAACTTGAGATCAAAATTTTAGTGGGACCAAAGAATTTTTTCATAAATGTACTCATCTCTAATTTTCTTTTTAAGAATATCATTATATAATAAACCAAGTCAGCAAGCAGAAATCAGGGCGTGTGCAAGCTGACACTTTAGATACTATTTTTAATAGTACCATAATTTAACCACCTAAATTATGCGCCAGAATTTTAGCAAAATTTTATATTACCACAAAATTTCATCATAAATAAATATCAACTTCTGATGCCATAAATGTCCATAATAAATCGGTAAATATCTATTACTATTCAAGATCACCGATCATTGATCTCATTGGAAGCGAGGATTAATATCAGCGAAGTGAAGCAAAATGTATTAAAAGGCAAAAAAAACGCAACAAAAAAACATTTTATAGCTACAAGTGCACCAAAAAAGGCAATGTGTTAGCGAATTAGTTTCATAAAACTTGCAAAACATAAATCGTAAAAATTAAAAACACCAAATCAAACAATAAAAACGATCACACAAATCAGAGCAACAAAAGAGTGCGCAACAAATTGCTTTAGCGCTACGTCGAGCGTGCAACGCGTGGCTACAGCTCACGGCAGAGCTGGTGAATCCAAGTAAAAACAAAAGTGTGTAAACTCTAGAAAACTGTGAAGCTAATGAACTAACCATATTTGGTGTGGAATTGAGAATTTCCAAAACATTTTATTCGACACTTGACATTCGCAAAAAACAAAAAACATAAACAAAAGACAAAAAAAACATCAAAATTGCCTAGAAACAAATAAAAAGTGATACAGCAAATAATTTTCGAAAAATGTCGTCGGCGGTGGCTGTGGGTCATAAAAGCTCGTGTCGTACGACCAGCAGCAGCATACAACAGCAACACAATAACAGCAAAACCAATAATAACAAAAACAACATGAACAGCAAGCAAATAAAATCTAACTGCAACAACAATAACAACAACCACAACATGAGCAACAACCAACAACTTAGCAATTCTACAACGAATCTGAGTGACTCAAGGTCCAATTTAACCAACCCAGCGCCTACGCCTTGTCAACGTTTAAGGTATGCATATACATACATATTTACTCACACGCATGCATACATACATAAACATGTATTGTGTGGATGCTTTTTAAATGCTTTTCTAATATTTCAGTTTAATTTTATGCGCGTCTCCAGCATTAAAATAGCAAATTTTATGACTTCTTCCAAACATTTTCAAATCTGCTATTCTTGCCATTTTGGGCAACATGTAAATGGTTTTTGTACAAATTGGACATAGATTCTCATTAGCTCTTGAATTAAAGCCAATTCAAGCACTTTTTTTATTTTGTATTCTTTTGTTATATTATTATTAAGGCCTCCTCTTGGATCGTGTCTCATAGTAGATATGCCTGCGGTTGGTGCTTAATTGTTATTTATAGTATCAAACATTTGATGATTTAACGATGATAACTAACTTTTTGAATATTGTCACAAGAGGTGTGCTTTTTAGTCGCTGAACTGTCGACAAAGTTATCTGCATCCATCATCGTTCTTCAGAGCAGGGAGGCAGTAGAAAGGTTGGCAGCGAATTGTAAGCCACATTTCTACTGGGTTCCAAGCCGTAAGGGCATTGAAGGAAACGAGATAGTAGACGATATAGCGAAAAACGGAATCTCTCTATTTTCGAATTCTGTCAGTAAAATACCAAAATCCTCGCATACTCATACATACATACATATATTTTTAAAGCAAAAAATGAATCAAGCAAAACAAACACGAGGACAATTTCTCTTTCTTCTATTTACCTTTTATTGTTGTTTTTATTTTCAGTGAAATGTTTCGCCGTTCTATTGCCAGCAGCGTACAATCGAGTTCACGTGAAAATACCTACGAAGAGGTGAGTAACCTAAGGAAAATTGTACGCAGTAAAAAAGTAAATCTTAGGCAGTTGATTGTTTGTGCAAGTATGGGCAAGACAAAAAAAGCAACAAAAGGGGAGTAATGCTCAAAAAATACTTGCCAAAGAGTAGTACTGTATAAGAAGTATAATTTTACATACATACATACATGTGCATATACTTATACACATACATATACGCATATGTCAGATAGTGAGAATATGCACAGGCGAATTTGGAAGTTCGTGTAACTCGAGCGAACTAAAATTGTATCAAACCCACATTAAGGGGGACCTCTTATCAGTCGGCTTCAAAAAATCGCTTTTTAGGAGAATATGCCCTCAAAATTTTAACTAACAACTAATTAACTAACAAAATACCAAAAAAAAATAAATTGTTTAACGTTATTTAACACCTTTTTAAAAAAAAAACGTAAAAGCACTTTTTTTCAATAATTAATTGTGTATTCATTTTTTCATATTTTTATACAAGAGTAGTCTATTATATGCGGGAAAGCCTTATGAATAAGACAATACTTTTCTTTGGTGAAAACTACGACCGCAATCTTACACGCCGTTTTACTAGCGCGCAACGAGAAGCTGTGCGAGATCCCTCATATGTCCACCATTTTGTTGTTTTATTTATGTTAAAAAATTGTTTATTACTCTTCAATCATGCCTTCAAATTAATGCAAAAGATTATTCCTGAGTGTTGCTTTTTTCGCCTCGAAAAAAAATTGAGAAAGAACACCTTTTTTTGAAGCCACTGATAAGAGGCCCACCTTAAGCTCTCAGAGAAAAGAGAGTTATAATTATTTTGTAGAATTTGCTTAATATTGTCTCATATTTAGAAAAGTGCATATTTCAGGCCAAATAGAATTCGTTGCAACGAACAACGAAGAAACAACAGGGTGCAGTTGTATAATTATAAACGCACAATAATCCTACTTATATTTTTTATTGTATTTTAGAGAAAATATTTGTACATGCACTCTAAACGAGTTAAGAGCAACAACTTCAAATAACAAGAAAAAAACAACATTATATATATTAGACATGAAGGGAGTAGACAAATATATGTTTGTTAACGCTTGAAAAATTATAAAGGCACTTTGGGAACTATTTTGAACTTTTTTTTTGCTCTTCCCGGTAATGTGTGGTATTTCCAAAAACTTCAAATATATTTTTTGGCATTGAATCAAATAACTTTTGCACTAATTGCGTGCTAAGGGAGTCCCATGGATGAAAAATGGGCTATTTCAACTCTTCCTTTATAGAGTACTGCTTATTTCTTCCATAAACTGCTCGACAAACAGTTCACCCACACGTTTTCCATGATATTGAGATATTGAAAAATGGTTGGTCGCTCAAGAAAGGGGATAAATTGTTCAGCAAACCAACTCAAAGTGCGATGAGATGAACTACAGGTCCCATTATCTTGCTAGAGAACAAAATTTCCGCCAGAATCCACATTGAGAAATGGCAGCAGTTTATCCGAAAGTAAGTTTATGTACTCTTCGGAATTCATGCGTGAGATTAATGAGAAATGCTGATCTTTCCAAGAGTACTTACAGCTCTCCACACCATCAGATATCCTCCGCTGAAATTACTTTTTGAAAAATATGCTATTGTAGATATTTTTCTAAACGGAAATCTCTCCTAAATACATCTGGCCCATTTAAGTTGAATTTCCGCAATTAAAGTTGACACGTTGAAGTGAATCCAAGAAAATTTCAAGTCTAGCAATTTCTCAGTGGCTGTGTTAGAAAAAAGCTCCGACAGACTCAAAGGAAGACAACAGAAGTAATTCGGTTATTCCAGTTATGGCCAAACAACTGACATTGGCCACAGACACAGCTCAGTCGTATAGGAATTAGAAGCCCACCAACAGTATGATAGGTCCTAATTTGATATGCCCAAGAATGGATTACCAAATTGCGACATCCGTGAGATGTAAGACGTGGGCAAATAAGAAAAAGAACGAATATAGCAAAAATACAAATGAAAAATAATACAACAATAAAATGAATACAAATATTATTAATATTATTGCTTCAGTCAGCTAATTAACTCAAATTCACTGCGAGGAGGATATCTCCACCTTTGGATTTTCTTCACCGATGCCCAGAAGTATTTTTTCATTACTTACTAAATAGGCTTACACCAGAATGTGTACGAGAAATATTATATAAAATCTCTGAGAGCCTTGCGGCACTACGAAGACTCAAAGTAAACTACATGAACACATTTTTGAACTACCGCTTAACCTAATCCAATCAAGTTGATAATCATTGGGAATATATTGGGTTGGCAACTCAGTAATTGCGGATTTCACTCATAGATGGCTTCAGTTGAGTTTTTAGGTTTGCAGACATAGTACAATACAAATGTAAAACACATTTTGTTATTTGATAGTTGGCAATTCAGCTGTCAATCAGTAAAAAAATTTGTTTGATCGGTTGCGTAGTTTTCGTTTGGCGTTCGTTGAAAAAGGAAAATCAAAAGGAACATTTTCGTCATATTTTGCTTTTTTATTTCCGCAAAAAGGAAGCCGCATCGCAAGCTCATAAAAAGTTATGTACTGTTTAGGGTGACGAAGCCTTAAGAAAACGGCAGTATCAAAATTGGTTTGCCAAATTTCGTTCTGGTAATTTTTGACTCAAAGATGAGAAACACTCTGGTCGTCCAGTTGAAGTTGATGACGCCCTATTCAAAGTAATAATCGATTCGGATCGTCACAGTACAACACGTGTGATTGCAGAGAAGCTTCATGTATCACATACATGCCTTGAAAATCACTTAAAACAACTTGGCTATGTTCAAAAACTCGATACATGGATTCCTCACGAACTGCGATTTGCTTAAGAAACGTAATGAAAATGATCCATTTTTAAAGCGACTGATATCTGGCCATGAAAAATGGATTGTTTACAACAATATCAAGCAGAAAAAATCGTGGAGTGGGCCAGGTGAATCAAACTCCTACAACATCAAAAGCTGATATTCATCAAAAGAAGGTTTTGTTATCAGTTTGGTGGGATTACAAAGGAATTGAATTTGAACTCTTACCACCCAACCGAATGATCAATTCTGATGTCTACATTGAACAACTAACAAAATTAAAAAATCCGGTTAAAAAAAGGCGGCCCGAATTGACAAATCGAAAAGTATCATGACAATGCAAGGCCACACACATCTTTGGCCACTCGTCAAAAATTGTTGGAGCTTGGTTGAGATGTTTTGCCACATCCACTATATAGTCCTGACCTTGCACCATCTGATTACTTTTTGTTGCGATCTTTACAAAACTCCTTGAATGGTAAAAATTTTAATAATGATGATGATGTGAAATCGTATTCAGTTTTTTGCTAATAAAAAGCAGAAGTTTTATGAACGTGGGATTATGATGCTGCCTGAATGATGGCAAAAGGTCATTGATCAAAGTTATTTAGTTCCATGAAAAAGTTGTCTTTGATTTTCTAAAATAATCCGCAATTACTTAGTTGTAAACCCAATATTTTCTATTTTAAATTTTCTCTTTACAAAAACAATATTTATAAATTAAATGTCGCACCTTGAAGTACATACTTGTATGTATTAGTGCCGCAGGCAGCATGGCAGGCAGTATGATAAAGTAGTACTAAGCTCTTCCTAGCAAGTTACAGTTCATATTATCAACCCTTTTGAGTTGCGTTCTTATAGAAATGTTAAGAACGCAAAAATATTTTCTTTCACATTTCTGTAACTTTTGCTTTTGTAATACAATATTTTCTTTATTTTCGGCAAACAATTAGATTAATTAAAATGCATTTTATTATTCAAGTTATTTCAAAGATATTTCACACGTGAATTCATATCAGAAATTCAGAAAGGGAAGGCAAGCGAAGATTATTTATACAGCTTTGTTCGCAATAATAGCAGCGTGGCACATTGCAAAGTTTTGACGAATTATTTATTTTTAAATATTTTTTTTTTAGTTTTATTATTTTTTAATTAATATTTTTTAGTTTTATAAAAATATAATGTATACTACATTATTTTAATAATTTATTCAAAGTTTTAACTTATACTAAATTTAAAAAAATTTACAAATTTTCATTAAATTTTTCAATCCTTTTAATCTAAGCCTTTTAAAAAATTCCAGGTATGCAGTTTGTAAGCGAATAAATTTTTTGTGCCATTTTTAAGTGCCTTTATTATTTTTTTTTTGTTGATGTTAAACATTTTTTTTTATGTTAAAGGAAATGTCGATAAAATCACAGGAACAATCGATGTTGACCGGCATGTTGGTAGTCGTAGTATCACCCAGGAGCTAAACATCGAACATAAAGCAGTGAAAAGCCAAAAAATATTTTTTATTTTTCCTTGTTCAATCCTCTCCGACGCATAGGGCCTTGAGAAGACTCAGTCTTGCGTTGGTTTCGTTAATCTATTTTGATTTCTGACAGGGTAGGTGATTAGCCAAAAAAATATATGCAAAAAAAATTAATTTCTTTTTCCCCAAACTAATATATTTTTATATTGAGAAAAGGCACCGCACAGCCAGCACAAAAAAATTGTCAAAAATCAATGCGATATTTGAATCACTTCAAGCTTGCTCAAGATTATATGAAAATTCAATTGGCTTTAAAACCGTATACTCGAAATTTTTCTAAGAGCTCATATTCAAAAGTTTGAAAATTTGTTGAGTTTTTTTATGCAAAGTTTAAAACTGTGAATTATGTGATTTTAATTGCAGTTTAAAATATATTTTCATAAAGCTATAAAAAAATAATAATTAAAAAAACCTAAAACTATAAAAAAATAAAATAAAAAATAATTTTATAATATTTTAATAATAGTTTTGACTCTTTAAACTTTGCAACATGTCGCGCTGCTATTGTTGCGAACACAGCTGTATGTATATATATATGTATGCAAGTATGAACGCTTACATTTGTCAACCATGAAGAAACTTTCTTTTGTAGATAGAATTCACAACAAAGTTGTGCGTATTTGTATTGCGTAAAACGCATCGAATTTCATAACGTTCGAAATTTTTCTTTCTATTGTTTTTTTTTTTGTTTTGTTTGCTGTAAATTCTAATCAAGCAGCAACGAATTTTACATTTGGTATGAAAATTTTAAGGTGCTTGCATACATATACATATACATAAATAAATAAAAATCCAAACGATGTACTTGCATACATACATACAGATGTACGTACAACGCAATTTGAGTTTGCAAAACAAACACCAGAAAAGAATCTCCGTGCACAGGCGCACTTTAGGGCTCACTGCAAACACATCAAGGGATTCACTTCATCTACTTACATATATGTATGTGTGTACGCCTTGAAGTTAAACAAACACATGCGTATGTATATATGTATGTGCGAACTTGTAGAGTGTCAATTGATATACTTTCCTGTCTGAAAGACTCTGCGCCTGTGTGCCATCGTCCTTTTTCCTACTCATTTATGTATGTACATACCACCAGCTGCTCATCTGTGCGCAGCTCCTTGAGATTACTTCTGTTTAATGCTTTTCCCTCCACAAGTATATTCAGCAGCTGAACTACCCCCAAATGGAAGACATTTCCAATTTTCAATATCTTTGCATTGTTTATAAATTTTTTTCTTGATTCTTTCCCCTGTCATTGAACCTTTCAGCATTGAATTTCCTCAAATGCTCCGCCACTAAAGGAGCTGTTAATATGTTTAGTATAAGTATGAGTAAATGTTTTCATATATACCCGGTGGGGAAAACTTTCAAAATTGTCAGCGATTCCACGTCAAATGTTACACAAAAATTAATAACTTTGAGACACATATATTCAGTGTTGGAAATTTGCGATTTTGAAAACATACAAAAAAAAATATTAATATTGGTATTTATTCAATGTTGAAAATTTTGGTATAGAGTTTTTTCGTATTTTTTGAACATTAAATAATTTTTTTCTTTTATAAAATTTACTCAAAAAAATAGTTAAATTTTTTATTCAATGTTGGGAAATTTATAATGTTGAAAAAATGCTAAAGAAATAATAATAATTTGGGGATTTATTCAATGTCGGGATTTTTGATATAGAGTTCGTTCAGTTTTTTTAACATTTACTCTAAAAAATTGTTTTTGGAAATAAAAAAAAATTTGGAATTTTTCGCTTCTTTTGTTTCTTAAGGGGTTACGCCACTCTAGCTACTGTAAAAAAAGCAGTTTTTTAAGGATTTTTTTTACATTGAAAGAAAGGTGCTAGGAAAAAACTTTTTAAGTATATTATTACAAATATTAATTACAAATATTTTTATTGAAAAATATTACAAAATGGCGCCTTTGGAGTGAATCTCTGAACGCGCCCTGCGAAAAAGGCACTTCACGGCACGCAGTACAACTGACGTAAATGTACACCTAAACCAAATTAAAAAAATTCTTCTCAATCGACGTGAGTATAGCTGTAGAAATACGTACGGGATTTTAGAAATATTGAAATTTGTGTATTTTGTAGATGTTTGAAGTCAAAAGTAGAATTTTTCATCTAAAATGGAACCGTTAATTGTTTATAAAAATTTTTCTAATTAATTAATAAAAAAATCCGTACGTATTTCAGTGCGGAATAATGTTCTAAAGATCCTTGTACAATTACAAGTGAAAATATTAAAAATTGTTTGTGTTATGCTGCGTGCAGTTTTGAAAAATCACGTTTTGAGATAAGCACGGTTTAAATTTGAAATAGTCGTGTCAGAGACGTCAGAGGCGCTCGCGCAAAAGTGCGAAATATTAGAGATAAACATTTTTTTCACGCATAGGGCTTTTTGTTTTATATTCTAAAGAGTTTAAAGCATCTTTTAAGCAAAAAAAAAAATTTCGATATTTTGAAAATCCTAGAGTGGCCTAACCCCTTAAGATAAAATTTACGAAAATTTGCGAAACTAATTTGGGGAAAAATGTTACACCAAAATTAATAAGATATATTAAATTTTGAAAATATGCCAAAACAAATTATAAATTTTGGGGTTTATTCAACGTTGAAAGTTTTTGTATAGAATTTCTTCGTCTGTTTTTCAACATTAAATAATTTTTTGTTTGCATAAAATTTACTCAAAAAATAATAATTTTGGGATTTATTCTGTGTTGGACATTTTCGTATAGAGTTTGTTCGGGTTTTCTTAGCATTAAACAAACTTTTTTCTTTTAATAAAATTTGCTCAAAAAAAATTATTTTCGGATAAATAAAATATTTTAATTTTTTACTTTTACTTAGAAATTTGGGATTTTTTAACACTAAACAAACTTTTTTTGGCTTTCAGAGATAAAATTTACTAATAAAAAATAAATTTGGAAAAAAATATTTAATTTTTTATTCAATGTTGGAAATTTGTAATGTTGAAAAAATGCGAAAAAAATAATAATTTTAGGATTTATTCAAAATCGAAATTTTTGGTATACAATTTGTTTGATATTTTTTTTTTGAACATCAAACAAACTCGTATTTTTGTTTTAAATTCAAAAAAAAATTTTGAAAAAAATTATATTTTAATCTTTTATTTAATGTTGGAAATTTGTAATGTTGGAAAAATGTGAAAAAATAATAATTTTGGGATTTATTCAATGTCGAGATTTTTGGTATAAAATTAGTTTGGTTTTTTTTTGGATATTAAACCAACTCTTATTTTTCGTTTTTTTGAAATAAAATTTACTCAAAAAAATATTCGGAAAAAAAGAATTTTAATTTTTTATTCAATGTTGGAAATTTGTAATATTGAAAATATGCGAAAAATTTATAATTTTGGGATTAATTCAGTGGCGAGATTTTTACTATAGAATTTGTTCGGTTTTTTAACATTAAAATAAATTTCCTTTTTATGTTTTTTGGGATAAACAAATTTTCGGAAAAAAATTTCGGGACATTTTTTTTTCTTTTTTAATATTTATGTTGTTTTTTTGTTTTGTTTCTTTTGTTTTCTGAGATAAAATTTACTCCACAAAAATTCTCTCTTTTTTATGTTTTTTGGTATAAACTCTAGTGTATTAGTATTTACTCTAAAAAAATTTTCGGAAAAAAATTTCGGGAATTTTTTTTTGTTTCTTTTGTTTTCTGGGACAAAATGTACACTAAAAAAAATTTCAAAATTTTTTTTTTTGTTTTTTCATATTTTTCTTCAAATACATACGTGAGCCTGAGGAAAATCAGTGCAAAATACTGCTCTGGCGAAGCGCTATCATACTCCGTTCGCAAATATATCAGAACGTCGCTATGTCCCTTCATTAAAAAATTACAAAACAATGTCCCAAAAGTTTGGAACAAAAAAGTATAATTTTCCAAAAAAAAAAATTGTTTTTCAAAGATTATACTTTATTTTTAAAAAATTAAGTCAAAAATTTGTTACATGTTAAAAAGAACTGCAGATATCTGCAGTTTAAAACCCCTTTTAAACAAAATCTCAAAATTCTTATTTTTTTCAAAATTTTTTCAGTTTAATTCTCATTATACGCAAGCCTACTAATGAACCAATTTTCAGAAAAATTTACGGAAATTACCAAAATACTTGGATTACTTGACATGAAATCGCTTAAAAGTGGTACGAATTTCTAATTCAGAAAAGGACCAAAATGCAAATTTCCCAGTGTGCAATGCGGAGCCGATAGGTATTCAAGCTCTATGTTTATGGCACGCACCTCACGCTAACAATGAGCTAAATAGTTCGAGTCGACCTTGTTTAGAGCCTTGGAATGAACTTACAGCGAACGACAAGATTTTCAAATTCCACAAATTTTCTGAAAAAAGCATAAATAAATTATTTCTCTTTCCAAGCGCAATGCTGAGCAGAATTCGCCAGCCGATACATAAAAAGCGAAGAAATACAAACTACTAACCGAGTTCACAAGAATAGCTGCAGCTCAGTAATAGCAAATTTCCCTGCAGGGTTGCATGCGCGTAAGAATGCTGCATATTTCCGAGTGCGCACGAGTTGTGTATACGCGCGCCTGTGTGGCATGAACACTTAGCTGTCGTTGCACATCTGCTCTGGTGACTCCAAAAATGGAGACAAGCGTAGATAATTGTGGCTGCTCTTGTTTATATCCAGTCTTCCTTATTTTATCGATCTCTCACTATATACATATTTTTCTGCTCTTCCCCCTTCCCCTCTTTGTTTTTGGTGCACAAATTGGTATGCGCCGATTGTAGAAGCAAACCTTTAATGCACGATTCATCATTTAGCAGGCGTCGAAGAAAATGAAAAAGAAATGTGTGCATGAAGAAATGCATTTGGTGTTTATCTCCGTATGTACATATGTGTGTCTGTGTGCATTGAGGAATTTTTCAAGTGCCACAAATACCTACTATGTAACTACTTCTGCCCGTACCTTTCGGTTAGAAAACATCTGTCTTGCTATGGTTCATCTGCTCTTCATCAATCCAATTCAGGTCAGTTCGATTGTAAGATTGTTCCTACATGCATGCATACATATGTATGTATGTACCTCATACTCGTACATACCTCAGCATCATGCCGCATTAACACATTTCATCTGGCCGATTAGGAAGTTTTTGGCGCTTGTCGCCAAGCCGCGGTCAAATACAGAAACGGATTTTCGCAGAATTATTACGTTTATGTAATTATAATTAATTTTTATGTTTTCAATTCAAAGAAGACGTTAGAGTTCAGCAAAACCTACATACATACATACATATGTATGTAGTTTGCCATGGTCTCTGATATTGGTCAAGTTGTCCTAATGGATACAAAGACTCCGACTCTGAAAGTATACGATGCGGTACCAGCTGGGAGCTGGTAGCAGAGGAAGAGGAAGGCCTCATCTGGGTTGGAAAGATCAGGGGAGAAGAAACAAAGGACTGGCGCGCTTTGTTAAATTCGGCCAAAATTGCGTAAGCGGATATCGCGCCAATTAAGAAGAAGAGGAAGGTACAGAACACAGTCTGAAGTATCCTCTTCTTCAACCCACTGGAAGTATGTACAGGTGTATTTTTCTTTTGAAAGATCCAATTATTAGGACCGAATGTTTCACGAATCTCGGGAAAAGATGATTCAATTAGAGCTTTATTGCTTTCACGCCATAGAACGATATTACTCCCCATACTATAACACCACCTTCACGGCTGTGATGTCGACTCAAGTATCCTTACCCCTTTCTTAAGACCTGGAAATCGTAATTGTTCCCAACCGGCCCACCCAGATTGAACTTCTTTTCGTTACTAAATACTGCTTTTTTCATTTACCGGGATCGTTATTTGAAGCAAAGCTCCAAGCCATTGGATCTCCTGCAAAATGGAGCCGGCATTCTTTGCGAAATTTATTCAAAGGTGCTTTTTTGTAATTTTTTATGCTTCAGATGTAGCCCTTTTAGAATAGCCCTTCGAACAGTAGATTTGCTGTTTGCAACATTTCCAATTTTTTATATTTTTGCTGTCGAAAAGGATGAATTTGATGGAATCCTAGTGATTTCAAGTGTTTTCTTCGGTGTTAAAGCCATCGCAGTTCTGCCTTTGTAGTTCTTACCATAGGAGGCACCTTATTTCACATGAAGATTCAAAACATTTGCATTTCGACCAATATTTTTGACAATTTGGCGATTTGAGGTCAAGATATCGATTTATCCTTTTTCGCAATTATTACATTTAAGAAGTTTTCGACCAAACACAATGAATGCTTCACAAAAGGATTATTTTTCACAGCTTGATTGCGCAAATAATGTAGACCAGCTGAATGCCTCTATTTCAGTGAATCCATAAATCAAGCAATAACAGATGTTATTTTGGCCCGATATTTCGGTAGATGTCTCTTTTGAAGATGTCATTTTTTGATATTTGACAAGTAGAAACTACGCCATTAATAAAAGAGTAAAATGGAACGATACACGCTTAAACAGTAGCATTGAAATTAATAAAATTCACTATAAAAATGGTGAAAATTTGGCAGAGATGGTTCGGAAAACTCGAACATATTTGGGTGATCGTGAAGCACCTTGTCGGACCGCAATACAGAAATTGGTGAAAAAATTCGAGCTGTTGGGACAAGTTAGTGATGTGAAGAATAAAACCCGTGCACGTCGCTCAAGAACAGCTGAAAATATTGCTGTTGTAGCCGAAAGTGTTGAAGAAAACCCAGGTTTGTCCATTCCTCGTCGTTCTTTGGAATTAGGGATTCCACAAACGTCATGGTTAAAGAAGCAAAGCGAATGGGTCTGGTGGTGAACGAGGACAAAACGAAGTACCTCCTATTATCAAACAAACAGTCGGCGCACTCGCGTATCGGCACCAACGTCACTGTTGGTAGTTATGACATTGAGGTTGTAAAAGACTTCGTTTATTTAGGAGCCCGCATTAACATCGATAACAACGTTAGCCTGGAAATCTAACGCAGAATCTCTCTTGCCAAAAAGTGCTACTTTGGACTAAGTGTAGACAATTGAGTAGTGAAGTCCTCTCTCGACGAACAAAATTAACACTCTACGAAGTTCTCATCATGCCCGTCCTAACGTAGGCGCAGAAGCTTGGACGATTACAACATCCGATGAAGCGACACTTAGAGGGTTTGACAGAAAGATTCTTCGCAAAATTTTTGGACTATTGCACGTTGGCAACGGCGAATATTGCAGGCGATGGAACGATGAGCTGTATGAGCTTTACGACGACATAGACATAGCGCAGCGAATAAATAGCCAGTAGCTACGCTGGCTGAGTCAGTCGTCCGAATGGATACAAACGCTCCGGCTCTGAAAGTATTCAATGCGGTACCACCTGGCGGTGTTATAGGACGAGGAAGGCCTCCTCTGCGTTGGAAAGATCAGGCGGAGAAGGACTTAGCTTCACTTGGTGTGTCCAATTAGCGCCGGTTAGCACGAGAAAGAAACGACTGGCGCACTTTGTTAAACTCAGACAAAATCGCGTAAGCGTTTCTTTTCAACAAGGCGGCGCTACGTGCCACAAAAGCAACGAAACCATTGATATTTTATCAAAATAACACCTCTTATTGGAAAACCCTTTATTATAACTGCTGAAGTCTTCTTCTTGTTCTAAATTGGCGCGATAACCGCTTACGCCTGGACTTCTACGCATGGAACCATCCTGCTGAAGTCTTACTGCTGCGATATACCGTTAGATGGTATAATATTTTAATGCACGTTTATTTTCGAGCAAAATGCACTATTCACTTGAATTATCAGAAACCCCTGGACTACTGGATCAAATACGGTTGCTTTAATAACCATTTTCTTCCATAAAAATTATTGCCTCTAATCAAGTGAGCCGAACTATATATGTAAGTATACAATCCTGTAAACAGTTCAAACTCTCAAGACGAGTATCATCTGAACCAGAAACTGGCAACTAAATCTCAGAAAATTCGATTTAGCAGACACGCTACAGGGAAGACAGCCGAGGCAGATGTCTCACTTTTTTTATAGATAAAATAATGGGATCACCCTTTATTTTATTACTACTTCGTTGAAATATTTAGTTTATCAAATCCGATAAATCTTTGAAATTCAACTTTTCTGACTCTGCAGTAAGCGAAAAAGGAATTTCTTTCAGAATTTAATATTTTTTATTACCAATTGCGTCTAATTAAAAGAATAATAAAACATTTTATGTGCACATTTTCGAGTTTAAGACAAAATGAAACGCAGATTAAAATGAAAATGACGACTTATAGCCACAACATTGAAGGCTTGTGCGAGCGCGCGTGCGTGTGTGCGTGCACCAAATGCAACATAATATGTTGATGTTAATATTCTATTACAGTTGGCTATTTAGCTGTTGCATGTGGCATCTTCAACGCTGGCACCCCATTATGCCGGCCCGCCAAGCAGTCAGCCAGCACACACGCATGTCACTGTGGAGGAGAGTGGAAAAGCAGCAAGCAACCAACAGCTGAGTGACTCCATAGCTGATGAGTTGCACAAAAAGACATGTCGTGTGGCACCAATGTGCTTCAAAGAAGAAGAGGGCGAAAGAAAACGCAAAAACAGAAAGTGATGCATTCTAGCTACGCAATGCGAAATTATGCGCAATTTTATGCATTTAAAACAAAACGACCAACCGACCGACAAACTTGGCGTAAAGAAAAGGCAGATGTTTGATTTATAACCAAACGAATGACTGCAACATACCACATTGCAAACGTTCAACGCTCGCCGCTGCCACATTAACTTCTAAGTATAGGCTAAGCACTTGCCACAAAAACCGACCGGGGCAAGCTGCGTTTGCTGGTCTCTGGCTCGTTGGCGAGTTTGTGGTCATCAGCATCATCTGCTTCTATGGTTTTCAGTTTCAAATAAATTATAATTGTTGTTTTTGCACGCATAAATACCTACCTACATGTAATCTATTCCATTTTATTGCACATAAAGGCAGGTCTACATTTCGATGCCACGACTGCGCAACCGCCAACCACCTCGCC
This sequence comes from Anastrepha fraterculus, assembly GCA_037575425.1. Lineage (NCBI taxonomy): Eukaryota > Metazoa > Arthropoda > Insecta > Diptera > Tephritidae > Anastrepha > Anastrepha fraterculus. The sequence continues at coordinate 68,260 of JAYXIM010054735.1, forward strand.
TTGTTGCACCTCGCCTGATGTTGTTGTTGTTGCTGCTGCTGCTGCTGCTGTCTGCGTTTGGCGTTTATCTCGCTTCGCCACGCTTGTTGTCTTATTGTGATGTTTGCTTGCCTATTCTACAATTCTTTGTCACCCTCCCTATTTGTTAGTTGTACAACACACATACACATATACACACATAGCAGACTTTTGCACGTACAGCTGCAATTGCTTTTTTCCTATTAAACGTATCACATGTCTCTGGTGGCCTTTTGTGGTGGTGGTGGTGGTGGTGGTAGCGATGGTGTTGTAGTGGAACTTTTCACTGGCTCTGGCTGATGATCTTGGACGTTGCGCTTGATTTGGCGCACACACTTGTACTGGTTGGCGATTCCTTGGAATCGTAGGGCGACGTGGTTGATGCCCACTATTTTGGTTAATGATACTATAATTCAAATATTTGTTCCACAAAAGTACTTAGTAGTCTGTAGAATAGTTTGAATTTTTCCGGATTGCTAGAATCGAGTAAAGCACAGGAAAGAAAGCCGGAGTTGGCGAGCCGGCTGGTTAGTGGGTTTGATTGGCTTCGTTTAAGCATCTTATCGATTTCTTTCGCGTGAGTATCATTGAGACTCCCTGGCATCAGTAATAATTTTACATTTTAACTAGTTCGGTCGACAGATTGAAAAGAGAAAGAGAGAGAGAGAGAGTGAGAGAGTAAACAAAATTAGTGCGGTGATTTGTTGCAATGCGTTTTCAGTTTCTTTACACTCAGCCAATTTACAGCTGTAAAAAAGGTAGTTTATTGTTGTTATATCAGCATAAAACTTTCCTTATGCACTTTTGTGGAATGCTACACCAGTGCCAGTCATCTGCAGGATAAAATTCCAAGTCATCCCGTTGGTGTAAAGTAAAGGGTGTACAATTAAATTGGCGTACCATATTATGAAATTTGAGGCGATGTTCACCTGCGTTTTTTTATAAAAAATTCGTTTTTGTATGGGAGCCACCGTAGCCGAATGGGTTGGTGCGTGACTATTATTCTGAGTGTATTTCTTCCATCAAAAAACTCCTCTTACAAAACCATTTGCCATTCGGAGTCGACTTAAAACTGTGAGTCCCTAAATTTGTGTAACAACCACAAAACGCACGCCACAAATAGGAGAAGGAGCTCGGCCCAACACCTAACAGAAGTTTACGCGCCAATTATTTATTTATTTTTATGGCACACAAAATTCGATAGAAAATGCAGTCTTCTGATTTTCAACTTCTTGATGGTTTTTTTATGACTATTGGCCGATAGAGAATCCCTCTTGCCGACAAGTGCTACTTTGGACTAAGTAGGCAATTGAGTAGTAAAGTCCTCTCTCGACGATCAAATCTTACACTGATGAGAGCCTTGTATCATCCTGCCTATTCTAACGTATGGCGCAGACGTTTGAACGATGGCAACATCCGATGAGGCGTCGTCACTTGGAGCGTTTGAGAGAAAGATTCTGCGGAATATTTGTGGACCTTAGCACGTTGGCGATGGCATGTATCGCAGGCGATGGAACGATGAGCTGTATGAGCTTTACGACGACATAGACATAGCCCAGCAAATATAGATCCAGCGCCTACGCTGGCTGGGTTATGTCGTCCGAATGGATACAAACGCTCCGGCTTTGAAAGTATTCGATGCGGTACCAGCTGGTGCTAGTAGAGGAAAAGGAAGGCCTCCTCTGCGTTGGAAAGAACAAGTGGAGAAGGACTTGGTTTCACTTGGTGTGTCCAACTGACGCTTGTTAGCACAAGAAAGAAGGCTTTGTGTAACTCGGCGCGGTTATCGCGCTAATCAAGAAGAAGTAGATTGACATAGTTACGATACAATTTTAACAATAACGCATCGATTCTCACTTTTTATTTCAAAAATTGTTCTTAGTTTAATGACGAGCACTAATTATCTAACCGTCCAAAGGAAGGAATCCAATAGCATATAAATTTGGTAGGCAACTTACGTCAAAATTTCAGTAGTGGATTTTCCACAATTGCTATGTTTCGTGACTAAAGCTAAATTTTCACACCGGACAATCATAAAACAACAAAACCAAGGCACTAAATTTAAAAAAAAAGCGATCTTAGTTGGAAACTCGTGTGATGAAATTAGTGAAATCTAAATGATTAACTTGGTGAGAATTCTAGACCGAATGAAAATGGCGAATTGAAATGAAAGCGGAAACTTTGCGGCAAACTCATTAGCAATTTTATTTATTTGAGCTAAATAGCACGTAATTTAAATTTTTTTAGCTTTGTTGCTTAAGACACCGAAAGAGGGATGGGCTCCTCCTCAGGACACGTTATCCACTTATTTGATTGTAGAATCATTGGTAGCATGTTCCGTGAATCACAACTTTCTTATAATGAACTCTGCAGTGTATTCAGTGTCAGTGGAGACTATCCAACTTTTCTCCCTGCCGTAGCTGGTTGAAAAATGGAGACGCGCTCCAAAACGTGAATTCCTTCAAAATTACTTAGTCATCAGAAAGAGAGTTTTTAATTTAAGTGACTACTAAATGCAACTTTCTTAACGCACATCAGTCTCTTGTGTCGATTTGATAACGTCGCTTCTTTTTGTGTGAGAAATGTGAAGCATAATGAATATGTTTTTTTTTTTTGCATATATTTTTTAAGGTATTTACATATTTTAATTTTTTTTATATACAGTGACTCACAGCTTATTTGATGCAGCCAAAAAAATTATTCAGATATCAAATATATTTTATGGTATTTCCATTACAGAGTAAAAATCTTATATATTTTATTGTTAAATAAGATGTTTTATTCAATAACAAAAAATGTTTCTGCATAAGATATGGCAAACTAATATAATTCAGTTACAGTTTTGAGGTCACCGCTTAAATGATGCACTATGGTAAATTAATGGTATTCAAAAAACATAAACACATAAATATTTCCATTTCATGATTACGGCTAATACTTAGTGAGGATATCCCTTTTGATTCAGAACAGATTTTAATCGGGAATTCATAGATTCCACAGGTTTTGCTGTATAATCGGAACTAATTTTATCACATTCTTCCTGCAGTGCCCGTTTCAGATCAGAACATTAGAAGTATTGTGGTTTCTTATTTTGTTTTCCAGCACTGACCACAATTTCTCAACAACATTGAGATATGGACTCTATGCAGGTGTCTGTGCTACATGTGGGCAGTTCCAGATAAGCCAAGTTTTTACAGTACCAGACGTATGCTTGGGATCGTTGTCTTGGTAGAACCTAAGCCCTAATGCCCATTTTATACGCACTCTCTACTAAATTATCTTTTAGCAGATCCAGCTACATCTCTGTTTTCATGTTTCCTTCGATAAATGTAAAATTTCCGACGCCTAAATAGGACATGCAACCCCATACCATCACACTGCCCCCGTCGTGTTTAACTGTAGAACGCAAATTACATGGTTGAAGCACGGTGTTTGGTTTTCTCCAAACGCAGGACTTCCCATCAGACCTAAAAAGGTTAAATTTGCTTTCATCCGGAAAAACAACAGACTTCCTGAACGAAATGTCTTTGTTCAAATGTTGTCTGCAAAACTCTATTCTTTGTTTTCTATTACGAGCATTGATCAACGGCTTATTTCGGGCAGTCCTTACAGCAGTCCTGCGAACAGTTTCAGGGTTACAGATCTTGCTTAAGTATTTTTCGACTTTGTTCGTTAATTTTGGAGCGCTTAAATCGGGGTTTTCTTTAACTTTGCAAGCAATCCACCTCTTATCTGCATCATTAAATATTTGGGGCAGATCTGTCCTTATCTTCTATCCTATTTTCGTGGCAAAACCTTTCAATAATGTGCTGGACAGTTGAGGAACTAATAGCAACAGTTTCTGCAGTTTTTCGTTGACGAATAACGTCTTCCCTTTTTTCAAGTGAGATCCGTTTTTCCATTTCAAAAAATTCAAATTTTTTCAAATTTTTTTTAGAAAAATGGGAATGACTTAAGACGCTAAGATAAACAGAGAAAAAATACATTTCCATGTTATTGCATTCTCAGAGAAAATATAAAATACACTGCATCATTTAAGCTGTGAGCATATTTTGATGAAAAAACTATTTGTTTATACATATATTTTTTCAGCAAGCTTTGCTTTTGTTATTGTTCTTTCTGCAGTGGTAAACAGTGCATACATATATCATTATAAGTCGTATACATTATTTTATTTTAAATAATATCAACTCAGAAAAGTATACAAATGTCAGGCATTAAGCAGCTTGTGACTATTATTTCATTCGCCATACACACAAATTTCCTATTCCCAGCAGGCTTAACATTCACTAAACCCTTGCAGAGAACAACCAATAAAAGATCTTAGTACCGCGCGAGGTTTTCAATTGGACCAGTTGATGGGAAAAAAACATTTAGATTCCTCATTGTTATTCAGCTCCATTTCCTTAAATTGGTGTTACTTATTTTTGCATCTTCTAAAATTAACTAGTTTTTAAATTTTAATAGCTCTACAGAAACCTATTAAAAATTTGTCAACTTCGCACTTGCCATTAAAAAATAAGCGCCCACAATTCCAAACTATGATACAAACAATTATTTGTCTTCACACAACTAAACAAGCATTTAAGCGGCTTACCATTCGCCGCCACATAATTGAACACTGCTGTTAAATACGTACATACATACCTATGTATAAGTACATAAATTCAGAGCACCGGCTTACCAATGTTTTAACATCGTCACCCGACCAAATGAGGTCGCCTTGACAGAGGTCGTTCGTTCACTTGAAATGCGAAGTGAACTGAGTGAATGTTCAATAAAGAGCAAAGCCGATGACGGCGCTGATGACGATGTTGAAGTGATCGTTCACTTTTTTTCTAAGGCGAATGCTTATATTAGAAGTCCACACACAAGTTTGTATGCGATAGTGTGAGTATGTATGTTTAAAGAGGTACATTGAAGTTACGAAAACGACATTTATGCAAATTTGTTTTATTTAGCGTAATTCATGTTGCTGATGGAGTTGATTTAAGTTTCCGCTAATGAAAAATTTCAAATTGAATTAATTTAATTTTTTCTGTTATTTGATTGAGGTGCCTTCTCAAACTCGAATTGCTTCCCCTGTTTGGTTGATAATCTAAGAGGGAAGATTACAAAAGTTGATCGCACTGAAGGGAAAACCTTTAGCTATTGCTTATTTAAATCTTTCAAAGAGAGAGATTTGCTAGCATACTTCAACATTTCGCTCTTGTGCTTTTAGAGCGTCATAAGCAAAAAATGAATAAATAAAATCCAGATAAGTATGCTGAAATTACCACGGGCGCTTCCCTTATGTCGTGTAAAAAAAATCGTGGCGATATCTATTAACAATAACTAATAAGATGAACTTATGAGATCATACACCAGGAAAGCGAGGCAGCTGTCAAACCCCTTGATTAACCGTCACCGTAAAAGCAGTTGCCAAATTCCACCAATATCCTAACAAATTTACTGAGCTCTTGGGTTTCAAGGCACTACGATATGGTAGAGTAAATGTGAAATTGGAAAACTTGCTCGTGTTGGATTGAGGTTTCCTGAAAATAAACACCAGACTGTAAATTACAAAATTCACCACAATTTGGAATCAAGCCGGCGAACATAGAACCCACGAACTAAATTAGCCGACGTATGAAGTAATAACTCAATCAAGACATTCGATTTACTTTCGAACTCCTTACTGGACGTTGGTTGAGAGAGTTACATTCAGCCTTTTGAAGGAAAACGACATCATAGAATATATAATATTGTTCGATCAAACGCCTATGTACTGTTCGATCAAACGCCTATGGAGAATAAGATTTTACACTTAGTACGACCTAAGGCTTTCCTACCGTAAGGTAACCATGAAAGACACCAGCCAAAAGTGCACCACTGAAAAGTGCAAAATGGAGTAAAATTGAACGAAATTCCTCGAAAGTGCTCTTACATATGAGCGATTCCATGTCCAGTGATCCATGTATTTTAGAGATTAAGAAAATTTAAACATGCTAAAAATTCCCATTCTCACAAACTACGCCTCTGCCTTCGCAGCAGAAATGGAAGCAGTTGTCTGGGAATTAATTATGCACAAAAACATAAAAAAATTTGTATTTTTTCTGATTTTCTATCGGTAATCCTAGCTATGAAAGTATCATTCAAACGGATCCTACGATGAATAACATTAGGGATATCCTTAAGAACAACAAAACGCTTAAATTACTCTGTATACCAAGTCATTTTAGCAATTGTGGCAATGAAAAAGCAGATGAATTAGCCAAGTTTGCACCAAAGCGCCACTCATCACTGCGCCATTCTTCAACAATAAAGTCATCAAAACAGCTGCCAACCCGATGGTAGCCAACATTAGCACACATATACTTACACCCATTTTTAAAAACACGTTAACCCCAATAAAACTCTTCCTCTCTATCCAACGACTGTACCACATCGAGAGGCGTCGCCTTTACCAGATTCCGAACCGGTCACACTTAACCAACAAATGTTTATTTGCATCAACTAGAAAAACCTCCCCGCGCGCTGTGCAATAATAAAAACATGTCAGTCAACCACCTCACAAGTGCAATAGCTCAAGCCGCGGCAAATTCGATAAGGATCCTCAATCTATGAGATCTACTCAGTACTGTCAATGAAACAAACATAAAAATTGTTTCCAAATTTTTAAAAAGACACCATATTTTCTATGAAATATGACACAAATAAATGTATTTCTTTGTAATAAATATTTGTTCATTCAATTATAAGGCAAACAGGGACTAGCCGAAGGCCTTCAGTTGCTAGTGCTACCATAGAAATTAAAATTAAAATTTGTAGTTTATTTACATTTTTAAATAAATAATAATGATAATGATATTTTGGACATACATACTTGTAAATTTTTCTGAAAACTGGTTTATTTGTAGGCTTGAGTATAGTAAAAAGTAAACTGAAAGTATTAAAAAAAATTAAATAATTTTAAGATTTGCTCAATGCTGAGAATTTTGGTATAATTTTTTAAAGTCAAATATCCTCGGTTCTTTTTAATATTATTATAATTTTTTTGGGGTACAATACAATTTTTAAAAATGAAATATTTTGGGCTCTTTCTGAAGTTTTTATAACTTTTTTTTAGTATATATAAAATACAATTAAAAAAAGTGAAATATTTTAGGTTCTTTTTGACATTTTTATAATTTTTTTGTCTTTAATTTTTTAGAATAAAATACAATTAAAAAAAAAGTGAAATATTTTAAGTTCCTTCTCACATAAAAAAAATTATTGTTTTTAGGATCAAATTCAGTTTTTAATACATGTTATATCATAGGTTCTTTCTGACAATTTCATACAAGAAAAAATTTAGTTTTTTAGTTAATTTTTAACAATTTAAATTTTTTACAATTTTAGGTTCTTTCAGACATTTTTGTAATATTTTATTTTTTCAAGTTTTTTGGATAAATAGGTATTTTAGGATTAAATAAGTGAAATATATAAGGTTCCTTCTTATATTTAAAAAAAAGTTTTTTTTAATTTTTTTGGGATAAAATACAATTAAAAAAGTGAAATATTATAATTCGTTTTGACATTTCTATAATTTTGTCGGATAAAATACAATTAAAGAAAAAAGGGAAAAATTGTATGTCCTTTGTGGCATTTGTATAATTTTTTTAATTTTTGAAGATAAAACAAAATTTTTAGAATTTCTTTAAAAGTTTAGGGTTCTTTGTGACACTTAGTAGATATTTTTTAAGTTTTTAGTATAAAATTCAGTTTTTAAAAAAGTGAAATATTTTAGGTTCTTTCTGACATTTTTATATATATTTTTTTTTATTTTTTCGGATGAAATACAATTTTTAGAAAACTTGAACATTTTGGGTTCTTTCTGATATTTTTATATATATTTTTTTTAATTTTTGGGTTCTTTGTGACACTTTTATATGTTTTTTTAAGCTTTTAGTATAAAATTCAGTTTTTAAAAAAGAGAAATATTTCGGGTTCTTTCTGATATTTTTATATTTTTTTTTTTTAGTTTTTTAGGATAAAATACAATTTTTAAAAGAGTAAAATATTTTGGGTTCTTTCTGATATTTTTATACAATATTTTTTTTTTATTTTTTTATGATGAAATACAATTTTTAGAAAAATTAAAAATTTTGGGTTCTTTGTGGCAGTTTAATATATTTTTTTAAGTTTTTAGTATAAAATTCAGTTTTTAAAAAAGTGAAATATTTTAGGTTCTTTCAGACATTTTTGTAATATTTATTTTTTTTAAGTTTTTGTATAAAATTCAGTTTTTGAAAAAGTGAAATATTTTGGGTTCTTTTTAATATATTTTTTTTAAGTTTTTAGTATAAAATTCAGTTTCTGAAAAAGTGAAATATTTTGGGTGCTTTCTGATATTTTTATATTTTTTTTTATAATTTTTAGGGATAAAATAAAATTTTCGGAAAAATTAAAAATTTTGGAGTCTTTGTGACATTTTAATATATTTTTTTTAAGTTTTTAGTATAAAAATTAGTTTTTAAAAAAGTGAAATATTTGGGTTCTTTCTGATATTTATATATATATTTTTTTTAATTTTTAAGTATAAAATATGTCGTAAAACCTTTTTTTAGAAAAAAAAGTTTAAGTTTTTGTCATTTTTGAAGAATAATCTCTCCAAATTTTGATTTTTTCCATTAATAACCGCGACTATACTCATTAATCTCTGAAAGTTTCATAGTGGGATTGCTATTGCTTTTCGAGTTAGATTTGATCATATCAAACCGGTGATACCTTCTGGAAACACGTAAAACTTTATTCTTCCATTTGTGACTTCCGCAGATCTAAGCCGCTTTTTGCGTTCAAATAACCCATCGTTCTGATCTCTTCATGTATCGAAATTGATCAATAAAGAGAAGTGCCTCTAAGCCCAGCACCTCAGGAATCACACACCGCGTCAACTTCGAATCTTTGTCAGTTTTAAACTTTACAAAAGTCACACCAAGGTTTCGCTCGACCTTCAGAAGTCTCGTCCTCCACCGAAAAATATTCGGTTTAGATTCACTCAAATTACTTTCAGACAGTCTCGAGCATTCGTGAATTTTCTCCGTAAGATATTTGACACTCATGAAATATTTCCACCCAGCTAAGGAATGAACGGCTAAACGAATATTTGGCTGTGAGCCCTTTTATTTTATCAAAAATCATTTTAGTGTTGCTTAGTAAGTGAACTTTAATCCCCACTTTTCACTAAAAATATTTAATACTTTTCTATGAACTAAAAGACTTCGAGTGCAACTGAACTTTTTAACTTCGGAGTGAACTGGCATTAACCATTTTTGTAATGAAATATACTCTTTTAATACTAATATATAGACTATTTGGCCCTTTTCTTATTCAAGTTTCAAATATTTACTTCCATTAAAATTATAAAAAGCCATTCAGACAGCAAAAGATTTATTCTAATGTCAAGCGTTGGTTATACAGAAACGAGATTTGCATATAGAAGCGTGGGATTTTCACGTAATTTAAGCTTTTTCTTGTTATTGCTTTGTCGTGCACATGTGAGACTTAAAATATTTTATGAAAATGTGATCGTAGCCATTTAAAAACGGAAAGTCAACTTTTCATAGTATTTCAATTTCAACGCATCACATTTTTCGCTGTTGTTTGTAAATATTTTTTGTTCATGAGAAATAAAAATAAAAAATAAAAAATAAAAAATAAAAAACAATTTACTATTACTGCGTGTCAAGCAAAAGGTCGCCGCTACTTTCAGTGTTTTTATTGACAATTGTTACCAAAATTACATAGACTGTGCGTGGAATACTAATTACGCCCAACCTAGACCGCGGCCCATTTTATCGTCGCTTGGGTTCAGAGTATATTGTGCATACTGACATTACGTATAAAAAAGTATTTTCCCACATATCAAAGTGGGAATATTAGTTTGAATATCACTAGGCACCTTTTTTTATTTTTTTCTTGGTTTTTGTAACTTTTAAATTTTTCTTCGCTTTGGTTTTTAGCTTCAAATCGGTCATGTTTGTCGGGCTGCTTTTCTGCTTATAATCGCCGCAATTAAATCGTACCACAATTTTTCGTAGAATTAGTGTAAAAAATTTTGATTTTCTAAACATTTTCTCGTACACTGGCAGGCAGAGAAATAAGCACAGTAAGAAAACGTGCCACGAAGGGTGACATTGTACAAAAATTATAAAATTATATTCAGTTTGCTTAAACAGATGCACTTTAAAAGTTTTTTTTTTGTGTTTTGTGGTGAAAGTAAATAAAGTTCCATTTCAAGGGGCTTAGTTAGTTCAAAAGTGAGAAAGAAAAAATTAAATGTAAATTAGTTAATGAATGTCAATACAGCCTCACTCATTCCAATTATCCTTTATACCAATAATCACTGATTTTCCGGAGGCTCTATAAAATAATGTTCCACAGCTGTTTGTTGAATCGCTAACGAATGCGGCACTAACTTTCGGAACATCTTTTCCACACGTAATTCTTTGTATTTCATGAGTGCATGTGTACATGGAGTACTCGTTTATCTGCGCTACCTATACCTTCTACTCAAATATGAACGAGACGGTATCAATAAAACGGTCCGCGAATGACATATGGCAAAAATAAATTTTTTGTTTTTTGGTAGGGCTGTTATAAGCTTACATGGCAAATTTCAGCGTGATATGTCACATAGTTTGTTTTCTGTGCTACTGGAAACAAGTCAAGCTCGAGTGTGTTCTTCGAATTCTCTTTTATGACTTCAATTGTCTCAAAATGTTTTCCACGGAGCGGCAACTTGAGCTTGGGAAACAGGAAAAAGTCACATGGAGCCATATCAGGCGAATACGGTGCTTGCGGAACGATATTAACATTATTTTTGTTCAAATAATCGCGAACAAGACGTGAACGCTTTAAAACGTCTAAATAATATTCAGCGTTAACCGATTTTGCGATTTGTGCGATTTTCAAGCACAATTTACTTTACTTTTCCGATGTTCTCGTCGTTTACTGATGTTGCTGGACGACGTTCATGAGGCGAGTTTTCAACCGATGTACGGCCCTCTTTGAACGATTTGTGACACTAGAAAACACGTGCACGCGATAGAGCAGAGTCCCCATAGGTTGTCTGCAACATTTTTACGGCGTCTGAAGCCGAAATTTTGTTGGAATATCAAAATTTCAAACAAATTCTTTGTTCAACTTGAATTTCCATCGTTAAATTCGAAGAACACACTCGAGCTTGACTTGTTTACTGAAATTTGCCATGTAAGCTTATAACAGTCCTACCAAAAAACAAAAAAATTATTTTTGCCATATGTCATCCGCGGACCGTTTTATTGATACCGTCTCGTTCATATTTGAGTAGAAGTTACATGCATACATACAGCCGTTGTGGAATACTTAAAAACGACGTACGCCGTAACAGTACTTTTAGCGCTTGAATATATTTGCAGTGATCATTGAAATGCGTTCATTTATCTATTCCTCTTGAAGAGTTCATATTGATTTTTTGCGTTTTAGTAGCAGCACTGATATTTTTGTGAGGAATATACTTAAGGACGATTCGGTCTTCGTTCAAAAATTTGTGAGTTGTTTTCTTTTGTATATTGTAACTCGTAAGTAAGTAAAAAACAAAGTATCTGGAGGAATGTTACAGCACTTTACTTTAGTTGAAGCGATTCAAAAATGTGGGAAGAGAAAAATTGAACCCGCAACTCTTCGAAAAACAGACATAGACCAGATTATCCTACAGTGCTATTTCAACACAATGAAAAGTTTCAAAATAGATGGTTTTAATGCTTTGAAATTATTCTTAAATTGCTCCTTTGGACTCTCAAACCGGTGTAGTGTCTTCCAAGCTGAGATCTACGCTATAGACCAAGTAGCAAAAACGATAAGACTGATGGGCTTACCTCCGAAAAACCTTACCATTTTTGTTGATAGTCAAGCAGCGATCAAGGCACTGGCCTCAGCGCGCATCAACTCAAGATGTGTTAACAACAACAATACAATGATCCGATGTACACTTCTGATGTGTCAAACAAGTTTTTCGAAGACAATTTAATCAATTGTGTAGAAAAACTTTTCATTTCATAATTTTGGTGTTTCATGTCCGGAGTTTTGGATCACTACCGAATGGCAGCCATGTCCCAACCCATTGAACGACGGCGGCCGCTAAGAGAGGAATACGCTACGAATAGAGAGGAGACGCTGACGACTTCTACTCCAGTAAATAAAGAAATATGGTTTACGCGAACTTAAAATTGGTATATAAATTCGGATTTGCTCAAGTTTTGATTCCTCTATTTTTATTTCTAATCTACTAGTTTTGTTAAAACATCTGAAACATTTTTTTCTGAAACGATTTGCTCTAAAACTTGAATGTAAAAATTAGGAATTGTTTGTGTGTCAACATTTCTATGTCCATCACTGTATCTCATGGCATTGTCTACTTACTTTTCACTAAATTTCTGGTTTCAGCTTGTCACGCTACCAAAAAGTCACGTTATTTGCGTTTATGTCAACGAAATTACATTTCTTACATTTCTTACATCCAAAAATATGGTATTAGCTTATTAATTACCGTTAAATGAGCGCACGTACTGTTGGACTAGAATTCTCACAAAAATCAAATGCAAGTTTTTGAGGCACAGAGCACAGGAAAAAAATAAATAAATTTATTACAAAAAATATCACATAAATAATCAAAAAAGAGGTGTTTTTAATAAAGCCATGAAAGGTATTTTGATACGCTATTATTTCAAGAAAATGAAAACAGTGAGAAAATTACTTATTCCCCCTATAATTATCTACTAATTGGGAAGTGGGTAATGGTGAAAAGTATGTAAATAAATGTTTTTAATTGTTGCCTTTTATTCCTTACCTCTCCCATGGCGTGCAACTATGCGGGTTTTGTCCCCCAAAACGCTGCTGTAGGTAAACTATTTATCTCATAATGATTCCCAATTCATTTTCTTATCTTTACCAAATATTTACCTACATTGAAGTCACACAGTTTTTTTCCATTAGAAACCTGTCAGCATCCAATGCAAGCAGCAACTCCGCACCATTCAACAACATCGTTTGCTTTTAACACCTACAAACGACCTTCCACTTATTTATTTTTCTATTCCATTTTTCTCCTTTCAAATCTGGATTTTTAAATACCAGTTCAAACGAATTTCCATACACTTACTGCTATTGCAAATTTACTCCGCTTTGTCCTGAAGCGTGTCCACTCGTGACAGGTTTATTTGCCGCCGTCTTTTTTTTTTTGTGTTTTGGTTTTTGGAAAACCCCATGAGCGCTACCAACTGGCTTTGCCACAAATATTATTAGCAACACGCATACATAAGTATTTTTTATTTACCTAATGTTCGACCGATACTGTGGCAAGCACCATAAACTCTATAGCCGCATTAGAAGCTGTTAATTTGCTTTCTGACAGCAGGAACTTCTTACTAAGCAATCGGTCACACCTGAACGAAATTAGTCACAACTGTTTGAGTTCGAACAAAGGTTGAAGGTGTTTTGTGGAGTCAAGTTAAGTCAGTTGTAATATCAAGTCTTCAGCACATCAAAAGTGCCCTTATGAAGCATGCACATACATACATACACTGTTGAACGTCAACTCTTTAATGTGAAATGTGTAAATCGATAGATGATATGGGGGGACTTCAGCCCACAAATGTAATTCATATTTTAGCAATAGACCTTTCGATGAGATATCTCTGCTGGGAAATTAGCAATTAAAAGAGGCCAACTAGTCAACAAACAAGAAATGAACTATTCTATTCTTAAATTAAACCTTCGACAACCTCTTTAAGATGAGCATACCGTCAAGAAGAGAGAGCAAAACACACAATCTCTTATAAAAACCATCTGCGATGAAGTGATTCTTGAAGATTCATTTCAGAAGTTTTAAATTACTACTAATAAAGGGTTTTCCAATAACAGGTGTTATTTTGAATAGCCCGCTATTTCGGTAGATGTCACTTTTGAAGCTGTCATTTTCTGATATTTGACAAGTAGAAACTACGCCATTAATAAAAATGGAACGATACGAGTACACGCTTAAACAGCGCATTGAAATTATTAAAATTCACTGTAAAAATGGTGAAAATTTGGCAGAGACGGTTCGTAAAACTCGAACATTTTTGGATCATCGTAGAGCCCCTTGTCGGACCGCAATATAGAAATTGGTGAAAAAATTCGAGCTGTTGGGACAAGTTAGTGAAGTGAAGAATAAAACCCGTGCACCTCGTTCAAGAACAGCTGAAAGTGTTGAAGAAAACCCAGGTTTGTCCATTCCTCGTCGTTCTTTGGAATTAGGCAACGTCATTACACCGTATTTTGTTTACAGCTTTCGGTCTTAAGGCTTATAAAGTCCAGGCTCATCAACAACGACGTGTCTTTGTTGATTGGGTCGTTGAAACGCATGAAAATGATCCGGAATTCCATCGAAAAATCATCTTGAGTGATGATGCCCATTTCCACTTCGGTAGCTTCGTCAACAAGCAAAATTGTCGGATCTGGGGCTCAGAAAATTCAAGAGTTATTGTTGAAAAGCCTCTCTATCCTCAACGTGTGACTGTTTGGTGCGGTTTATGATCTGGCGGAGTCATTGGACCTTACTTTTTCGAAAATGAAACTATAGCAACAGGTACGGTGAATGGATTGCGCTATCGAGAGATGATTAACGATTTTTTATGGCCGGAATTGGATGGTATTGATCTGGACAACGTTTATTTTCCACAAGACGGCGCTACGTGCCACGCAAGCAACGAAACCATTGATCTTTTATCAAAATAACACCTCTTATTGGAAAACCCTTTATTTTAAGCTGAAGTCCACAATATCAATAAAATAGAAGGTTATATTCTCCACTAATACATCCCGAAAAGATAGCGGAAACAAGCCTTTGAAGCTAAACGAAAGCAGAGAACCATTTTTGACAAAATCCATACGATGCCTTAGACTTTGCAGATTTTATAAAGGATGGTTAAATTTCAAGGGCCGATGTTGAATGTGAACCACACCTAAACGTCAACGACACCGTTGGACTTCTTTCTTTGGGGTTATTTGAAAGAAAAGGTGTACGTTGATAAGCCAGCAACAATTCAAGAACTAAAGGATGAGATAATTAACGGCATAGAACCTCAATTATGCCTCAGCGTCATCAAAAATTTGGACCATCGGATGGAGGTGGGCCGCGGCGGCTATTTGGCCGATATTTTGTGCTTTACCTAGTTCAGCCATACCAGTATTATCATAATAAAGAGAAATGACAATAATTTCCTAAAAAAATTGTATTTTATTCAAAATCAACACCGGCCCTTGAAACTTAACCACCCTTTATATTAGCATTTCCTAGAGTGCGAGGGTCGATAATGGTGACTCTCAGCTAAACACAGTGGGTGAAATTTCGAATATTCTATGCTTGATTTTATGCGCTGATCCAGCTCTCTGCTCAATTTTAACTCGCTCGACAAAAGGAGGTCAATATTTCCTTTCACATTTTTTGCATTATCCAAGCAGTTTATGACACAGGAGTGACTGACACACATTTGGAAAGAATAAATTTCAATGCTCCGCGGAGGTATCTTCACGTTTTGGTGCCTATCTATGAGATAATTGGAACGCCTATTTGAGATTTTAACCAAATCTGGAGTCCAAAATAAACAAGACTGAGCTAAAAGAGAAAAGATGAGACCATTGATCTGACCACTTCGAGTTATTTATTCAAAATAGTCCCCTCTGGCCTCAATACACTGTTTTGCGCGATGGATGTCGGTACAAGCCTTTTGGATGGCCTCTACAGACGCGAAACGTTTGCTTTAATGGCCAAATACAATTGTCCAAATAGATAGAAGTCACACGGAGCCATATCAGGCGAACACGGTGAGTGATTGATGGTTAAAATGCGATTTCTAGTCAAAAAACCAGTCACAAGAGTAGATGGGTGAGATGGTGCATTATCATGCAATAAGCGCCAGCTTCGTCCTTCGCGGTATGAGCACCGACTTGATTTTTGACTTCTCCGAACGCGATTTTTTGGATAGTGGCTCGTCTGGGGCCTTCCATTCGGCACTTTGACGCTTAGTTTCTGGCTTATTTTGGAAACACCATCTTCCATCACCAGTTACAATGTTGTGAAGGAAGTTCTCGTCTTTTCTCGCCTCTTCAATGAGGTCTTTCGAGTGTTGAATTCTGAGCAATTTTTGGTCCTCACTTAACTTGTGTGGCATGAAACGTGCACAGACCTTTCGTAAGCCCAAATGATCAATTAGAATGTGATAAATCGATGTTTTGGAGATATTCAACTCCGATTCCATGAGTTTCAACGATGATTTCAGTTCATTTCTGATAAATTTACGAACGATTTCGATGGTTTGCCATTGCCTGCCGAGGGGTGACCGCTATTAAAATAAAAAATAAAAAAATCTCGAGTTTAAGTATATTTGGGAATTAGTCTGTAAGAAATTATTGCTTCATAGTCTCCTAGAGTCTACTAGAGTTTTGGTGACATCTCTTGGAATATTTGCCCATATTTCTTCAATGGCTGATTTTAAGTAATTTTTACCACTAAGTTGACACTTACGCAATTATCTTTCAATGTGGGCCCACAAGTACACAATGCGATTAAATTCAGGGTTCTGTTGCACCGAAGCTTTCCCGATTACTTCAGGCCCGACATTAGATGCCCTGATTGGTCTATCACCACTTGATGCTTTCATCCAAGTAGAGGCCTTCAAGGACATCTGCAGGCTCAAACCCAATGGGAACTGGTACGGCCCCTGTCCGGCATTGGAAAACAGAGAAGGCATGGACTTCGATCCAACGATTCTCTCCATGCCCCTTGACTCCGTGTCATCAAGAGTCGTACTTGAAAAGAGATACAATGTGGTGCTGCCAGAGGCTCAGTTGTGGTCAAACTCATGAGATGGCCAATGAGCTAGGCAAACACTGTTTTCGCATTTTCACGAATGGCTCCAGGACAAGCGCGGCTCCGGTTTTGGGGTCTACGTGTTATCCAGCAGGACAAAACTGCGCTTTGCTGTTGGAATGCATGCATCTGTGCTTCGAGCGGAAGTGTATGCTGTTCAAGAAGCGATGAACTTTGTTGTGGAAAACAGGTGCAAAGGCAGATCTATATGTGTCTGCAACAACAGCCAAGCTGCGTTCATCATCTTAGGCAGCCCCCAACCATATCAGGGGTAGTCGAGTCCTGTAAATCCAGGCTGAACTATGTCGGTAGGCATAATAGTCTGATGCTAACATGGGTCCTGGGACACGTGGGTATCGTGGATAACGAGACCTCTGACTCCTTGGCTGGGATGGGCTCTGAGGCCAACTTCTGTGGCCCAGAGCCCGTTCTGCCACTCCTTCTGCAGCCATCAAAGCCACGGTTAGCAAATGGGTTACTACAACCCACAAGCGAGCTTGGTAGGCTGAGAGAGGCTACAGATGCACTAAACTGATGTTACCTGTCATTACAGGAATCAGTGGCCCAGTTTCTTTTTGGTTCACTGTACATTAAACCATAAAATTGTGTTTTTCTTAACGAACCGCAAAACTTATTGCCGACCTAGTATATAATTTTCCTAATTTGAACCTTGAAAAAATATGACGAAGTCTTGAATTTCACTGAACTTGATTTTTATGTATTTACCAAAAAATTTATTATTAAGTTATTAGTAAAAGGATTAAAATTGATTTAAATTATTATTAAATAAATTTTTTAAATAACTTGAATTCTTCTCTCAGTTGTATCATAACCAACTTGTATTTTCTAGATTATAAATCTTTTAAATAAATAAATATTTTACTAAATCAATATTTTTTGCCCACATTTTTTCTCATTCCACAAACAAAATTTTAATATGACTCAGCTATCGAGTGCAATAAAAGTCAATAACTAAGCAAAAACCCGCCAAACCCCTGCACTACTCCGAAATGTGCTACTTTCGGCAGTTCTACGCCAACGAACGCCTCGCACTTCGGTCGAATTATTCATGGGTCTGGTATGCGGTGGCTGCCCTTGTCAGAGCAATCATGTCCAGTGTAACCGCATTCTTACAGCAAACAAGAATATTCTTGTACATCTGTCTGACGTGTATTACATGCGATTTCTTGTTGTTATTGCTAACTGCATAAACACGGAGTCACACCTCATGCATATCTAATGCATATCCCGATCTACTTGGAACATATGAATGTATGTGTGCAGGTAGGCACATTTATTTGTATGTGTGTACACTGGCAGTACTTGTTTCGCTGTTGGTCAACAAACTCTCATTTTCCACAAAATTCAACTTGTCGTGAGTTCTTTTTCTCCTCCTCCTCTACTACGCTTCATCAATGTGCTTGTGTTGTATGAGTAAATACATATGTACATACATATATATGTACACATGCATGTACTTGTCATGTCATGTTGCTGTCGCTTGGTGTGGCACCTGCTTCCGTTGCATGATTTTTCTGCCAGTCGTGTACAGGGCGGCGGGTGTCCTTTCGATTTATGATTTGCTAAGCGGTATAGATTTTCTATGTAGGTGCACATTCTCTTCTGTCGGTGGTTGCCTTCAAATATTTACGCCTAGGACGCCGCCGAATCGCCAGCACAACATAAACAAAGGATGTTAGTGTTTTTAGCGTGAAGAAAGTTGAACTTTGTTGAAAATTGCAGGATATTTTTAATTGCTTTTGTGGTGAGCAATTTTGTTGATAAACGCTCGTAAGGAGTTTCGCAGAATTGGCACAGGAAGCGTTGCTCAAATATATAAACTAGAATTATAAGAAAATCCTTAAACAAATTCAGAAAATGTGGAAAATGAATTAAGAAAGTGAGGTATCTAGGTTAATTCCGATTACGACTTCAGACACTCAAGTGCCAATACGTGGACTAACTTACTTCACATTAAGTGAGCTGGAAAACATGGGATATTCACTTGCCATACTTAAGGTCTGAATAAGGATACAATAATATAGAGTAAACGAGATGGAAGATGCGTAACTACACACATCTACTCCTTCTATACTAGATTCTGTTAAAGAAAGTTTTGTTAACAGAAATGTCAAGTGGAGACTGCGAATTTCACTGTTAAAACGCATCTGTTTTACCGAATCACTGCCTTCATATCCGCTCTCATTTCGCGGATTCACAACCCAATTTTAATTCTACCGCGCCATTTGCACGTGCGAAAACCGCGATTCGATTTGCTTGAAAATGAAATGTTTAGTTAGGCGAGTTCTCACAAGAGTAAATGAGACAAAATAAAAACGAAAATGTAAAAGATGTTAGAATACATTTAGTAGAAGGTGTAGATGTGGGGTTGGAAATTTGTCGATGGATAGAGGATTTAGCTGTGTCATTCTCCCTATGACTGAAAGTCACCTGGAGGCACTTACAGACTTGTTGTTGATACCATATGTCAGCCATATGTAGTCCCCAAGGATTATGCTCTAGTGATTAGCCGATTTGAATTTAAATATGCTCCGCCCAATCCATAAGAAGGGTAATCCTGCAATCTGTGCCAATTATCGCGGGATTAGTCTTCTATGTATATATCGTCTATAAGGTTCTAGCTAGCGTATTGTGTGAACGACTGAAGCCCACCATCAACTAATGGAATGAACTTTATCAGTGTGGCTTTAGACATGGAGAGCTCACCATCGACCAGATATTCACAATACGCCAAGTCTTGGAAAAGACCCATGAAAGGAGAATCGACACACACCATCTTTTCGTCGATCTCGAAGCTGCATTAGACAGTACGAAAAGGAGTTACCCATATGCCGCGATGTCTGAATTTAGTATCCCGCAAAACTCATACGGCTAAGCAAGATGACGTTGCTCCACACCTCAAAATTGGGAAGGACCTGCCCGAGCCGTTTGATACCAAACGAGGCTTCAGACAAGGTGACTCGCTGTCGTGTGACTTCTTTAACCTGATGTTGGAGAGGATCGTACGACGCGCAGAACTTAATCCCTCAGGCACAATTTTTTATAAGAGCGTACAATTGCTGGCGTATGACGATGATATTGACATCATCGGCCTTAACAACCGCACTGTTCGTTCTGACTTTTCCAAACTGGATAAAGAGACAAAACGAATGGGTCTAGTGGTGAACGAGGACAAAACGAAGTACCTCCTATTATCAAACAAACAGTCGGCGCAGAAATTGCTTATTGTGCTTCGCGTATCGGCACCCACGCCGCTGTTGATAGTTATGACTTTGAGGTTGTAAAAGACTTCGTTTATTTAGGAGCCAGCATTAACATTGATAACAACGTCAGCAGGGAAATCTAACGCTGAATCTCTCTTGCCAACAAGTGCTACTTTGGACTAAGTAGGCAATTGAGTAGTGAAGTCCTCTCTCGACGAACAAAACTAACGCTCTACAAGGCTCTCATTATGCCTGTCCTAACATATGGCACAGAAACGTGGACGATGACAACATCCGATGAGGCATCCCTTGGAGTGTTTGAGAGAAAGATTCCGCGAAGATTTTTGGACCTTTATACTTTGGCGACGGCGAGTATCGCAGACAATGGAACGATTAGCTGTATGAGCTTTACGACGACATAGACATAGCGCAGCGAGTGAAGATCCAGCAGCTTCGTTGGCTGGGTCATGTCGCCTGAATGGATACAAATGCTTCGGCTGTGAAAGTATTCGATACACTACCAGCTGGTGGTAGCAGAGGAAGAGGAAGGCCTCTTTTGCTTTGGAAAATCAGGTGGAGAAGTACTCGGCTTCACTTGGTGTGTCCAACTGGCGCCGATTAGCTCAAGAAATAAATGACTGGCGCGCTTTGTTAAACTCGGCCAAAATCCCATAAGCGGTTATCGCACCAATTTAGAAGAAGATTATTCCTACTACGGTTTAAAATGTTTCAGTTTGATAAGGAATTCGCTACCTCCCTATACGACCTAGCACCCTTTTGGTATACGTAATGAGTTTATCTCTAATACTCATCACTAATCTTGCTCTGCAGGTTTCTGCTATGATACCATTTTGTAAACTACAGGTCTGTAATTTGCCCATTCGATATTGTTGTTGTTATTGTACCAATTCATCAAGCACTGCCAGTGTGGTTGAGTCACCGGTCGTCATCGTCTATCTCATTTAACGGTAGACTCAAGAAACATGCTATATCGATGGGTGAGTTAGTAGAGATAAGGTGAGTGGGTGCAGGGGGCATTTGAATAGATGGTTAGTGTAATGCGAAGCACCTTCACATGCCGGAATTATGTTCAGTATTTTGGGATTGATTCTGGATAGGTATGAGTTGAACTTACTAATACATCCGGAACGTCATTCTCCCAAGATAACGCGGGTCTCGCGAGTAAACTGAAACTCTTCGCCTGCGATGATCGGGAGCTTAGGAAGTTGGTAAGAGACTTACGGTGAATACCGTTCAATGTTTGTATATATACTACCTTGTTTTCGGTCCTGGATCTCGTCAGTGTAGCTAAAGAGATACCTTCTAACTCGCCTGGGAGCAGGCTCAGCAGAAACTGCTTGCTGTGCTTCTTAACCGGGAGCATAGTGGTCTCACTGTGGAAATGTATTAAGGAAGACAACAGGTGATGATGACAGCATTCTAAAAGGTTTTGTGCTTTCTCCACTGTGAATCATTAGTACCAGGCGACCAGCCAGTTCGCTTCTCTGAACACCGCATTGATCTTGTGTCCACATTAGTCAAAGCTTATTCCATACCACGAAAAAATTCAGACTCAACTTACACTCCTGGATAATTTTGAGGATGTACGAGTAAATTCCTGAGCCTTTAGAGCAAGGACAGAGATCTGACACTTGGACAAGAAACACAAATATCCACTGAGAGGATAAAAGACGAAAGACAGGAAAGAAATAATACGGATGGCTTGGGTTATGATTAAGAGTTATAGAGAAGACTGGACGATGGCTACTTGCAGTTGTGTTAATCGTTTCATACATTTGATGGAATTATTTTTTTAGAGTACTTTTGTGCGATATCTAAACCTGCTGCATCGACAGGAGTAGCAAAAAAGTAAGAATCTAAAAGTATAAACCCCAGCCCAGCAAAACAGTGCAAGTGAGGAAAAAGTGCTGAGACGATTTCACCTCATCCTCCAGACAGCCACTGTAGAAAGGAGTCAAAGCAAAGCCAAATCAATGCTTAATGAGCAATGTCCCAAAGAGAAACCTACAAAATTCCAGAGCTGCAGCTTTGTTAGCAGTAGAAGTTCGCTCGAGCGCCTCTATCTACCTTTGGTCAAAAGGAGCTTGTGACTTTATATGTTCTAGAAGTATACCACAAGGGAACTGCAGTCCTCTTATTACGGTAGTGGTCGAGGGCGGCTATTAGATAGCATATCCGCCCAATAGTTGCCTTCAATGTTCAAATGACGCTAATATCGAAGCATTCAGAAACGGTCAAGATTGAAGTCAGGTACTCCCCCACTAATTTCTAGCGCACTAAAAACGGTACCTATAATGACTGCGTGCTTTCTTCCGAAGCCAAAGGGGATGTCTTACCTAGACTATTCTTCCAAAAATTCAGTTTTGAAAACATTTTAAAAAACACGTGCAAGTAATGTTCCCGATTAAACAACCCGTTGACTCTTCCTCCAAAGAGACGGTTTTGAAAATATTTTCAAAAAGAAATAAGAACAATAATAAAATACTCTTATATTCAGAATACTAACACGGAATTATTCTAAAAATTTTAAGAGCGAAAAAGGCGACATTTAATAACAGTCAGACTAGATTTTATAATGAAACACTTTTTCTTAGCATGAAACTTTTTTCTTAGTGAAGAAACGAAAACTCACACCTACCTAGAAAATTATAAAATATTTTAATATTTTCCTTGGGAGTAACCTTTTCCCATCTGAGACTTTCTGGAACTTCTTGCAACAGATTCTGAAGTACAATTAACTATTTCGAATACCATTTGACGATATCTGAAAATCAAGCTGTAAAGCATAGTTTTTATTCGTGACATCCTCAAAGGGTTAATTATTTATTTCAGTGATTATCATTTTTAAAAGATCAAACATTAATTAATTCCCTTTTTCCCTTTATCACAAAGTATACGCAAAATTTCATTACATTCTGTTCTATTTCCCTGGCGCATTTACATTTTTTATATATTTCCGTTTTTTAACTACAAAACTTTCTCTTCTTTTCAAATAGTCCAATCGCTTAGTGGTCGGTTGAAGCGTCATAAAATATTTTTTAGTATAGTAGAACAGAAATAAAAACGCGAAATGGATATCGAAACCCACAAACGACTTGACAGCTTCAGCTCAACACTACATCAATACTTATAAATGCACATAAATACATATGTATGTGTGTGTGCATGTTTGTAGTTTTCACCATCACTTCAGTTTAAGTGGAGATTCTGCGTGCCAATGATTTCGCGAGCTTAACTACTTTGAGCTGTCAGCTACTATAAATTTGAATGCTTAGTTGTGGCTGAGTTCTACGCAGCTCATGCGGTGTCTGTTGCAGCGTTTTGTTGGTGCCATTGTGGCGCAGTGACCGCTTTTCTCCGCGCCATGCGAGTTCACTGATATCAGATACCAGATGCCTGATGCCTGCCGCCAGTATGCGTTGCTGCAGGGGCGTTATTCACTTTCATTATTTTTATGTGCTAGAAAATATATGTATGTATATGTGTATGCACAGACATACATACTATACATATGTACGTATGATTTGCGCTTTGACGATTTTCGATTTCTAAATGAATTTTTAATTAGACGAAATGAAGGTAATAGATTTGAGTATTTTATGAATGAGTTTAAATTGTATTGAAGTGATTGCTATCGACTTCATAGACCAAAGTGTGTATATGGATGTATGTATGTAAATACATATGTATACGTATGTTAATTCGTAAAAAATTGGGAGAATACACACTCTGCCTGGCATCGTGTCATTTGCAATTACTGTGTCAACACAACAACACAATTTTTATATAATTCCATCATAATATGCCAATATTTAATTTTATTTCATGGCCATTATATACATATACATATATATATGTACGTATATACATACATATGCATATACGACTATCTTCACAATAATAGGAGCGCGACATATTGAAAAGTTTTGACTATTTATTAATTAATTTTTTTATAGTTTAAACATTATTTAATTAGTTTCTTTATTGTTTTTTAATTTTTTTATAGTTTTATAATATTTTCATTAATTTTTTTTCTTAGTTTTATAATTTTTTCAATTAATTTTTTTATAGTTTTATAATTTTTATATTAATTTTTTATAGTTTTATAATTTTTAAATTAATTTTTTTATTGTTTTATATTTTTTTATAGTTTTATAATATTTTAATTAATTGTTTTATAGTTTTATAATTTTTAAATATATTTTTTTAGTTTGATGATTTTTAAATAAATTTTTATAGTTTCATAATTTTTAAATATTTTTTTTTTAAGTTTTATAATTTTTAAATAAGTTTTTTATAGTTTTATAATTTTTAAATAAATTTTTTTATAGTTTTATAATTTTTTTATTGTTTTTTATAATATTTTCATTAATTTTTTTTTTTGTAGTTTTATAATTTTTAAATAAATTTTTTATAGTTTTATAATTTTTAAATTAATTTTTTTATTGTTTTATAATTTTTTAATAGTTTTTTAATACTTTAATTAATTTATAATTTATAAAATTTTATAGTTTCATAATTTTTTTTTATAGTTTTATAATTTTTAAATATATTTTTTTAGTTTGATTATTTTTAAATTAATTTTCTATAGTTTTATAATTTTTTAATAACTTTTTTTTAAGTTTTATAATTTTTAAATTAATTTTTTTATAGTTTTATATTTTTTTTATTGTTTTATAATTTTTTAATAGTTTTTTACAATAATATTTTCATTAATGTTTTTTTTTGTAGTTTAATAATTTTTTTAATTAATTTTTTTATAGTTTTATAATTTTTAAATATATTTTTTTAGTTTCATAATTTTTAAATTAATTTTTTATAGTTTTATAATTTTTTTAATTAATTTTTTATAGTTTTATAATTTTTAAATTATTTTTTTGTAGTTTTATAATTTTTAAATTAATTTTTTTATAGTTTGATAATATTTGAATTAATTTTTTTGTAGTTTCATAATTTTCTCATTAATTTTTTTATAGTTTGATAATATTTTAATATTTAATATTTAAATCTGTTTTTGTATAGTTTTATAACTTTTTTATTAATTTTTTATATTTTTATTTATTTTTGTTTATATAATTAATTCTTTTATAGTTTAATAATTAACGTTTATTGTTTTATAATTTTTAAATTAATTAATTTTTTATAACTTTATAATATTTTAATAAAATTTGTTATACTTTTTGTTGAAATGGATAATATATCACAAATCTGGCATCACCCATATTACTCAGACTTAATGTCATTTATGTCAATTCATTGAATACACATTTTTTCACTTCCTGTTTGATCGAATAAAGAAGAACACGTTCCAACAAGACTCTGCGATATTTTTTATACTTTCATTATTTTTTAATTAATTTTTTAGAGTTTTATAACTTTTTAACTAATTTTTATTCTTTTATAAAATTTTAATTAATTTTTTTATAGTTTTATAATTTTTAAACTAATTTTTTTGTAGTTTCATAATTTTTTCATTAATTTTTTTATAGTTTGATAATAATTTAATTCCGGTTTTGTATAGTTGTATAATTTTTTAACACGTTGACTGCCGAGCGAAATTTGCTGGTTATCACACAGCGCCGCAAAATATAATTGACGCAATATTACACCAAAAACAATGCGCCGGAACCCATTGCCCGGCGCGGCGCCATTGAAAAGCCATGCGCCGGGCAATGGGTGCCGGCGCGGCAGTCAACGTGTTAATTGATTTTTTATATTTTTATTATTTTTTTAATTAATTAATTTTTTTTATAGTTTTATAATTAACGTTTATTATTTTATCACTTTTAAATTAATTAATTTTTTTTATAGTAATATAATATTTCAATTAATTTTTTATAACTTTATATTTTTTAATTACATTTTTTATAGTATCATAATTTTTTAATTAATTTTTTTTAGTTTTTATAATTTTTTAATTAATTTGTTAGAGTTTCATAATTTCTGAATTAATTTTTTTATAGTTTTATAATTTTTTGTAATTTTTAAATTTTTTAGTACATTTTTTTTTATACTTTTATAACTCAAAGCTTCAAACTTTGTACAAAATTCAAAAGATTTGCATCAAAATTTCAAACTTCTTATCAAAATTTTTAGAAAAATTCTAAGTAAGTTTGCAGTTTTGTAGGCCATTGAATTTTGGTATTGTGCTACGTCAGATTGAATCACAATTTGCGCTGATTTTTCATAATTTTTGATGATTTTTTGTTGATAATGTTTTGCATTTTCTTCCATATAACAAATACTCGAAATCTTTTTCATATTGAAGTCGCCAGCAAAACAAATTTTTTTTTAATTTTTAAACTTCAAACTTGCACTTTATTATACCAAAATTCGATTTTCTACAGAACTGCATACTCAAAAATGTTCTAAAGATTCTTATTAAAAAGTTTGAAACTTTTAAGAACATTTGTTGGATTTTTTTTAATTTTTTACTAATTTTAAGACTTTAAGTTATATATTTTGTGTTGAATAAAAACTAGGTTTTGCTAAAAAGAACTGAAACATAAGAATTAAAAGAACTAAATAAAGTACTTCTTTTAAAAAAATTAAACTGGTTTATGCTTACCCCTTAAATGAATACTCAAAGTACTTTCAAGGTAGAGATGCTGCCTCAAAAATAAAAGATTACCAAGTTTGGCCATCCGAAGCAAAATGGTGAGAATAACTTCGGCTGCCACGTCAATTGGGGATTCGGCAGCTGAGTTCTGCACGATCATTTCACATGCATTCACACACTCGTCCAATCGGTTGTTCCGCAGACGGCAACGAAGTCTCATTGGTTGATTTTTTGTCGTACATCGCCAACACAAACTCAGTTTTTTTGTAAACAAGCCGTTGTCATAACCCCAGAAACATCAGCCAATCAGCTGAAAACTTCAAAATTGCTGAGCGTCAGTTAACGGTATAATGTTGGTCACACCTAGTTCTATGCACATATCCATATGTACATCGCGATTGTAAGTACGTAAGAACGATAGAATACAAAATTGTGCCCTTCAGAGAGGCGCTACGGCACACTAGTTCAGTTGCACGAGAGAAATGTGAAAATTCGAACAAAAAAGCAAGAAGAAGAAGAAATTACATAAACACAAATAAATTGCACAAATATGACTTAAGAAATACAGCGATTCTGGCAAATTCGCTGAGAGAAAAATAGCGGTACCATGATCGGCGCCACCTTAGAAGAGAATAACTCTCCATCGTATTATTATTATTATTATTTATTAGATATATCAAAATGCTTATATCTTAATATAGAGAAGTGCTAGCTGCCAGGGCTTACGACTCTTTCTTTAAGTATATAATACCTGTGTTGATTTAGTTCTAATTATGGAGTTTAAATAATCTTTACTGACTTACATTGCTTCAGAAAGTTATATATTTTGTGAATGTTTTCAGAAGGTTTTTCAAGAAGTGCGGAGGGTTTAATGTCGCCAAATATTTTGATCCTGTGGCTTCGGAGATTGGGGCATTCATCTAGTAAGTGGTCAACCGTGGAAAGTGATCCACACCAAGGACATGTATTTTTGGGTTTCCCTGTGAGGAAGTGTTATTATTTGGAAAGAGGGGGCTTTGTCCTGATGGGTTAACTTTGCTGTACCAGGATGAAAATTCTTTCCAATTCTTATCTTTCTCACTTTGAATATATGCTGCAACGGTCCTAATCGAATCGTGTTTTCAAATGTTGCAAAAGTAAGGCAGGGTTGGAGATGGATTTGTTTGGCGGCCGCATCTGCTGCCTCGTTACCTGGGATCCCAGCATGACCCGGGACTTATAATAAGTTGATCTTTTTATGATGAGTATTTAGTGCTGCTTTAATATTTTGAATTAGACTACTGGAGGTGTTTACGCTTTGGAGTCCACTCAAGCATGATAAACTGTTTGTGCATATTACGAAATTCCCCTTCAGTTTTGTCGCATATTCAATAGCAATTTTGATTGCCATTTTTTCGGCTGTGAAGACTGATGTTCCACCGAAAAGCCAACCACCTGATATGATAAAAGGATAAATATGATAAACCTGTGTTGGAAACTACGGCGAATGTGGCAACATTATTGGTTTCAGATCCATCTGTGTAGATGAAGCTCCAGTTGTCTTGAGTATACTTTTCAAATTGTTCGCGAAATAGAGCTCTGTAAACTTCAGGACTAGTTGCGGCCTTTTTATACTGATGTAGGCAAACGTTTATGGCTGATTCTCCATCGTAGTACGTACGGAAGTTGCCCTATAGTATACATAACTTTTGTGAAATGAACACATTTATGCTCGAGGTCCCTTAGTGAAAGTCTACTCTCTCACCTAAGATAGATAAAAAAACTAATATCAATTTCGCGAATGTTGAATATTCTTTGTAATACTTTAACAAGAAAATTTTAAGGAATCAAGTTCCATTATACGGGCAAAGGATAACTCTATAACTTCGGCGCGTCTTAGACTTTTTGGAATATCTGGTGAGTTTAGCTGAATTTCCCATTCGAAAGAAGGCGCTGCTATCACCTACTGTAATTTAACACCAGTTTGCTTTCGTTTCGTAAGTTACTTAGTTATATTATGATAGTAAAAAAAAAAAAAAAAGTAAAAATAAAAATAAAAAGTATTGACCAACACAAAATCACACACACTTTTCTAAGTACAACCTAATCGCTTTCTGCGAAGCCAAACTGACAAGTCATTCCCACAATAAATATGTACATATGCACGCACACTCGTACATGTACCTACTCGTGCATACCTACTTATGTTATATAAAAGTAATGTAAATTCACAGTCGAAGGGTCAATGCATTTATTTATCATCATGTCCACACAGTACCCAAATGCCCGACTGGACTTTTGAGTAAGCAGAGACAGTTTTTAATTATCAAGTATGCACACACTTACATGCATACATATATACGTACTCATGGGTGTTGTTATGGCAACATTTGTATGTTTTTCGAATATTTATTTGCTTGAATTCAAACTATGCCTGGGAGTGTTAAACAATTGATAAAAATCTTATCAATATTCAAGAATTCAACAGCAAGCATTGTAAAAATATTTATATTGTTTTTAAAGCATGTCTCGTTTGCTTTCTACTCTATCTACATTCTTTTGTTTCTCTGATTTCTCAACGCATTTTAGAAGTGGCGTTTTACTTGATTAGTTTGCTACTTACTTTTAATAGTTCAACAATAGTTCTTAGTGGGGGGCTTAAGCTAATACTCTGCGCAGGGGTAGACACGCATAAACCTGGAGAAGGAGCCTGGAAGCAGACAGGCAACTAGAACAGGCATTAGGTGGGGTGAAATCAAGATGTTGGCGGTTGACAGAAACAAATGGAGAAAACTTGTTGTGGCCCGCCCTATGCTCATCCGCGGAACAATAGGATTTATTATACATATGTACATATGTATATTCATATATTCCCATACTACAAGATTATTCAATTTGATTGTGGAGGAGAGAAACGGGATCGGCTGGAGAACTGTCGCAGGCTTTCCCCGAAAAGCACACTAAGGAAGCGCTGGGGGGCTTAGCCACCAGACCCGGACATTTGCAAAGAAAGTGTGCAACAGTCTCTTTCTCTGCCGGATCCCCACAGCAAAGGGGGTCGTACAGAAGTGTGACCACCGCTATGAGTTTGGAAATTGAGTGGCGTGGGATCCCCAGCACTTTAAGCGTCCTGTTTCAGTCGTACTGAGTCGACGCTGTAAGATGGAACTCCATATGTCTAGCGATTTTGTAATAAAGAAATTGTGCAGTTTCCCTTTAACAACGGTCAATCTTCCTAAGCTCTAGAACCTAGATAGGAGAAATGTTTACTGCACTCCTTACAGGAGTTGACCCGAAGAAAGCTGCAACATGGCAATTGGTCGCAGATTCCCTATCGAAAATAATATTTATGTCTCCCTCCCAATAGCGATTCCTAAGCATTTTGCATGCCTGCAGGATCGCCAAGTCCTCTTCTTGAAAAACACGATTAGTTTTCGGCAATTTAAAAGTGCTACCATGTTCTACTGGGGAACGCCTGCAGAGGCCAACCTCCTTCAACCTAATAACGCTGTGAGCGGAAATGGATTGAACTTGAAGATCAAGGGGAATGATTATTATTGTGTCATGTTCTTTTTTTTTTGCAATTTCTGTGATGTAGTTAGTATTGAATTTAGCAACAAATAATTAAATATATTTGTTAAAATATATTTTAAGAAACTATTATTTCTCAAATATACATTTTTATTACTTTTCTGCTCACTTTAAAAAAAAATATTTGCGAAATGATCCAAATAATCCGCTCTAAATATTAATTTTCCCACAATGGCAATGAAATTTGTATGCACATACAAGCATGAATTTTCTACGAGTGAGAAAGTGACCAATGAACCAGATTTATGGATTTGTGTACGTGCATATGTATGTACAGGGTGAACGATATCAAGTGTTAGCAACTTCACACTGCTTGTATCTGTAAGCCCCCGTTTCCACCAAAAGCAAACACCGTGTTTGCAGGAGTTGTGTTTGGGAGAACTGTCAACTGTTTCCACCGAAATGTGTTTGCAAAGTGTATGGTCTTTGGTATGGTAAACAGATTTATGATACATTATTTTGCGGCGGCAGCACAGCGCGATAGCCCAGCGGCTAGCAATGTGGGCTTCCGATCCGAAATCCTTGGTTCGAATCACAAAAAAATTTTTTTTTTTTATACATTTATTTCATTTTGTTTTATGATATGTTTATGAGCAGATTTTTTCATGGCAGAAATACACTCGGAGGTTTGCCATTGCCTGCCGAGGGGCGACCGCTATTAGAAAAATGTTTTTATTAATTTTGCTTTCACCGAGATTCGAACCAACGACCTCTCTGTGAATTCCGAATGGTGATCACGCACCAACCCACTCGGCTACGGCGGCCGTCAATCAAATAACATATTGACAAATTGCAATCATTGTTGCCATATTTCGATAAGAATGCAATAATAAATGAGGAAAATGAGCAACATTGCCACCACTTAATAATTAAATTAGACGCAAACCCAACAAAACACGCTTTGATTAGACGCAAACCCAACAAAACACGCTTTGAAAAGTGGGTTTAGTTATGGAGTTGTGTTTTAATTTTGTATGGGATTTGACAGGAGTTTTGTTTCGTGTTTGCGCTAAGGAAACTTAGTATAAAACAGCTCATGACATCAACTTCAAAATTGTTCTAATGACATTTCAATATATTGTTTATAAGCTATCAAAAGCATTTGCGTCTCAGTTTTGTTGATTTTTTTTTCTGCGACGGAATTCAAACGTAATAGAGTGATTGCGTTATATTTGGCTGGAAAATCACAGCCAGCCATTATTCGTGAGCTCAGTCACCTCAAAGTGAATAAAATGTTTGTGTATCGCACTATAAAACGTTACAATGATACTGGTAGAATTGCAAAACGCTATGGAGGTGGACCAAAAAAAAACGCAACAACGCCAGAAATGGTTCGGAAAGTGAAGACTCGACTTGAGCGAAATCCACGTCGAAGTGAAAGAAAAATGGCCAAAGAACTGAAAAAATCGCAAGACAGCATTCGACGCATATTGAAAAATTAGCTCAAGGTCAAGGCTTACAAGGTCCAAAAAGCACACGATCTTGCACTCCAGCAAAAAAATTTCGGTGCGAAAGAGCAAAGGAGTTGTTGCGCTTACACGAACGTGGCGAATTTCCTAACATTGTGTTTTCTGATGAAAAAAATTTCCCAATTGAGCAGTTCATTAACACTCAAAATGATCGTGTTTACTTTACCGAGCGCTCATACGAGAATTTGAGCCTCGTTTTTATCGAGCCTGGTGTCAAAATGAATGCGATTTATTATCGGGAAAATGTTTTAGAAGCTGCTTTAGAACCGTGGACACGCAAACATTTCGGTCGTATACCATGGACGTTTCAACAGGACTCGGCACCGTCTCATAAAGCTCGTGTGAACCAAGAATGGTTAAAAAATCATGTTTCACACTTCATTTCGTCCACACAATGGCTTTCGAATTCGCCAGACGCAAATCCCATGGACTATTCCATCTGGTCAGTTTTGGGGAGCTAGATGAGGACTAAAAAATATGCCAGTATGGATGCGCTGAAAAAAGCGATTATACGAGAATGAGCCAACTCATTTTTTGGCCATTTGAAGGCTATAAAAAAATAAAATAAATAATTGGCGCGTACACTTCTGTTAGGTGTTTGGCCGAGCTCCTCCTCCTATTTGTGGTGTGCGTCTTGATGTTGTTCCACAAATGGAGGGACCTACAGTTTCAAGCCGACTCCGAACGGCAAATATTTTTATGAGGAGCTTTTTCATGGCAGAAATACACTCGGAGGTTTGCCATTGCCTGCCGAGGGGCGACCGCTATTAGAAAAATGTTTTTATTAATTTTGCTTCCACCGAGATTCGAACCAACGACCTCTCAGTGAATTCCGAATGGTGATCACGCACCAACCCATTCGGCTACGGCGGAAGGCTTTAGTCAATGCAAAAGGTGGTCATATCGAGCTAAAGTGAATATAGGTATGTTAAAATTGTAATCATTTTTGAACAATTTTGTCTATGAAATCAATAAAAACTAATTTCACACAAAAAAGTTATGGTTCACCCTGTATCTTCAGCCAGTTGAAAGTTGAATTAGATTTTCTTGTTGGATACCAGTTTAAAGAGCGCAATTCAGCGCAGCAATCACTGAATGAATGCTAAACGTGATCTCTTTGAAATGTTGAATATGTGAGTGCGTGCGTGAGCGTACGAATGTGCAGAGGTCGGGTCAGTAAAAGCTGTGAGGCTGTGAAACAAACTCATTACTCAAATTATTTCCCACCCATACTTCAATGAGAGAATTTTTATCGAGGGCAGAGAATGCCAAATTGCACAGGTCGAAAGTAATGAAAAATTACTAAATGCTATTTGAATGCGTATTAGTTTTACATAAAATATATTTTTATAGTTCTACATTTTAATAAATCAGTATTAATGTCGAGTAAGGACTGCAAAATTCTTATGGAGTAGTTTTCTTTTTTTAAGTTTGTGACGAGGCCATTAAGGTCATCGCTAAAAATCGCTACTATCATCAGGTCCATCTGAAAGACGCTGTAATGGGTGAGAGGGAACGCCATCCCATGTATGTAGGTCAATGTGTGATTCTAGAACATACGGATTATAAAACGTACGGTACTCACCGGCAAAGAATTTTTTTATTAATTTTTTAATTTTTTTTTTTTTTTTTGAACTTCTATTAAAATTTTATTATGAATGGGGTTATTTGTAGAAATCATTATTTATTCAAATCTACCACCCCTGAATCGAAATACATATTCTCCCTTCTCGAAAATAGCTCTCTTTCTGTTACATTCATATTTATCATATTGTCGCTTTTCAAATCTCTCTTTCTTTGGTGCAATCGGGTAGTCAATAGGCATTGCATTTTCTAATCCAAAAATTCGCAAAAAAGCATGAAAACTATTATTACTGGTGTAGAAAAAACAGCTGTTTCCGTTTCAAATACAAGCTGAAATCCTAATTGCTAAATCACAAAAAGTATGTGACGATAAATCTTTATAACAATGTCTCTTTTCAAAAGCAGAAAACAAAAGAAAGGAGGAAAAAGAAAATGAAAAGCGCTGGAAAAAAATTGATTTTACTCAACAAATGAACTGACACCCGAACACAATTAGATTCTATGATGCTGTGGTAGTTAGACAAAATGTATAAAAAATTGTCACTATTGGGGTGGAAAATTGTGTTATTTTATTAAAAGAAAGTCATTCCATTGTATCAGATCAGGCATACGCGCAAATGACAAACCATACATTTTTGTTTGAAAATTGCCATATTTTGAATAAAGGTTTTCAATTCATTCCAGATTGTCACGAAAATCGCTCAAGCGTTTATGCCAAGTTCAACAGCAGTCGTTTTTTTTCTTGCCCAAACCAACCAGAACTGAAGTAGTGTTTTTCTCCACTCGTCACTTGTACTGTGGAGGAGAAGGTTTCCCCACCTTTCATGGCAGCAAATATTGAAGGCTTACAGTTATATAAGTTAAGACCACCCGCACAAATTCGCTAACTATGTACAATTAGCTGATGTTATATTTTTTTGTTAAAGCTCAGCTTACGCTTTACAACACTACTTTTGCCTACGTGACCAAGATCGAGCGACTTTATGATGGTAACAACCATTGCTCTCACACTTTACTTTTGAGGAAAAACTAATGAATTATGAATTGCATGGCCTAGCGGAAAACGTTGGTGAAATTCTATCGAGCTGGGGTTTGATTGAGCGAAGCATTTAAGTTAAAGAATAGAATAAAGATTGACATTGAAACCGAAGGTCCAACTGGAGTTTTTATAAAGTTATTAAGTTATACAAGGCGTATTCAAGTAATATGATAGCAGTTGGTTGGTTAAAGAGATGATTCTTCCAGAATCCAACTAGCGCTTCCGCACCATTTTGTTGCCACATCCTCGTTACCAACTTGTTTAACGGTTATTTACAGCATGACTATATCCAGTCTGTGCGGTTTAAGAGCCTAATTAGGTTGTTGTTTGAGACTCTCTGATAGCAGTAGTACAAAAACAAAATTTACATGCATTTTGTTCTTGCAAGCGCGACAAATTTGTTGGAATCCTGCGAATATTTAAGCCACCCAGAGCATGAATTTTGTCTATCACTACATGATTTATTGCATTTAGCTTGTCTCGGTCAAACAACAGCTATTCGTCAAAAAGAATGTATACCACATATTGATAAGGTTTGACTATTTATTTATTTATTTTGTAATTTCATTTTTTATAAAAATATAATTCAAGCTACAGCAAGAACCATATTAAGCAAAGCTTCGAACTTTAAATAAAATTTGTAAAAATTCGTTCATTAAAATTTCAAACTTTTTACTCTTTTTACTTGGTATAATAAAGGAAAAGTTTCAAGTGATTGATTTTTAACAATTTTTTCTGGTGTCAGAGTTGGGTATTTTATTTCATATAAAAAAATGTTGAGTATCTAGACACTAAATGGAGAAAATGCACAAGACCGCGACCGAAAAAGATTCTCAAAGAGCAGTGTAATTTTTGAGCTACTTGAAAAATTGTATACTTTAAATTTTTTCAGAAATTCCGAGCACTCTGGCACTCCCCAAGTAGCACTAATGCGACGTTTTTATACCATTATGAGACCACCAATAAGCAGATATCTACAGACAGCCAGAGCTGTTGATGTAATGGAGAGGACTGGGGGGATTTAGGTTGGCGCACTGCAACAGACTGTCGAAGAAACGATCACCTATATATTATATATATAATATGCGTCTTGATGTTGTTAAAAAAATAGAAGGATCTACAGTTTCAACCCGACTCCGAACGGCAGATATATTTATCGATCACCTAGTGGCCTTAATTATCTAGCTGCCAATCCCGGACATTTACAGAGAAAGTCCCAACAGTTTCCTTCCCTGAATGGTGCCCACAGCTTCTGCAATGGGGGTTAAATGGTAAACCCAGCTTTTGTCTCTATGCGCCGATCGTCCAATGACGACTTAGGAAATTGAATGGATTCCTGAGAAAAAAGTTGTGCAATTTCTTTTTAATCCCTCTGATACTAATTCAGACCCCTTCCTCGCAAGCTCATCAGCAATTACATTTCCCTCTATGTTCCTATGTTCTGGAACCCAGAGCAAATAAATTTTACTTGCACACCCAAGAGATTTGATCTCCTCCGTTTGTATTTGCACAATGGCGTTGTCTGAGTCTTGATTGCGGCTTGACTATCGGAAAAAAGTTAATATCTCCTTCACTCCCACGTTCCCTAAGCATTTTGCATTCCTACAAAGTTGCAAAAACTTCTGCCTGAAAAACACTAAGAGTATTCGGCAGTTTTAAGGAAATAAATAAATTGACGGATTTCGAGAAAACCCCTACTCCGACTACCGATTCCATCTGGGAACCGACGGTAGAGACAGGGGTACCAGCTTCGGTGCAGATTTTTCGCTCGTTCCAATCCTGCCTACTTGGAAAGATTGCACTGGCACGAACCTCAAACTCAATTTTGCGGATAGATAGAACTGCACGAAGTACAGAGAAATACGGTGTTAACTGCCCACGTGCCTTGAGAGATTGCCTCCAGAGGCTAATTTCCTTTAACCTGATTGAACTTTGAGCAACGATGAAAATAACGTAAAAATCGATGCAAAGTAAGTGCAAGGCGACATTCAGGGCAGCACTGGGGCAAGTTCTACATGCCAGAGTGATGCCAGTACAGCAGTCCTTTGCACCTTCCCCTTTCGAAGAGCTTCCCTCCAAACCGGGTATCCATATGTTAAAATTGGCAAAACCACTTTACCTGATTTTCAATTAGCAGCTTCCAAAGGAGTTTGGAGTCAAGTGTCACTCCAAGATACCTAACTTTCGATGAAAGCAGAAGAATGTGGTTATTTAATTTGGAAAGTTTAAAATGTGGAGGTTTGTATTTTCTGGTAAATAGCACCAGCTCCGTTATGTTAGAGTTGACTCTAGGGCCGCCACTGGCAGCCTAGCGACTGTGACCTTTCGTATTCACAGTCTCAGCGTATGCTGCTACCTTAACTCCACCCTTATTTAGCATTATCAAAACTTCGTCAATAGCAACTAACCAAAGGAGAGGCGAAACACCGCCCTGCGGCGTCCCTCTGCGCAAGAATCTAGTGGCTTTAACTCCTTCTGTCTATGTATTTTTTGTTTATTACTTGATCGAAAAATAAAAACCACAAAAATACGAGAAACTAAACTATACTTGCAACACTTTTTATTAATTTTTGCATCTTTCGTTGCATATACATTTTGTTAGTCTAACCGTAGATATAACGAAATATTTGTATATTCGTATTGGACCAACGATGTCTTCCTTGCACGATACAGCAGTGTTTGTGTACTTATGGACTTTTCAAAAATAGTTTATTGGTCAAAGGCAACGCAGTTGCAAATGTTTAATCGCATTATTTTTCTAAAGGGTGGTTAAGTTTTAAGGGCCGGTGTTGATTTTGAATAAAATACAACTGTTTTAGGAAATGATTGTCGTTGCTCTTTATTATGATAATATTGGTATGGCTCAATTACGTATGGAATAAAATATCGGCCGCGGCCTCGGCGGCATACCTCCATCCGATGGTCCAAATTTTCGATGACGCTGAGGCATAATTGAGGTTCTATGCCGTTAATCGGCCGAATTATCTCATCCTTGAACTCTTGAATTGTTGCTGGCTTATGGATGTACACCTTTTCTTTCAAATAACCCTAAAGAAAGAAGTCCAACGGTGTCAAATCACATGATCTTGGGGGCCAATTGACATCGCCGCGACGTGAGATTATTCGGCCATCAAAGTTTTCGCGCAAAAGAGCGATTGCTTCGTTAGCTGTGTGACAAGTGGCATCGTCTTGTTGAAACCACATATCGTCCACATCCATATCTTCCAATTCGGGCCATAAAAAGTTCGTTATCATCTCACGATAGCGAACACTTTTCACAG
The DNA here is from genome assembly GCA_037575425.1 of Anastrepha fraterculus. Lineage (NCBI taxonomy): Eukaryota > Metazoa > Arthropoda > Insecta > Diptera > Tephritidae > Anastrepha > Anastrepha fraterculus. The sequence continues at coordinate 105,937 of JAYXIM010054735.1, forward strand.
TAACTGCCTGACCGGCCTGATTTTGGAAAAATTACGGCCAATGGTGCCGCCGGCCCATAAGCCACACCAAACAGTCACTCTTTGTGGGTGCATTGGTTTTTTGGCAATCACTCTTGGATTATCATTCGCCTAAATGTGCTTATTGACGAATCCACTGAGGTGAAAATGTGAGGCCACGAAGTTCGCGATATGCATTTTGATTTGTTAATAAGCCTGAATAACTTTATCGCGTTGCTCGATTGTGTATCTCTCCATGGTTCAAATTGAAAAATGTCAAATTAAATACATTCACATTCAACATCGGCCCTTGAAGTTTAACCACCCTTTATTTCAATTTAATTTTCTAACAGTCTCAGCAATTTATGATATTGGAAATTATTTTTAATGGCAAATATTCACTTTTACAAAAAAAATTTTAATTCATTTCAACAAATTGAAAATTTTTGAAATATTAAATTGTTGCATATTTAAAAGTGCATTCGCTTTAATCTTTTTTTCCTTGTTCACTCCTCTCGCGAGCATAGAGCCTCGACAAGACTATTCCATCGTACACAGTGCTGTACTATTGTTTTTGCACCGTCCAATGAGATGTCAGCATCTGCTAGTTCGCGCAGCATCGACCTTCTCGACAGCGACCTCTGCTCCCTTGCGGGTTCCAGTCCAGTGTCATTCTCGTGGTGCTTGGTTTACTCAATGGGTGATCTATCCATCACCACTTTCTGCGTTTGATTTGCCTAAGGATGGGCCTTAATCTAATTCTCTTTAATTCGATTTGTAACATTTCACACTTTTTAATATATTCTAAGTATGTTTCTCCAATTCATCTCAATAATATTGATCCCCTCATTTCTCCGCTTCATTTCATTTTATTCGAATTTTTGTATTAAAATAACTCCCGAGCTGGTAAAGAAACTTCCGCTAATGATCTCATTTTGGAGAATTATTTACAATTCCCCTAAATTACAAGCAAACATATAATAATATTAAATATGTATATGTACTTGTGTATGTGTATGTGTGTGTGCGCAGAAGAAACACATTCATTCGCCTCGTCCAATATAAGCCGCTTTTAATTATTTAAACCATGAATTTCTTGTTAATGATCGTGATGTTGGCGTAAGCGTTGTTGTTGTTGTTGCTGCTGTTGTTTGTGCCGCCGCCGCCACCGTAGCTGCCATAATTGGCAGCACTCGACATGCCAAACACGTACCGCAGCGCAACAACAAATCCAACAATACTATAATTTCAATAACAACAAGAACAAGCATCACAGCATTCACATGAAAACCCGGTAAAAGCTATCACAACAACAGTGACAACAAAACAAACAACAGCAGTAAGTCGAGTATAGAGTAATAACAGTCAAACAGTCACAGAGCGTTCAAATTTCGTAGCAGCAGCTGAGTTTGCGTAAAGAAAAGTCACCAACCAACTGCTGGATATTCTTGTTATTTATGTACTTATACGAGTTGACGTTGTTGTTGCTTTTCTTACACTCCAAATGAGCCCGTTTCACATACTCGCACTCTTACACGCCGGCTTCTACTGGCAATGTGTGGAGTTTTGTGGCATTCGCTCATAAACATCTTTCCTTTCTTCTTTGCCTTTGCTTGTGCACTCAACCTTGGCAAGGCCGTTGAGACCAGGTTTTTTCGGCGTGTTTTAGCCGGGTTAGCATGGCAAGATGTTTGCCAAGTATGTATGTATGTATAGTATGTAGTTGTTGCTTGCTGGTACTTGTTTTGTTTTTTATTCTGGCATCTACTTTTTTCAAACTTTTAAGGCGTTATTTATTGAGCTGTTGTTTTTGTTGCCTGCCTATCTCGAATTTTTCGATTTCGACTTTCAGCACCACACCAGAGCAGTGTAAAGAGAACATCTCAATGTGGTAAACAGCTGCTGGTCGGCCGTTGAGATCGAGCTGGGTTGATCGTGGCGGGTATTTAGGCCGTTCGCACGCAGAAAAAAAATCAAAAACAAAATAAGAAAAATAAATGAAACGCTGTAAAATAAAATTTCGTGGAATGTTGAACGGAAGTGCGACCCTCTCAAAAGCCAACAGACATTTAAGCCAATCTGAGACTGATACTTAATTATTTAATTTTTATTTATTTGGCTTTACTTTCATTCACTTTTAAAGGCACACATATTTGCATACATACAATCATAAGCATAAAAGAAAAAGTATTACTTTCAAAAATATAATTGGGTTTAGTGACTCGCTGGGCAATTGGAGCACTCACTGCAAATGAGCGCAAATGATAAAAGGAAGCAAAGCTTTATATTATGCTTCAGCAGCTGGTGATAGCCAAATTTTTAATTAAGCTCTCAATTAAAGCGAAAATTAGAATTGGGGTTTATGTTAATTTAATTAAATGGGGGCAACGTAATTTTGGTAGAAAGCTAAAACAATGCATTGTCGTTTTCTGGATGAGCGATGAGCGCCATCATCGAATGGACTGGAAGGAACGAAGGAAACAAAGGAACAAATGTGAGTCTACTTTTTTCACATGCAATTTAACGCCAATTAGAAAACCACGTTCAGTCAAGCTCTTCTCCACTTTTTCTTTCCAGCTCAGAGAAATACTGAAACCAACTAGCAAGAAGCCATTAATCTGCGTAGAATCCTTCTCTTGAGCGAACGGTTATTTACATTGCATCGAAATGTATTATGGTTTCGGACTGCCTTTACGACTCTTTGAGCGTAAAGAGAGAGCTTTATTATTCGGGAAATAATTCGATATTTCCCCTAGTGCAGTAATTAACAAAGAGAAGGCTGGGGAAATTAAAAACCTTTGATAATTGCACTTCCTACTTTTACACATCCATACACACATATGTATATATTTACTTGTTTACTTGAAATCGCATTGCTGAAGGGCTAGTCCGCTGCTTCATTAATCGTCGCAATATAAATCTGAAAGTCACTTCTGTGAACAGAGTTGGTAGATTTTCGGTTGTAAAACCGTTACAAACAGACTACTTCTCACTGAAACTTTTCTTTCAGAGTTGAAATATCGGTACAAAAATTATCTTGTGAATGGTTCCGAGGTTCGCTGTTGTCCATGTATATAAGATAATGAAGTACCAAACGACCAATGTTCGTTCCCCCGACGGTCGATTCTACTTTACTGAAGCGACCCGGATTTAGTCCAGCAGCATTCCCCGTACATGTATGGGAAATGTTTTCTGCTGCAACAACAACCAATGTTAGGCGTGAGGACCATTCCAATTTGACTGAAATCGAAAGCTCGTGATAATCGGTTATTATTCGTAAGGTGTACGAAATCTATAGCCATTAGGTTCAGCTCATTCCCCGCGTTTCAACGGTTAAGATATTTGGCATTTACTTTAGACATTTCCAGTGGAGTAGGAGAAATCCAAAAAGATGTATCTTTGGAATTCAAACACACTGCAAAAGCAGTTTGATAACCTTCTTACATAAAATTACATTGAGAAGGATCCCACAACATTCAACATTGCAATAATACGTGGCCACCGAGTTATGTGTGCAAGTTGGTTTTCTCGATTATTGATGTTTTATAATATTACATTACATCTTGGAAGCCCGAACACCTCTGCATTCGCTTAAACCAATATTCAACGAACTTTTGCTACTCAGAAGTGGATAGCTTCAAAACGAGCCATTTAAAGACTTCAACAGCTTCTTCAAGCATTGAAAAAAGTTGATCTCGCATTTTATTTTTGTTGTTCGAGAACAAAAAGAAATTAGGAGCTAAATCTGGGCTATAAGGCGGATGAACCAAAAAGCCGATACGTGAGAGATCGCATTATCTTTGTGAAAAATTACTCTTCTTCAGTGGTTGGTTTGGCTCATTCTCCAAAAACTTCCGGCAAAAACGGCTGTGTTGTTGTTGTAACAGCATAAACATTCTCCATACATATATGTAAATCCGGGTCGTTCCGGTTACGAAGAACCGACTGTCGTGGGAACGGACGGCATAACCAGTTGCGACATGAAGAAATTTCCCGAAAAAACAGACCATCATTTGCCGTAAGGTGCTCCTCTCGCAAACATGTTATTTTTTCGATTAAGCTCGTATTGGAACTTTTCGTCATCTGTTACGATGTCATAGACGTGCTACGAATTTCCGCCGCAGCTGAATTACTCCCGCTCTCCAACGGTTGTTCGGAAGCTACACAGAGGATATTTGGGCGAAGTCCGAAAATTGTGAGCTGCTTGAAACCTATGCAGAATAATCGTCCTGGCCACTCCCAAGTGAATGGCGATACACTTGCGTTGACTTCTACATATGGAATCATCCTGACGCGACTGGCGTGCTTTGTTAAACTCGACCAAAATCACCTAAGCGGTTATCGCGCCAATCAAGAAGAAGAGAAAGTGTTGCTTCAACGCCACAAGTTGAACTAAATTGGTCAACGCACTCGTGTCCCGATAATCCACATCAAAAATCGATGATCCGTCGCATAAAAAATTTGACAAGTTAATTCCCTCCTTCCGAGCGATATAAATTTTTTCACCTATTGAAAAAGGAACAAATAAAGCTCGTGAGTGAAAACATTAGGTGTAATTTTATGCTAAAAATACCCAACGGTTTGATAAAAATATCGAATTAGAGATCATCACAGGTACAGTTGCAGAGGCGCTAAATATAAAAGGTAGCCCTCGTAATAAACATGGAAAAGAGATCTTATGTGCATTAACAGCTAGTCCAGTAGTCTTCCAGTATCAGATTTGGTTGTTATTGACAAGACCAAAGTAGTAGGCATAGAATGCCACCGTCCAATGCAAGCCACACGAGGAGACATTAATAGACACCATCTCAATGTTTCCAACACTTAAGGTCTTTGTTAAGATTTTATCAACGCCTTGAAAGCAGATGGAAAAAACAGTTGGATGATAAAATTCGTTTAATCGAGTTTGGGCTAAGGAATTATGAAGAGGATTTAGTATTTACACATACGTAAGTGTTGAGAAATAACAGAAAGCAATCAAATACATTCTAGAATGAAAGTAGGTAAGCGAAAAAAGAATCAATTCTTGAAAATTGAAGTCAGCTGAGCACCTCCAGCCCACCAAATTCAATATTTCATTCCTTAACAAAAAGCCTTTTAATATTAAATCTACATACATACATATGTATGCAAGCTCGCGTATTTCACGAAAATGTGTGAATTAAATTATACTCTATAATCATATTTTTAATATACTCAATGATCAAATACACAGTGCGACATCAAAAATCAAACCGCACCGGACCTTTTTTTTCTGAAAATATACCTATTCAATAGCAAAACCCTCGCTGGGTTTTTAAAAGTTAGCTCGATTTTTTTTTTTATTGCGTTTTGAAGTTTTATATTTTCATGAGATTTTGTAGTTTTACCTGTACGCTAAATTTGACTTATAAATCGACCTTTGTTTGATTTAATCGATTTATTTTGTCATAGCTTGATGCAGAAATTTCGTACATGTACAAATAAACTTATTTTGAGAAGAACCTATATCTCAATACGCAATTTTGAATACCAAAATTTCGAAAAATTTTATGTTTTTACCATTTTTTACTGTAATTATGAAAATAATTAAAATTTCTCACTATTTCTTCTAGCAAAAATGTTGCAAAATGTACTAAAAAAGTCATTTATAAGATAAAAACATAAAACTGAACTTTAAGTTTGTTATTTTCTAAAAAAATAAATTTATAACAAGATTTTTCTTCATAAAAATAATTTTTTTATACTCTGCTTTAAATTTTTTTTTAAATATCTAAAAACTCTGTAGGTAAAAATATTAAATAGATTAAGTAAAAAGAATATAGACTTGAATTCTTATAATTTTTGTTTTTTTTTTATTAAAATAAAGAATTTTTACGTACTAAAACCTTAGAGACGAGCTCTTTTCGACAATGAATGAATTTCAACATCATCATTATCAGAGTAATCAGATTCATCAGTAAAGAATTCCATGCCTGTCTCTTCTTCTTCTACCTCATATTCTTTTTCCTCCTGGTTACTCCATTTTCCTTCATTTTCTTCCTGGTCGTATTGAAAAATATGTTTACTCCACCAACATATTTCGGCTAGTATGGCACCTGGAGCTCGTTTTCCTCGGTATCTTGGTTACGTATAAAATTATTTTCTTAATTACAGTAAAAAATGGTAAAAACATACAATTTTTCGAAATTGTGGTATTCAAAATTGCGTATTGAGATATAGGTTCTTCTCAAAATAAGTTTATTTGTACATGTACGAAATTTCGGCATCAAGCTAAGACAAAATAAATCGATTAAATCAAACAAAGGTCGATTTATAAGTCAAATTTAGCGTACAGGTAAAACTCCAAAATCTCATGAAAATAGAAAACTTCAAAACGCAATAAAAAAAAAATCGAGCTAACTTTTAAAAACCCAGCGAGGGTTTTGCTATTGAATAGGTATATTTTCAGAAAAAAAAGGTCCGGTGTGGTTTGATTTTGATGACCCCAAAATTGTCGCACAGTGATATTGAAGCCATTATGTTCCAATACAACTGAGATCCCCCAGTTGAAAAGCCGAAAGAACAAATAAAAAGCCGGTCAAACACTCACAAAATTAGTAGTCACCAAAACAGCTGCGAAAAAGAATTTCCAACCACGATTGGAAGTCATCATTTTTAAGCCAGTGTCTCCAATTGACCAAGACACAGCTGATCAATCGATCGAACGACTTGAGAAACAACATTTTTCACACATTTTCTCTCTGCCAACAAGCAACAAACAATAAACAAACCACCGTTGATTAACAAAAGTTGAATGGCATGTGATCACGCGCAATGCAAAGCTTCACTACACATATAGTGCACTCATTCACCCTCACGCAAATGACAAAGCCGAGCAGACTATATTATATGTTAACTATAAATACATAGGAGAGCAATAAACATTAGCAGCGTGAGAGGAGGGCATTGGCCATGTGTTGGTGTGAGATTCTTCACTCTCTGCTACTGTTACTGCACCACTGTTAATATACGCTGCTGTCGCTTTTGCTGGTATTGTTGTTGGCCAATCGTCGCACTCTTTACTCACTGCCTACTGTTTTTCAACCATCTGCCATACTTCAAAGCTACAGTTGTCTGTTGATGGCCTGCTTGGAGTTTTGCTGCAATTTTTCACTTCATTCCGTTTTTAAAAAGCAACTTGTTCGGTTGGTACGAAAAATTGGTGCGGATGCGAAAATGTTAGAGTGTGATTTCGTGCAAACATGAAATTGACTTAACGTGTATGTGAAAAATATTATATTTCAAATTGACCAAAATTATATTACAAAAATAAGAATAGTTGTATGTTCGATAAAAGAGCTGACCAAAATTTTCACTTGTGTGTGGGTGCGAAAAATGTGTAAAAACTCTCAAGCGACTAGAGTAAAAATTATATAAAATAATACCGAAAATTCTGTGTACTTTTTCCTAAACTTAGTGAAACATTTGTTTACGCCGAAATAAAAAAATATATTTATTCGAAAAAAGTCAAATAAATTTACTTTATAAAATCAGCAAAACAAACTTAATTGAAACTCTACCAAATTTTTATCGCCTCTCTAAAATGGTACGCAGTCTGGCGCAGTGGACGAAAACCCTAAGTTTTCCTTCACGCCTCTCGCCAAATCGCAACTCAAAAGATTGCGCCAATTTGAACGCCACTAGTCCTGTGCCACCACCCACACCGCCAAGGAATAAAACCAAAACCAGCAACAACTGTTCAACATCGTGCTCCTCCTCGTCGACAGTGTCATCTTCACATTCCACTTCAACGACAAACACTTCTCCATCACCCACGACCATGGGCAACAACAGTGCCAATAACAATAGTAATTGCAATGGCAACAACAACAAACATAATTTGCCCATCACGGAACTAGAGCAAATTGTAAGTAATAAGCGAATTACAGTACTTAGAAAAAATATATGAAAATAAAATAAGTGAGGTTCATGCAAGCTAAAACGTATGTATGTGGTTCAATGCCTGTTGGCTTAAAAGAATGTTACGTAGCAGGTCAAGAATTCGAGCGTCCAATTCTCATGCATTCCATCAATGAGTTGAGATGGGAACCCAGGAGATGGTGCCAAGAATGCATTCAATTTCGTTTTTTTTTTTTTTTTCTTTTTTGTTGGTTTTAAGAATGAAATGAGCTGCAAGCTCAACGGTCGCCAATTAGTTCCACCAGCTTCTCATTGTGATTGCTGTAAATCCGCGGCATTGAGTGTGTCAGTTTCTCTGTTTCCATGTATGTATGTGTGTACGTGTATGTCTGTCTCATTGCGGTATTGTTGTGTATGAGTTGCCAGAAAAACGTTCGCATATTTATGAAATGAAGTGTAGCTTCATTACAAAACCAAAATAAAAATTTCACCGCATTCAAGCGCGTTGACTCACAAAGCTAGCGGTTTTTGGACTTTGGTGGGTGAAAAAAGGTCACAAAGCTACACATCACCTAAGCGGGGATAATTTAATGCAATTTGTGTTCAATAAGAATAGTCATACTTAGGTGACATTTTTATTCAATGTAAAATTAAATTGAAATTAGAACAGGTAGAATGTATGTATGTCGTATACCATTCAATGTGGTGCAAAATTAGTCATCCTATTTTGTTGTTGAATAACTTTTTGACAAACTAAAAAAATGATTTTGAGTGATGGAAATCTTCATTGTGACCTTCTTGCGACCCATTGCTTGTCTGTTTGCTGTCTGGTGAAGCTCCCCAGTTCTCAAGTGTCAAATACGATTGACGTACGACGCCATTTGAAAAATTATAGATCTTTCGGTAGGTTGATTAATTTTGCACCACCTTGTAAAAATTTTTAAGTTTAAAAAGTTAATTAATTAATAAAAGCAGAAATAGAAATCAAATGAAAAAAGTAAAAATAAAATCAGAACGAAACAGAAAAATCAAAGCAAAAATTAATATTTAAACAAAAATGTAAACAAAATTTAAAAAAATATGACTACATATTAGGGTGGTCCAAAAAAAATTTGTATGCTGCCGCCCCCCAAAATAGTAAAGAATGAAACATAAAAAGACCCGTATTTTTTTTTTTTTAATCAGACCATATTTAATGGTGCCGCCGGGGCTTTGAAATATCCCATGTATTTTGCATGGGAAAAAAATACTTTTTCGTAGATTTCATGTAAAAACCTGGAAAATGAATATATTTTAACCGGATAACTCAGTTTCTCTTCATAATTGGTCAGGGAATAACAACCAATTATGAAATAATTAATTTTTTTGTATTAACTATTTTTATAGAACCCCAAAAAGCCCCCATAAAACGAAAATCTAAGAAAAAATCGAAAAACAATATTTTATATTACTTTTATGAAAAAAATTAAAATTAATTATTTCACAATTGTTTGTTATTCCCTGACCAATTATGAAGAGAAACTGAGTTATCCGGTTAAAATATATTCATTTTCCAGGTTTTTACATGAAATCTACGAAAAAGTATTTTTTTCCCATGCAAAATACATGGGATATTTCAAAGCCCCGGCGGCACCATTAAATATGGTCTGATTAAAAAAATAAAAAATACGGGTCTTTTTATTTTTCATTCTTTACCATTATGGGGGGCGGCAGCATAAAAATTTTAATATAAATTATTTCCCATGCATTTTTGGACCACCCTACTACATATGTATAAAATTAAAACAAAATCAAAAGACCATAACAACAAACATTAAAAAAAACCTTTGAAACAAACAAAATGTGTGAAGTACATTGAAGATTATGAGAATAAAAACAAAAATTAAAATTTAAAAAAATAGTCAAAGTGAAAAAAACTCCTTAATTAAATTCCAATAAAAAAATAAAATCCTCAATTTTAAATATATATTAAAAAAAAAGTACAAATTCGAACAGAAATAGAAGTCAATAAAAAAATGTTTAATTGCACCACAAATGAAAGACAAAAATTAAAACACAACTAAAAATCAATAAAACAAATACTAAAATAAAAAAATTAAACAAAAAAAGCCAAAAGAAAAATGAAGTGAACACAAAAACAATAAAAATTAAGACACTAAAGTAATAAGATGCGAATTAAAATTAAAATAAAAGTAAATGTTAAAAACCAAAAAAAAATTTTAATTAAAATAAAAATTAATAAATAATTAAAATAAAAAAGTCCTTCATTTTAAATATAAATTAAAAAAATGCAAATTCGAGCATAAATAGAAATCATTAAAAAAGTTAAGCAATTGCGCCACAAAAAATTTATACAAAAATTTAAACCAAACTAAAAATCAGTAAAACAAATACTAAAATAAAATAAATTAAATAAAAAAGCGAAATTAATAAATTATTAAAATAAAAAAAACTCATTACTAAATAAAAATTTATTAATTTTAAATCTAAATTTAAAAAAATGCAACTTGCAAAAATGTATACAAATATTAAAAGAGAAACTAAAAATAATACTAAAATAAAAAAATAAAAAATAAAAATAAACTAAAACAAAAACTTATTTTAAAATATAAAATTAAAACAAATCCTGACATTATTATAGTAAAAATTAAAACTAAATGAAAATTCAAGTAAAAACACATGTAAATACAAAATATGTAAAAAATGCAAATTAGTTTTCAAATAAAATAAATTAAGCAAACCCCAAAAAAAAATAAATCAAATCCAACATAAAAATTAAAATGAGTACAAATACGGAAATAGAACTGAAAACAAAAATAAGGTTATGCCAACTTATTATAAAGCGAAAATTTCAAAATCAAACACCAAAAAAAAAACGAATTATGTTATCAAAATCTCGAAAAATTAATCCAGCACCTATTAAAAGCCTAATTAAAAAGTGCATACATATTGCATAATGAAATAAAAATAATAATGAAATGCAAAAAACCGGATGTGAATTGTTTTAGGGCATTTCACATGGGCCGTTTTTTTTTCACTAAATTCACTTTTGGAATTCGGCGACGACACTAATGGCAAAACAGCTGTTGATATCCGACTAAGTTTCAAATTACCCAGCTACTATGCAAATTGAGGGCAGCTGTCAATTAACGATAAAATATATTCACACAAACACATGCACCTATCCATACATATACATATACACATACATACATATACATATACATATGTATGCTCGTATTTATTTTATTTCATTTTGACCGGCAAAAGCATAATAACGCCGCAGATAAGCTAAGGTAAACAACGGCATTTCGTATGGCCTAATTAATAAATGTGAATAGGGGAATGAGGAGACTTGTATAGTATCTAGACACGCATAAATATTTGTGCATATGTATATGTATTTCAATGTGAATAGATATTAGTATAATATGAAGATGGGCGAGGGCGGTAAAAAATGGCCTACTTTTGCATAATATCAATATATTCTTAATGAAAAAATTCCAAACTATTTGTGTATAAGTTTTTTCTAATAACGGTTTCCCCTCGGCAGGCAAACCTCCGAGTGTACTATTTCTGCTGCTGATAAAAAATATCTACAGTTCGGAGTCGGCTTAAAACTGTAGGTTCCTCCATTTGTGCAACAACATCAAGACTCACACCAAAAATAGGGGGAGGAGTTCGGTCAAACACCCGAAAGATGAAAGCACCAACTACCTATATACATAAGTATGTATGTATATGTGTGCATATCTGTGTATTATATTTTTCACGAATCTGTAGTAAACGAAAGCATATGCATATGTAATTTAGTAGAAGTGCAATTGACCACAGCGGAGGAGACATTTACAATAATCCATTTGTATTTAATTTTAAGGAGGGGTACTTGCAAATTTTTTACTCCCTTACGTATTTCCATTTGATTCCAATGCACAAAGGTTAAGGTTGAGAATCAAAAACACTTGAATTTGATACTCGCTTCCATTCGCTTCTTTCCTAGTAATAAAAATGTTTGATAATACAATTTTCGGATCGGACAGAAATACACAAAAGGAGTATTTAGCGTGCGTAGAAAACTCACAATATTCTCTTCTAGTACTTGGAGAATTTCTGCTCCGCTCTTAGCAATAACCAGGTGAGGTGAAACGTTTATTCGATTTAACATGAAAAGAAGAAGATTCATTTAACATAACGGGTTAATACTTGTGATATTGATTTTCAACGCAAAGCAGTCGACACTTTTTTGAAGCGTTATAAATTAGTGAGTTGGTGATAAAAACTGGGTCGATCGAAAGCGATCATGGCACCCGAGTGATGCAGCAGTACTGTATGGTTGTATCTGGCATCTGAATAGTTTAGGCCGTGGTTAACATCTTTGCCGTTATTTACTAAAACTAAAATTTATTTATTTATTAATTATTAATAAAAAATAGGAGATCTGTCATAAGCAAATCAGTCGCACTAATCTTTTTTCGATGTCATAATATAACATACGCAATATGTTACGAAAAAAGTTACCCTCCATCAATACATTTCAATAAATTTAATAAATCTTGCAATGTCAGTTATGCAGCAAAATCGATTTAGCTTTGCACAAATCTTATCAATCACAACAACAAGCTACAACTCAAAGTCAATAAAAATTTAACGGCCATATGTGCGTTGGCTAATTGGATTTGGTGCTACCGTTCACAAAAAAAGCGTAAAAAATGCATTCCACAAACAAATATCTATTCAAGTAGTTGCGCATATGGACATAGCTTAGCATGTCGTATATCGTACACACATACATTTGTGTACAAATCAAATAGTTTACAATATTTTCCAACCGTGAAATAGGCGACCCACGTTTTTTATTTTTCAATTTTTTTTTTGTTTTTTTACTTTATCACTCTTCAATTTGTATTTGCATTGAGTTATAAATAAATCGGTTTATATTAAAGATGCATTGGTGTCCATAGGCTCGAAAAAATAAACAACCAAATACATAAATGCATTTTATCTAAACAAAAAGAGCAATGAAATTCGTTATTGCCGATGCCGGACGCACAGTCAAGTTCTTGAAGACGTCAAAATTCCACATGCACAAATTCCAAATCTAAAGTCAAACAAACAAACCAAATATTAGTGTAAATAAAGCCAGGTTTTTGTTTTTTAATTTATCATTTTTTTAACTACTGTAGGTAGCTAATATCTTTTGCACATTAAATATTTGTACCAGAAATGTTTGGTTATAATTTAAAAGAATTTGTTCAAAACACAAATAAAGGCTTGTGAAACGCGGCAATAAGTTAAGATATTTATTTAGCTATAAAAGGTAAAAAACTCTATGAATTTTAGTAAATTTGTTTTTAGTTGTACCTTTAAATATACGTACGTATGTAAAATGAACTGCTTTCGCTGCACCAATAACCCGAGGCAGTAGTGTGCAAGTGAGAGTAACTTCAGTAGCCATGTCATAGGGGATTCGGTAGGAGAATTGTGCTCGCTCATTTCACACGCATGCACACACTCGTCCAATCAGGTGTTAGGTGACAGTCCATGATGGAAAGAATAATGAGATGGTGTCTATCGTGGTCCCGTTACTTTGCTCTCAGCTAATTTGACAACGAGTTACGTGATTTTAGCTCCAGTATGGTCAGATTACCACTTTCGTAACTTGATTTAGCATTTGTTTTTTGTTATTTAGTCTTGGAGTTTTAGTTCTTTCTTCATGACATTTTTCTAGCCTGTTCTAATTAAAATGTAATGTTTAGGTTAGGTTAGGTTGAAGCGGTTGTCCATTGTGGACACACTCAGGCTCGTAGCCCATTGTGATGCCGCATGGGGAAACTAGCCCTTATCCCTCCTGAAACCACAGTGTACTGTTCAAAAATTTTGCTAGATCCTTAATTTCGACAGAGCCGAGATCTTGTAATTCGTTAAAGAAATGTTTGCCCATATTGGCGAGTCTACGTCTGGATAGAGCAGGACAATGGCACAGAAGGTGCGGAATCGTCTCTTCCTCTTCCTCGTCTAGACAACTTCTGCAGAAGTCATGTGTTTGCACACCCATTCTCTGGGCGTGCCTACCAATTAGGCAGTGCCCCGTTATGACTGAAGTCAGTATGTTGAGACTATGTTTGTCTCTCCTTAGTAGAAGTTCTGTGCGTTTAGCATTGAGAGTCGGCCACATCTGTCGGGCTATTTGTAATGTTTACAATTTTGTAAAATATACATTTTTTAATAATTAGTTAAATAATTCACTCAGTTTTATTTAGCTTTACTTTTTTTAACATCTGGTGGCATTGCCCGCGATTGCAGGTGTTGTTGGTGTTCTTCTGCTTTCGGCAGTCAAATCTCTCTCTCGCTACTACACTAAAATGCCTATTTAAAGAAAATAAAACACAAAATTTTTATGAATCACTTAAAGAACTTTGTAAGCGTGACAAATTGTCTTTAGAAGGTGCGTTTTTTTTTAAATAAATGTGTTATGCTTATGTACAATTTAATTTATGAGTTTTTTTTTTTGTTAAGCGAACGACTTATTTGCTATATTCGAGGTTATGTAACTAGATAAGGTACTTTTTTTGTAAAAATGTCAGTATGGTTTCTTTAGTATTTTCTGGTATTTTGTGGCTTATTTTTACAATGAATACACCTCACTAACCATTGATGGCCGGAAGAAACGATTACACCTCTATGGTTTTAATCCGCATTCGGTAAATTCAAACGCCTTTTAAAATGTGTAAAAAGGTTTTCAATTTTAAGAAGAGTTGAGAGAGGGACATTTAATATTCCTGCATACCCTTAAAAGGAGCAAAAAATTTAATTCACACTTTCAAAATATCAAATTTTATAGGAACCAACTAATTTTCTCAAAGTGACCTTTTTTAACCTTCTTTTATATAATAATACAGTTTTTTTTTTAACTTAAAGTTTCGGTAGCTTTAAATTAAAAAAAAAGAAACAAACACGAAACTTCAAAATTTTCGCATTTTTGGTATAAAAGAGCACTAAATTTATTTGGAAGAGCAAATGGTTGGCAATACTGCACAACTCGGAAAAACGTGACGTCACGCACTCTCTGATGGGCGCAATCTTCTTTCTATCATTCATGCGATTTAAATGAAATTATCAAACCTGGAAAGACAAAAACAAACAAATTAACAAAGTTAACTTTTAATTTTTTATAGCTTAGAAAAGAACATAATTTTGTAAAATATCACAAATTAAAGAGATCACAACTCACAATCTCCTTCTCCTGACTTGGCAAGTTGAAATCTCATTGCCTCCCAATGAATTCTCAAACTCGAGCTAAAAAACAGAATTCCAATATAATTTATTAGCTTAAAACATCAACCTCGCACTAACTTTAATATATGCCTTCTTTATTTTTGTTTATTTTTTCTCTTATTTGAATATAAATTCTTGCAAAATATGTATATCGCGGCATTAACATAAAATCTGTTTTCGCCAGCTACTTTTGGCGCCTTATTTCTGGTACCAGCTATTTCGTTTATCAGGGATTGGCAGTGCGGTCAAGTACTTACTCGAGTTCTCAAACGAGCGCTCACATAAATTAAGAGAGAGTTTACTTTGTTTTATATTTTCACGTACAATGCTTGTAAATTACCCCTCAAAGGTATAAATCGCAGCTAATTTCTGCTTACATTTTTTCTAACAATTCTATGGCCTTTAGTAGTTCATTAATTAAATGCAGATGCATAGACTTTTACAAAAAATTTAAATGAACTATTAAATAAAATTACACTTAAACGATTTTGCCTTGAATTCGCCTTCATGTACAAGAAAATTCATGTCTGCTTTTGCATGTTTACATACATACACACACATGCTAATGTACCATTAATAAAGTCAATTAGCAAAGTGTAAAGAGCAAGAAAATGACAAGTACTTAACTCACTCACTGCACTCAATGTCAAGCATTTGATTTTTATTACAATTATTGTTATAAAAAAGTGAGATTAAAATAAAATATTGCAATTCGAAGTGTTTGCAGTGCAATTAAAATGTGACAAAGGTTAAAGGCAAGACAAAAAATTGCTTTAGTGATTCAAATAGTCAAATTACAGCAAAAACACCAATGAGAAAACAGCAAGGCTCTGATCTAGTTAACCTCAAATTATGTACATTTACATATAGTCACATACCCATGCTCTCACTACCAACAACACACAATTCCTTACTCGTTCTCTCCTTACCACCCCTACTTATATTCTCATATCTCTTCTTCACGTTTCTTATTTCGTATCAATTCTTGCCCCCTAACCATTCTGATTTACCAACGTGCTTTACAGTTTTCTTCGTATATCTGGAGTCAAATGCTATACATATTGTTTTCCGTCAGATCCAAAAATATTATAGGTTTTTATTTAATAGCACATTTTCCCAGTATCGACGGAAGAGGGGTTTTCTGGCAAATAGAAGTATGTATTTTTGTTTTGATCTACATATACAACAATGGTACTCTTCTGGGTATCGAACTGTCAGCCTTGTAGCGTGGAAATTTAGCTCAGTTTAAAGCTCGTTTGATGACAAAAAAGGTTTAATTTTTCTGTAACGTACGCGTTTTTTTTTTTCTTTTCCCAAAATTTTACATATTCTTCCTTGAATATCCGCTTTTGGTACGTTTAGCATAGCATTAAAAAATCCTTCCTTTCGAACATTTCATTAATCCTGGATTTCTAAGCTTTCAGTTACGATCACAATACCCTACATCTCGCTAAATATCCGAAGAACTCAAATAATTCGCCTTATTCAAATTGGCAACATCACATCACTTTTTATACACATGTCCAATGCATATAAACCACCTCGTGTCGGAAGACCGCATGCGGAGAAAGGATTTAACGTACATATATACATATCTATGTATTTTTAAAACCGTTTCTTGTAGTTGTTCAAGTAGAAAACACTTGAGACCCTTTCGTAATATATAGGCTTAGAAAAAACTTTGATCTCACATTTTTACTGACCCATACAAAATGGAAAATGCTGTACAAAAACAATGAAATAAACGGGGCCCCGAAAACCTGCAACTATTCACACAGTTTTGTCATATTTTTCACACCATCTTGGCGACACATGTGTCGATTGGCTGTCTGCATGCTCGTCACGACTCCTCACTTGTGCAAGTAATTGTTCGATACTCTACCCAGCATACCCTTTTGCCACTGAATCTGTACTAACTGTTGCTGTTGCAAGCATGACAAGCATTTAGAATCAATTGTGAAACTGTAGTAGAGGGAGGGGCAAATACAATACTTATACTATCTACTGCACATGTGCATAAGTATGTGTTTGTCAACAGCGTGGAGGAGTAAGCAGTGTGTTGTTGCAGGATGTCGTCGCTCAATTGATATGGCAGGCAAGTGTGATGTGAGGGGACAACATACGCATTTGCAGGCGGTATTGCCATTGCCATTGTTATTACTACTTTTTTGCTTTTTTTTAATTTTTTCTTCGCTGGAATTTGATTATACATGTGTAGCAATGCGATCTTCCAAGTTTCCGGTTGAGCATTGAGAAAAAAATCACAACAACAAATATGCTTTTCATCTCGCACATGTGCTGCGCAGCAATCCTTGGCCAATGTCAGCAGAAGACGCATACTTTCTTTGAGGTCTGTTGGTATTTCAAGTTTTTTGTACTTGAATTTTTCTTCTACTTCAACTTTTACACATCACTGCAAACACTTAACAGTTGAGGCATGCATAAATTCATATGTACATTCAAATGCCAGCGGAAGTTATGCTGTTTACAGTTAGATGGCAATTTTTTCTTCATTTAATGACTGTGCGCGTTAACTTTGAGTTTTTGTCGGCGGTGCATTTGTACTTGACATCAATAATAAAAAATTGCTTAATGTCTTTTGAAAAAATTGAAAAATGCAATGGAGTAATAAAAGAATAGACAATTGTATTAGAGCTAGCCGCTTGGAGAATTATCTAATAAAAACATGTGAATAAGCAAATAATAGTTTTGGAAATTTAAAAAATTATCTGCACAACCAACAAGTGTCAGATGCCAAACCCACAAGCCAGCCATTCTAAAAATCCTAATCAAGGTGCCAATTTCGCAAGAATAGCGACGCCATAACATAAATCACACTCGCATCTACATTTACATACATGCACATGCATATGAACATCACCTGTAGGAAAAACTGAGAAAACTAATTAGGTGTATTTCTAGTGCCTTCGTAAATGTGTATCAATCTGGTCACTTAGGTGAATGTACTGTAGATAAAATCTAGGAAAAAATAAAGCGAGATTATGTTGACACTCTTCAAAAATTTTACGGAAGTGTTAGTGGACTAACAGTATTTGGCCGTAGAACCAACTATTGTGGAAGCTTAGCTGCTAGGATCTTGGTAATGGCCGCCGTCAGAATAACAGCACCGGGGCAGTAGGGTGGCGCTTATAATCTTAGCAGACTTACCCCTACAGGGATTATACTGTCTCCCTACTGTAAATGGTGTTTGTTAGAAGCTATCGTGCGGCCGTCTCGCTATAAGAAAATATTGCAGTGTGAAAAAAAACTAAAGAAAATAATAAAATCGAGGGAAATAAAATGTATATTAAAGTGGGAAATCCACAACTTATGAACCATTTAAAAGTTAAGCCATGCCAGAGTTAGAACGGGTGTGGTGACATGTATAGAAGTATTTACAATAAATATATTTATTTTTGTTGCAAATTAAATATAAATATTAAATTAATTTTCAAATTTTGTTGCAAATTAATTTTTAAAATTAAAAAATTATTACTTTTTTTTTTTTTGATCGTCTAATTGCGGCCGCCGTAGCCGAATGGGTTGGTGCGTGACTACCATTCGCAATTCACAGAAAGAACGTAGGTTCGAATCTCGGTGAAACACGAAAATTAAGAAAAACATTTTG
The DNA here is from genome assembly GCA_037575425.1 of Anastrepha fraterculus. NCBI lineage: Eukaryota > Metazoa > Arthropoda > Insecta > Diptera > Tephritidae > Anastrepha > Anastrepha fraterculus. Next base: position 124,718 of record JAYXIM010054735.1, read on the forward strand.
CTAATAGCGTTCGTCCCTCGGCAGGCAATGGCAACCCTCCGAATGTATTTCTGCCATGAAAAAGCTCCTCATAAAAATATCTGCCGTTCGGAGTCGGCTTAAAACTGTAGGTCCATCCATTTGTGGAACAACATCAAGACGCACACCACAAATAGGAGGAGGAGCTCGGCCAAACACCCAAAAAGGGTGTACACGCCCTTTATATATGTATATAATTTGTGATAAGTTAATAATCACTTAAGTTCCAAAATAAAAAAATAGTAAAGTTGTTAATTCTCATTTATTTATTTTGCAGTGTTAACATTTTCTTGGGCTCAATCACACAGTAGCACCCATTTTCGAGGCCTGCCAATGAATTTTCCTACAAGGCTTATCTACTCCCATCTATCTATGCCTAGGCTTGTGTAGGTCGTTCGCACACGATGCACCCGAAATGCCAAAGTTTATAGATGCTTTGGAATGTTAGCATACTAGCTCGCAGCCAGCAGCCACAAGCCATGCGGCACCACCACACTAAATCGCCAAACTGCCAGCGTCAGTTACCGGTCACAGTTATGTGGCAAGAAATTCGCTGCTTGTGGCGTCAGTTAGTTAGTCACATGTTGCTAGTTTCTGCACCAATGCAAACTTACTCGCATTAATACATACATATATATGTACGTACATACATATATATATGTACCTACATACATAGTTAGATTATGCAATGTTGCACGATGCACTGAGCCAAACTGCTGAGTGCCTCATACGAAGCAAGTAGCTTGGGAAACAAGTTTGGCCCGCATTGCACATTCTTTAGTGGCGGCAACTAAGAGATAGTCAAACAACATTCAAATGCCGCCAATAGGCACAGACATAACAACAATAGCAGCAACAAGTTTTCAAGAAGAAAAGTTGTCGAACAACAGTACCGTGAACAGCTGTGGGCAAAAAACAAAAAAGGAAAAAAGCCAAATATGCGAAAAGCAACAACATCGAGTATTAATGTCGCAAGTGCATTTGTTGATGGTTCATCCTTGCAAAGGCAAACAAGTTCCACTTTTTCTTTTCTCTTTGACTGCATGCAATGCTGCTCTTTTTTCACATTCCAATTTGATGTTTTCCATTTATGCACTCTTCCACTTTTTAATTATCAACTGCTGGGAAATTCATTTTATTATGAGATAAAAATAAATGGAAATACATAATTTCTTCAATGAAACGTTTGAAAAAAATGGAAGGGTTTCAAATCCAAACAGCCTGGATATGTAGCAGCTCGTCAAAAGGCAGTATTGATCTAAAAAAACTGCAAAACTACTCTAAAAAAATTCTAAAATCCATTAAGATTTATGAAGCTTTTGCGAAATTTTTTTCGATTTTCGAATTTTTCGAGTTTTTTTAAGTTTGTTGCTTAAATGTATACCCTGTTTGTCAGATAATTAACTATACTTTTATGTTGAGCTAAATTAAGGAAACATTACAAAAAAAAGCTGTATGACTGAGAAGGTGTGGCCAATAACAGACCTTTATTCGGCTCTCAGCGAATTTGACAGAATCATCTGACGCAACTGGCTGGTAATCGAGCTGACGTATATAAAGAGGCAGGAAGCGGTTTGCTTACGAAAAAAATATACTAGTGTGTGAATACATGTAAAACGATTGTGCAAAATTCGGCTGCTGAATCCCCAGTTACGTGACAGCCGAAGTTTCTCTCACAATTTTCTTTTTCACTATAGTTATTGGCCAAGCCTTTTAAATCTATCAACCTTTTATGCCAGTATTTTCTTATTGACTCTCTTTCAGCCTCAAATTTACATTTTTATATTATTATTATATTATATTATTATTTAATAATTAAATTAAATTAAATAAGTAAACATAAATAAGGCGGCCAAGGAAATAAAAAGCATTCTAGCCAATCAACGATGTGTGTAAAAATTCTCCAAATGAAATGTTAATGGCCTAGACAGCTCAGTGCTGTCTGACAGTCAATTAACTAATAAAAACAAAAAGGAAGCAAAAAAATTAAACTACCAAACAGATTGTCCATAACAATCGACAACAACAACAGTAGATGTTGCTGTTGCTTAGAGAAAACAGCATGTAAATATATTTTATGTGCATTTTTCCCTTCCAAACCAATCAACCAAATCAAAGACGAGTAGAGAAGCAGCAGTAGCGAAGGCAATGCATAGGCAATACTAGGCCATTAACTTCAGCTGATTGTATGTTACGCTGCAGTGAACGAACTGAAGAAGAATGCATTTGGTATGCATATGTAGTATGCGGATTGTAGGGAAAAAAGCAAAACCAAGCAGTATACAACTGTGTGTTAGGAAAATAACTGCAAAAGCGCAGCTGTAGCCGACGCACCTTCGAAGAATTTTCAATTACATTTTTATTTACATAATTTGTTGATTATTTTGTTTTATTTCCTATTTCTCTTCTTCCCAGTTTTTATTAATTCCTTCCATTTCTTACTTTAAAATATTGCTTGGCTTATTGTTTAACTATTCGGCCCGTATGAGTATTTAGTAGACTAAAGTATTAGGGAGAAAAAATATATACATACATACATATTTGCCCTTTTCGGTTAGAACACGCACTAATGTCATTTCCGTTTCACCACAGTTATAATTACACCAATGCTTTTGTACTTCCTCTATTGCATTCAACCATATGCTCTCTCAATCATATGTATTTTACTATTGTATTTTCGAATTGAGGATTTTAAAGGGATATCCATTCATTTCACGCAGTCAGGTACTGCTATGCCGCATTCCAAGCGCCTACTCGTCGTGTCATTCGTGTCGTTTGTTATTGCAATTGCCTTCCACTCTTCGAAACTACTTTTTTGCTACTCTTGTCTATTTACTTGTATGTGTGTACGAGTATGTACACATGTAGGTAGTTAGTCTTGTTCACTTTGCTAAGCATAAATGGCTACCTTTGTACGTAATTTTTAAACAAGTTTCAATACTTTTAACTTGTGTTGAGGCTGACGTACTGACTCAAGAACTATTGCTGGCGCCACTCATTATAAGTAGATATGTTGAAATTATGTCTAAATTACAAGTATTGAAGATCATAGAGCGTCTACTACACGCAGGAATGTCGGTTTTTATGGAAAGCATCAAGGGAGAAATAGTGGAAAATGTGCTGAAAATGTTTTGTACGCAGTATAACAAGCAAAGATGGCTAACTTTGTATGGAAATACATTTTTTTATTCTTACCACCCTGTATGGTCCACAAGCTTTTGAAATTTAAGGGGGCACCCTCATTTATCGGGTCAAAAAAATCGATTTTTTGGAAATAATTTTAATCTATTCTACAACTATTTAAGAATATACTTTCAAAATTTCAAGTCGATATCTGTATTTTTGAAGGAGTGACAAAATTTTTAACAGGACGCGAGGGGTGGCCTGATCGCCTGTATCCAAAACTTTAAACGCGTTTTTATCGAAACATCATTTTTCGATTTTGTGTACACAATTGAGAACGCTGTATTGAACCAATCAGGCTTTACAATAGCTCATTTTAAAGATAATTAAATTGTTTTCAATGTGACATTAAGTGTTTTTTAAAAAAAAAGATTTTCATATTTTTTTGTAATTTTAAAGTCAATTTTTATGCATGAAAAATCACTTTTAACATAAAACTGGGTAAAAAATATCAATTTCGACATTTTTTTTTTAAATCAAAATGTCACATCGAAGGTATTATCCTAAAGTTTTAAAAAAAATTTGGTTTGTTTATTTCAGAAAAAAATTCAGAGCGCTAGAATGTACACAGATAGAATGAGGTGCCATGGACGAGGTGTATATTTCCATACTTAAAATGTTTTTTTTCTTCTCCGAAAATTTTTGTAGACAGTCAAGACATTTATTAAAGTACTTTATGAATTACAAAACGTTTGAAGTTATTTTACCTGAGAAAAAAATTCCCAAAAATGATGCATTTTTCGACCGTCTAAATGAGGGTCCCCCCTTAATTCGGCTATAAATAAAAGACGCATGATTTTATTTTACCATTAAAAATGGAACACAATTTCGTTCAAGTATCCGGGCCGAAATCCGAATCAAACAATTGTAGCTGTATCAGCTTCTCCATGACGACGAGGCGATTTTCCAGCCTCCGAATGCGGCAGTTCTTGTGTTAACATAACCACTGAAATATACGTCGTGAAAAACTTTTTTCAATAATCGTACAGTTTTGACAACTTAGCATACACCGGGAAAAAGTTTCCAAAAATTTCGAAGCGTTATCCCGACCAGTAACCATAGAAAATGGTACCCTGCGACAACTATTTATAATTATGAAATATCATTGCCAGGTGTAGCCATAGTCAACTGCATCCATAGTAGCAACCTCCTGATTACCATCTCGGTACCGTTACAAGTTGTACAATTGTCGCCAGAAAGGGATTTTTACATTCAATCACAAAGGTTTAGCGGCACACCCATTTCCCTAGATATTGATCTAAAATCCCTACATTCATATATGTAAAAGAAGCAGGCTTATTGTAAACCGGAAACCGTGAACTTATGTATATAGTGGAAATTTCGATTGGATCCCTTTAAATGTCATTTAAACTGTATAGATAAGCATGTGTGCACATATGTGTATGTACATATGTATTTATATACCTCCAATTGTGGCAGTGATACAGTTCTTCCCGCCGGTTAATAGTAGTATGGGAGAAAAATAGAAAAACAAAAAATCTATCTATCTATATACAAGAAAAAGAACATCCGCTTACAACGAGGCATCGAACAGCTGATGGCCAACAACAAAATACGGCTGCAACTCGGCAAACCTGATTAAATGACTTGATCTAAAGGCTTATGAAGCAGAAAAATATTCACACAGTCAAGAAACAAAGATCTACAACGAAATCGCATTAAAACATCACAATAAAAAAATTGAGCAAAAGCAGCGCAACAAAATAAAAAATCGTAAAACAAAAACAGAAAAATAAACCAAATCAAATTCAGCAACATATCAAAAGCATGAACGAGCAGAAACCAACGAAAAAATAGCGGCATAAACAAGTTTCGCCCAAACACAAAGAAAGCAATAAATAAAAAAATAATAAAAACAACAAATGACCATCCCGTCAATGCAGTAGTGGGCAGTAAGGCAAAGGCAGAAACTGGCACAAACGAATCAAACGAAACAAAGGCAAAGTTAACAAGAGTAAAATTGAAGCAGCTGAGTTGCCGAATTGGTGATGGTGGTGCAATAGCAGCTGATCATAAATGCACACTTAGCAGAGCCAGAGAGCCGGTAGCTATACATGTACATACATATGTAGAAAGAGAAGAAAAAGCAGATTTGTGACAGTTAAAATTAAGGTAAGCGCTGACCGTATAACTGCCGCCTGACTGACTCTTGGCGTTTGGATTAAAAATGAAGCAATGAGAATCCAAAAACAAATAAAATATGCATGGGATGAATATGAATGCGTACTCAACAAGCTTCATATATATTCTCAGTAGCAGTAGCAGCAGCGGTGAAGACGCAGCAGCACTACTGCCATAATGGCAAGTGTGCCACAAATTTTCTTATACGCGATTACTATTATTTCAATACCAATATGAGTGGTTGTTGTTGTTTTGTATGGTTGATACTGCTTGCAGCTAGCCAACTAACTAACGAGTGGGTAATATTTATAATTTTTTGCTACTATATTGTTTTTATTTTCATAAATGCCAAACTAACCTATCTACCGCTGCTTAGTAGGTAGTGGTAGATCTGCCGGTGCGTACAATTTTTCTCATGCTCCAACTGCAATAGCAACATTTTCCTTTGGCTCACCTTTACAACTATGCACTGCATACAAGTTTTTGTTGTTATTGTAATAGTTAAATTTAGTGTTGTAGCATGTCGAAACATGTTGGCTGTTATTGATATTATTATTTTGTTATTACATGCTGTGAGAGCATTGAGCAAAAATACTGTATTGCATTGGTTAGTGTTGTTGTTGATAAAAAAGCAGCTGGAACTGCAAACTACATTTTCGTTACTACCACTTTGGTGTTGCTGTGTGCTTGTACTTCATTCAGGTAGTAGGCAGCTGCTGCTGCTGTCACTGACTTCACTCACCTGCTTATTAGCACACCAACAAAATCGACATCATACATTTTGTATGTACATACATATGTATGTATGTGCAAGAAGCACGAACAAATGAAATTGTCAAACATGTTAAATATAAATTGCTGCAGTAACAGAGAGCGACCGACAGCGATAGTGCAGCAACAGAACTGACTACAGCAGCAGCGGTGCAATGCACAGCTGCAGGGGTTTCCTTTGCTTCTTGTTGATTACTGTGCTCAATTGCAATTATGCTGACGCTGCAGAAATGAATGTGTGAGAAAAATCAAGAAGAAGCAGGCAGTGTAATAAGGTGATATGCTGTTCAATTTTATTTGCAATGAAAAAGCAAAAACGTTTACTTTTGTACTGTACGAAAAAGATTCATGAGAATTTCGCTGCACAATGTAATGCGAGTTGTAACGAAAAGATTTTGTATGATGCTGAAGATCATATTTCTTAACGGCTTTTTATGTGATTAGGGAATCTGTAATGAAATAATACTGATAATTTTGAGGACATTTTACTAATTTTGTAGCTATTGAATATTTGTAAAGCTTTACTACATATATTCACACGTAGTCGTTCATTAATGAAAAAATTCTAAACAAAGTAAAGTGTTTTTGAAGTTTTTTAAATTAATTTCTGTTTAATACTAGTACTAGTAAACTTTTCTAATACATGTACAAAATAAAATTATATACGTTTTTTTTTATTTTTATAGTTTCTTTTACGGTTTCTTTCGATTAAAAAAATTTACGTAAATCTATAAGTTTTTATTCCCCACATTTCGCAAGACCTTTTTTTATATAATATTATCTGCGTTTTGCCGTGAGTTTTCCAAGGTTGACTGCCAGCTACGCAAAACAATTGCTTACTGACATACTTTTCAGGTTATGAGACATAATTGAGGCGTAAAAATTGCATGTAGTTGTGGCAGGTTAGTTTTGGCAAAAAATAAACGGCAAAGAATAAAATGGCACAATAGCAATTCAAAAATACGTAAAATGCACCTATCATCAGGATGGAATGCAATACAAAAACAAAAATGCAAGCCCATGAGTAAAATTGTTTGTTTAAATATTGAATTGAATTTAAATGAAATTATAAATACGTAGAGTCCTTCTAAAGGGTTTTCTAAAAAGAGGTGTTATTTTGATATTCAAAGAAAAATGATATTTTTTAATATAAATGATCGGATGTTTATTTCATTATAAAGAGGAAGGTATGCCGTTAATAGTAGAAAATAACATCAGGCAAATGACCACCACAACCACGCTTACAGTACAATATCCTTTTCATGAAATTTTCCATAACCGAATTGCAAAGTGGCTGCCCTATGTCCTCGATAGCCTCAAGAATTCCGTCTTTGAGGTCTTGAATCGACCCTGGGCTGTTGGCGTAGACCTTCTCTTTCACGTGGCCCCAAAGAAAAAAGTCACAAGATCTCGGTGGCCAATTGTGATCATCTCTTCCAGAGATAACACGGTCCGGAAACTTTTCCCGTAAAAGATCAATTGTTTCGTTGCTTGTGTGGCACGTAGCGCCGTCTTGTTGAAAATAAACCTTGTCCAGATCAAAACCATCCAATTCCGGCCATGTATATGTACATATTGGCAGAATTTCAACCAAATAATTTTAGCAAAACATTTGAAATTAAAAAGAAATGATGGCGGGCGGTGATGAAATTTTACTCTCAAATTTAAATAAAGTTTTATTACCTCTTAAACGGAAAAAGTTAAAATAATTCACATCTGCCGCTTCCGCCGGAAACGATATTCCACTTAATTGACTTTATTTAAAAGATTAAGAATTTATTAAAATTTTCGATCTACAAAAAAGAAGCATTTTTAACACGCACATACACACGTGCATGTACCTCTTTATTTGTCCAATGCCTTGAAAGCGCTAATAACTACTAGCAAGCATTTAACCCAAACATTTTAACGAGATTTCATAGAAATCAGAGTGTGGGAAGATTTTCGACAGAGTAAACAAAACAAGTTACAAGTCAGCAGAAACACAATAAAAACATCAAAGCAGGTAGAATGTTTGGGTAAATTAAATTACCACTAACTGGTCAACGCCATGTGGCAAGAAGCTAGCACGCTTGTGGTAATTAGCATATGCAGCTTTAACCAAAAAAAAGTAAATACAAAATAAAAGCGTACTAAAAATATTTATAAATACATGAAAAAATAACGACCCCACGAAGCTCATTTGAATATTAAGATACTGTGAAATAATTAAACCCATGCATACATAACAACCAGCTGACTTCACTTGTTTACTGGCAAACACATTTCTCTAATTTAAGAAACCTTGTACAAAACATGGGCTTGTTGCCCAAAAAGTTGGTTAAAAAATAGACACAAATTTTCTAAATCTACAAACGCTGCTCAGTCAAAGCAGAACAAAGAAGAAATGACGCATGACACACACGACGAAGACTACAATCGGTGGCTGTGCATGAAAAATCATTCGTGTGGACTTTTATTTGTTGGCACGTCCTCAAAACCGCCTAGTGCGCTAAAATTTGTTAATGGATTAATACAGAGTATTTACTTTTTTATTAACGCTAAGAGAAATTGAAAAGATGGCAAACAGAAAGTTTACGATAATGAAAAGGTAGTAGAAAGCAAAAAGTTATCGAGTCTCGCAGAATGAAGTAGGTAAATTTTCAAATTCGGGAGGGTGCTTCTAGACTCTTAATAACTGTCTTTAGGGTAAATGAACCTTTTTTGATTACATATATGTTAGAAAACATCTCCAATATTTTTCAAGTTATTCTTTAGAATTCATACTTTCACAAAATTTTTATAGATATCTCGTTCCACAACAATTTCTGGCTTAAAATTTATATTCATAATAAACTTATTTTCTAAGGCATTGCTGAAATGTTTGTCCTAGATCGCGAACTTTAATCTGAGCTGTGCTTTCTTTTGTTGAAGAATCTATCCAATTTTCCAGATCTCTCAATATACATTTTCGTGGAGACTTTTCTTTGACAAGTATGATATTGCACCTTTTAAATGCGAAATTTTTATGATTTTTTAATGGAACTACTAATGAAATCCTAAAAAACTCTGACTATTAACTGATTTGGTTTTTTAGTTGTGACTTTGTTAGCAAATATGGTTTCTAAAACTTGTTTATTTGATTTTGCTGTTGCTAATGTTGTTGTTGTTGTAGAATTATAAATCTTCCCCATACAATTAGCGGAAATGCTGCAGGAGTGACTGCTTGAATTATTGTGTAAACAATTCAGATGCTTGTAAGAAATTTATGTGGGAATGTTAATCTCTAGTCTCAGTTTTGTGGTGCTGGCAACCTTGGTTGGCTGGCATCATTGGCAAAGAGGAAAAGTTTGATTTCGCGTTTGTTTCAAGAGGAAGTTTTATATTAAAGTAAAGACGATCGTTCAATTAATATCTTATTTCAAAAAAAAACTTAAATTGTTATGCAAAACTTTATATGTCGTTTTTAATAAAACATACAGAGCAATATTCATATCATCTGCATACAGAAAATTCTAACAATATCCGCTAGCAATAAAATCCAAATCATGTTCCGGAGTATTTCACAATTCCGTACTCCAACTCGTATTTCTTTGCATTCAGCAGCTGCACTTCGACACTTATTGACATTGTTGGCTAAATATTTTATTTGATTTTCAATTTACGTAGCAAATCAGATTCAGAAAAAGGTACATATTTGTGTTTTTATTTTTTTCTTTCCGAGAGATTCTTTAAGTAGTCTGTACTTCCGCCGCAAAGAAAGAAAACAAAAAAATTCAAACAAAAATAGAGGGGAGCTGTCTTCCTCCCCGCTAAGCTTTTTCGGTTTTTTTTTTTTGGTCTCCACCGAAAATGCCACCTATCTATTTATTTATTTATTTATATGAACGACACATTTGTTTGCTTACTTTATTAGTGTTATCTTTCCACACACACACGCCAACGACCTGGTTGATAGCGTTGGAATTGCGTCGAAGAAATTTGAATTTATGTTAATTTATTTGCTCTTCAAATTTTTCTCATTTTTTTCGTTGAGCAATGCAGCGGAAATCAAATCGAAACAATAAGATTCTTTGACTTTCGATTTCAAAAGCAACACAAAAAAGTATCGGCAATAAATAAGTAAATTTAAAATCAAAGCATAAATGCCACAAATCCCAAAAGAACTCTGCTGGGGCCATTTGCGCCTAATTTTAGTTTTAGAGCTTTTGTGGCATTTAATTTGTTTCGAAAATTATATTTCTATCATATCCTATTCGTATCTCCTACTGCAGCTCACTTCCCTGCTTTGGAAGTGCCACTTAAAATGTTGCACCCTTTTAATTGTAACAGCCACTCGAATTTATTGTTGGAATCTATGTTTATAAATATACACTTGAGTCTGTATGTATGGTATATGCACTTATGAGTGCACATATGTACATTACAACAACAATAACAACACAAGTTTCTACACAATAAACTCTTGAGAATGCGCTTTGGTGATCGCGGATGATTAGTCGCATATATCAGCGCTTCAAATTACGCCCGGGGGACCCATGCAAAGCTGGTTGACTGGTTAACTGGCTGTCTGTTTAACTTTTGTCTTAATTCTTTGAGTGGGTAATTTTTTCATGCGTTTGCTAAGTATAGTTGTATGCACATACATGTGTATGTATGTAAAGTGTGGTATGTGTGTCTTTATTTCAAATGAAATTTTATTCCAAACTTTTTTATTTCAACTTTAATGTCTTATGGTTTCATGTTTGTTAGCTTATAGAAATATTAGTGTTGTTTTTTAACGTTGACTTTTTAAATCATAAATGAACTTGCCACAAATTAATAGGAAAAATGTGCACTTAAGTCGCAGTGGCAATTAAAAGAATAATAAAAAAGTGAAAAACAAGCCACATACATATTTAGAATAAAACGGTTGATTAAATAGAAAAATGAACAACACAACAAGCATCTAAATTAAAGTATTTTTCTCCAAAGTACCGTTAGCTTATGAAAAAATTCATGAAGCCGAATTCGCCTCCCTGAAACCTGAAACAGTTACTAGGTAGGCTATTCTATGCGATTATTCACTTGGTTGTTGTTGTGGTTTTTGTTAAAGTCTTACTGAGTACTCAACTTTGAGCTAGAATTTATAATAAATTCGATCAATTATTGTGAAAAAAATTATTTATAATAAATTAACAGACAAAAAAGTTATTATATTTAAAAGCAGAATATAACAAAAGGAGGAAATTATTCTGTAGATAAAGAGAAATCAGGGCAGACAGAATTCGAGATCTCGTTGAATTCGAAGAGTGCGAGCAATAAGGAGGTAATCATTGCATAATTAGTCGTGACTTTATCTGAATAGAAGGAATTGAAATGGCGTAGAGTTCTCGGTGGTACAAGAAAATTGATTTTTTACAACAACGACCAGTCAACAGTTCCCACGACAGTCGGTTCTACGTAACCGGAATGACCCGGATTTATAAGGACTGCCACTTCAGCTGCATTCCCCGTATATGTATGGGGAATGTTTTTGCTGCTACAAAAACAACATCAATCGACAGTCCCATTAATTACATTATAAACGAAAGAAAGCGACAGAATATTTCTCCTCGTTTCAAGAGGCTCTTATGTAAGAAGCAAACAAGGATTGACCTGCAAAATTTAAAGAAGATAGAGCAAATTTCAAGACCACCTTTTGTACACGTTCAAATCTGTCTATAGAAAACTGAGAATAAGCTCTCAAAATAAACATTGCATACTCCAATCTAGATCGGACAAAAGATGAAAAAAGTTGTTTTATAGTATAAGGGTATTCAAAATTGGCGCTGTTTCGACGAACAAAGCCTAAAATCGAGTAAGATTTAGAAATAATAAAATTGATCTGGCTATTAAAAGGATAATTGGAATTAAATATAAACACAAAGTCTTTAATTTCCTCAACAAACTTCAGTATTATATTCGCAATAGAGTAAGAATTGCGCAGAATGTTACGATATTTTTAAAACAGTAATTTTGTTTGGGGGAAAAATATTCATTATTTTCTCGGTACATCGCTGTAGTAATCGTTATCTCGTAAAATATCGATCGAGAAAATTTAAAATTTATGCTCGTGGACAAGGTGACATTTCATAGTAAAAATATTCGTTTGCTGTTTTTTGTTTGTTCCATTCAGTTGTGAGTTACACCCTGTTAACAATGGAAGTCAACAAGGAGAAAATTCGGCACATTTTCTTTGATAAAGGCGAAAATGCAAGCCAGGTCGCTGAAATTGCGAACGGTGTTTATGGTGCCGATGCTGTAACAGTTAATTTACGTACAATTTTGGTTTCGTCGATTCCATTCAGGCATTTTTTATGTTAAATAAAATGTCGATAATGTCGAAAACGTCTATAAAATCACAGAAATAATCGAAGTTGACCGCCGTGTTAATTAGCCTAGAAGCTATAAATCAACCATAAAACAGTTTTAAACCATTAGCGCAAAAATTGTACCCAAAAATAATGGATTTCTTATTCCCCCAATCTAATATGCAAACAGTTTGTAATATTAAGTGAGAGACGAGACTTTTTTAACACCAACCAATCAGTTTATCACTATTGAAGGTTGAGAATTGAGCAACGGTCGCATTTGGAAGATGAGAGCCGGAGAACTATGGAATGCTATGTTGTTGGCTTACATTTTTCAATGTTATACCTGTAAAAGAAAGAACCAACAACAAACTAAATGTATACATATGTATGCACAAATGTACAATTTTTTTTTTTTCAATTATCTCGACTGGAGAAATTGATAAGATCGTTCCTCTCAGCACTGTATTCGTCTGTTTCTACACCAACTTACAGTGAATTTGTGCATAATTAACTCTTTTTAGCAAAATTAATTGTGAAGAAAAATATATTTTGCAGAAAATATTTTAGACGTTCAAAATGATAACCTTTTATGAGTTAAATTTAATGGCAACTCGTTAGTTGGATCGGCGTTTTGGTTATTTTATTCCTGTATGGAACATAGAGCCTCATTCGATCGTTTAGTTGCATTGTAATTCGACAATCAACTTACAATTGCATTGAAAAAAATTAGAAAAATAAAATGGAGTAGAAAATGTAACTACTCATTTATCACATTTATAGAGATGTTTGTTGTGACAAGTCTTTAATAATAATTACTGAACAGTTGAAAGAGAAATTCTTTGATAAACGTCACTCAACTATACGAATTACGATAAAAGCAAGCTTGAGCGCATCGAAGAAGAGTTCCCGTAATTGTTTCACATGTTTAACAGTGTTTAACAGTGGTTATTGTGTGGTTTCATTTAACTTAAAAAATATCATATCAGCATGACATCAATTTTAATTCTTCCTTAATTTCTCAACGTTAATCTGTCGCACTTAACAAACAACTTATTTCTATTAAATTATTCTCATTTCCATTATTTTTCCACTGTCCATTTCTTTTGCACTGCTGTCACTGTCAACCGGAAGTTCATTTCTATTTGAATTTCCTTGCTGAGTTAAAGAATATAAGCAATCATTGACAATAATCTCGTCATTGCAATATATTTGCAACAACAATACTGTACGTGTGTATGCGTATGTATGTATCGTGTTAGCTCGGCTGCACTGCAGATGGGCGACAGCTTTTACTTTAGCAGAGCACTAAAAACATTAAACAAGTTTTTATTTGATTCGCTCACTACACATCAACATTAAGAGCAGAAAAGTTTTGGTTTATTCCTTATTTATTTTTTGTTTTTGTATTTCACGCTTGTGTTTGTGGATACTCGTCTTGTCAAATGTGTTAATTAAAGTTGCAGAGGAGGAATTAAATGTACGTGTGTGTATATGTTTATATGTTTTTACTAATATTTCTTATGCAACAACATCTATCACAGCCTCAGTTTGTTTAATTGTAAATGCGACGGGCACTGCCTGTCTGCTTGCTTGGCTCCATTGACTTTGCTGTTGTCATGCGACGGCACAATTTATCAAAACGTTGCCTGCCTGCCGTCCCAATGCTGCTTTTTGTCTAGCTTGTCTGCTTACTGCTAAAGGAGCTGCTTCAAAGACAATTTCTTATGGCTCTATGCTTTAGCAGAGATAAGGTCAATTAAAAAAAGTCAACCGGAAATGTTTGTCACTCGCTGGCGGCAACAGCTCACAACTACAGAGGCAATAACAACAAAAATGACATGTAACATACTCTTAAAGGGCAAGTGAATCGTTGCTGTTTTAATTTTCCATGACAGGACTTCATTTTATTCGCTCTTTTAATTGTTTCGACTTGATTTACTTTTTTTTGTTTTAAGTAAAACAGTAAGTGCACATTTCAGAGGTGACATTGAGGGTACAAAAGAAACAAAAACATTATTTGATATATTTAAACTTTGGAATAATTACAATTATTGTGAATTAATTTAAAATATGTATCATTAATATTGTACTCTTTAAAGTCTGCGTCTACGGATGTGTTTATGTTTGTACGCATGGTTTTTAGCGACGCATTTTCCATTACTTTTACTATATTATAATACTTTTTACTTTTACTTTATACAATTATCACTTTTTGCCGACAGCAGAAAAATTGCAACGCACTTTTTATTATCAGCGCAAAAAAACGCAACGGATTGCAATCAGGAGGCAGCCGCATTTTTTCTACATTTATCCATTAAACAGCTGGCCGGCCGACAGTGTTTTATGTTTTTGTAAATACTCGTTATTCGCGTGTTCATTGCGGTTTTTTGTAGTTGTGCGCATTTCTTTATTTCTGAATTTTAATTTCATATCATTGTGTTCCACATAATCAACCGGATGTGGCGTTGCACTGCCTTACATTGTGAACAGCGGCAGATCCCCATTACATTGCATTGCAAAACTCTACATACATATGTACGCTGCACTGTATAGTAACATACAACATTGTCGGCCACCCTCTGCTACTCACTCAGCAACTCAACTTTCCAACACTTATCTGTCCCTTTCAAAATGGCACATAAAATCATGAGCTTGCATTTTACTTTGGTAATATTTACTTAATTCTTGCCCCCTATATCTGCATTTTGCACACTTCTCTCTGCTGCTTGGTGTTTGCATATTTTTTAATAAACTTAACTGAAATGTTACAGCAACATACAATTATGCTGCTTGCTGGTTGCTGGTTGCTGTCGACTATAGGGGAGCGTCAGCAGCTGGGCACTAGTAGTTGTTGTAAGCGGCTTGTATGCCATTGTGGGCATTTCGTTTACAACAGCAAGTGGGCAATTTACATTTGATTAACGTATGTAAGTGTGTAAATCGATATATTCATACAAACTCAAAACATGACGACACGTACAAAAGTATTTAATTCAACGGTTTTGGTACAAAAAAAATATGTTTGCAGCTTTTGCGCTTAAAGTTTTGTACTATTAAATGAAAATTCAATTAAAAACCACAGAATAAAATAAATTAGAATTAAAAAAATTAATGTAAAGCTAAATAAGATAAAATACGGTGGAATTAAATTAAACAAAATCGGAATAAAAATATACGAAAGTATAAATGAAAGAAAATCAAAATAATAAAAATTTAAATGCAGATTAATTAAATAAAATTAAGAAATAAAGATAAAACTATAAAGAAATAATTTCTTGAGAATTAATAAAAATCTCAATTTGATAAGTCAAATGGTACAAAATATGATCTTGCTTTAAATTGTGCTAGCAAGTTTTAAATTTAAAAGTAAAAATAATTCCTTGTAAAGTCCCTATTCACACACAAAGACATCTGGCAGGGAGACATTGGAAATTATCTTTTGATGTTTCATGCGTGGTCACACGAGCAAAATTGTTTTCAGCAACATTCGTTTTTTTTGACGTTTACTTCTTTAGGTTTGGCAATACAGATAAGAAGCACAAGGCGTGACGTCAGTACAGGAAACATAATACCCTCTCTCTTCCCCGTCTGTCCTTATCCCACGAACAAAATACTTCTATTCCAAATGTTCCCTGTGTAAATGAGGACTAACAAGTCACACATCGAAAACAATTTTTATCGACTTCCTAAGCACAATTTGACACCATGTCGAGTGCCAATAAAACTAGGGGAATAGTTTAAACACAAAAATAATTATTTTCACACACATCAAATAGCCAAATGTTATTTCAATGCCTTCGAGTAGGATAAGTTTATCAATTGGCTTGTTTTTTTTTTCTTGCTGAGATAACTTGGTTTTCCTGTTGAATATATTTCCAGTTAGATATTTAATGAAATTTGCTTTTGCTTTTTGGATAATAAAAACAAATATTTTTAAACGTAATGGAATTACTGATAAGAGAGGCCGCTCCCTGCCGTGTGCAGTTAGTAGTGCATATCTAGAAATATCAGCGTCCCTCATCAATATTGTCAGGGCGCCGGCCTATCTATACTAATATTATAAAGAGGAAAACTTTGTTTGTTTGTATTGAATAGGCTCAAAAACTACTGGACCGATTTTAAAAATTCTTTCACCATTCGAAAGCTACATCATCCACGAGTAACATGGATTATATTTTATTTTGGAAATAGGGCTCGAGACATAGGTCAAAACGTGGACCCGGGTAACCTTCGGATGTGTATGTACAATATGGGTATCAAATGGAAGATGTTGGTGAATGCTTTAGTCCAGAGTATTTTTCATGCCGCTTCGTGACTAGGGTCTCGAGATAGAGACCAAAACGTGGATCCTAGAATGTGTTTGTACAATATGGATATCAAATTGAAGCTGTTGGTGAATGCTTTAGTACAGAGTATTTTTCATGCCGCTCCGTGACTGGGGTCTCGAGATATAGGTCAAAACGTGGACCCGGGTAACCTTTGGTTGTGTATGTACAATATGGGTATCAAATGAAAGCTGTTAATAAGTGCTTCAATACTGGGTAATTTTCATACCTATTGATGACTAGGGTCGGGAAATATATGCCAAAACGTGGACCCGCCGAGTCTTTGCACCGAATTAAACCAAACTTACACACATTGTTAAGGAGGTATTGAAGATGGTTTCCGTATAGTTTGGATACCTATTGGTAGATAGGGTCTCGAGATATAGGTCAAAAAGTGGACCCGGGTAACCTTCGGATGTGTATCTACAATATGGGTATCAAATGGAAGCTGTTGGTGAATGCTTTAGTTCAGAGTATTTCCATCCGCTCCGTGACTAGGGTCTCGAGATAGAGACCAAAACGTGGACCCTAGAATGTGTTTGTACAATATGGATATCAAATGAAAGCTGTTGAACGGTGCTTTAAAACGGGGTAATTTTCATACCTATTGATGACTAGGGTCTGGAAATATATGCCAAAACGTGGACCCGCCGTGTCTTTGCACCGAATTAAACCAAACTTATGCACATTGTTAAGTAAGTATTGAAAATGGGTTTCGTAAAGTTTGGTTGTAGTGGCAACGGGAACAGCGTTCTTTTGAACTAGCCATAATGTCGCTTACTTTTTTAACGCTTGGGGCGGAACTAAACTGTCAAATTGACAGTGTGAGTTACAATGTGTCAATATTTCTTTCTGATTTGGATTCCTTATGGCAACGTAAGTGCAACATGTAAAAATTGTTTGTGAATTTTTTTGGAGTGGATTTTGGAACAGTGAATAATTTCTTACGAAATTTGAGAATTTAATGTGAAATCCGAATGAAATTATGTGTTCGTGGAAAAAACAATTTTTTTCGTTTTTTTTTTTTTCGAAAAATATAAATGGATAATGGTTAAAAAAGCTCCAATGCTTAATAAAACATATAAATTGAAACGAAAAATTCATGGATGATCAGGAAAAAAGACGATTGTTTATTCATTTGCGTTGATTTGAAATTTAAAAACAATCTTCTTTTTTCCTGATTTTCAATTTATATTTTATATTTACTCAAAAACAAATAGAAAAACAAAAAATATTGTTTATGCCAAAGCGCTTGAATAAAGAATAAAGAAATAAATAATATGAAAACCATATATTTTCTGTTCTAACCCATATCTATTCTATTTTAGTGTGCCCAGCGAAGGGGGCCGGGTTTGCTAGTCTATGATAAATGTCACTTGACGCACACTTGAATCTACCAAATAACGGGCAGAGTAAAAATGTCAAATTATATTCGAAATTTATGACAGTCTGAGTGTTTAAAGTGTGGTGGGCAGAGTGCATATAATAATAAAATCTTGATGAAGTGTTTCAAAAATATTTACGGCAAAAATGCTGAAGATCAGGTTGGTATTTTGAATTGAAAGGAAAAAAAATTAAGTTAACAAATTTAAACAAAAATCACTTCCCAATTGAGAAATCACATCAATCTTTTAGATAAAATAGAAATTGTGTTATGTGTTTATGAGAATTAAAAGTTTTATACTCAGTGAGAAAACTGTGTGATGTATTCATAGTTGGGTTTGTGGTGCCGTTATTTCATTTACTATTAAAAGTGATTTTTACTAATCGAGCCGTTAAACTATTCCTAAAACGTCCTTTAACTCTTTCGTTTTTTTTTCCACTGCCTGATTCCTTTATTTTTTTCAACTATTTTCAAGATTCGTAAGGCGGTCAGCAAAACCTTAATTAATTTCACTTTACTTTAGTTCCATCTAGAAATTCTAAAGGGTATCAACCAAAGCACATTGAACAGTTGTTAGAATTAAAGCAAAAACTATAAGTGCAATGTATTTTTAATGCAAAAAAAAATATTAATATTCGTTCCCCCGACAGTCGGTTCTACGTAACAACAACAACAACAATAAGTTCAATGTATAATATTTTGTATTTGCTCTTGGTTCCCAAAATGTCAAAACCTGTAAACAGAGATTAAAAGTTTAGATTTGAAAAAATTTTACAATTTAGAGCCCAAATAAATAGTAAAAAAATTAAATCTACCGCCTTACTAATACAACGCGTTCAATCTGCCTTAGGTTAGGTTATTTTAGCCAGGTTGCTTGTCTAAGACAAGACACTCGGTGGCCCGAAGGCCCATTGTGATACCCTTATTTGTTTTCTATCACCTAACTAATTTGCTCAAACCACTTAGATCTTTTTAAGAAGATACTAGTCCCTCCAGTAAGATATAATATTTTGCGAATTTCCCAAGTCTTCAAAGAAGTAATCGCCTCGTAATGTAGGACATTCACAGCTCCTACAGAAGTCATTGTAAGGCACACCCATTCTACTGGCTAGAATGACAATAGTGCAGTGACCCGTTATAACACCTGTGAGGACACTGGTAGTTGATCTGTTGAATCGAAGCAGACATTTTGTTCTTTTAAGATTCAGATTTGCCCAGAGCACTTTGGAGATCCTGCCGATCCTGGAGTCGAAAGACAGCCTTCTATTGGTTTCCGCGATTACGCTCAAGTCAATCGCAGTGTATAAATCGTTTAGAAGAATGATTATGTCCTCTACCACTCGCTTCCTTGCACACTCATCCACTCTTTTGTTTCCCTCCACTCCAGAATGCCAGGGAGCCCAATAAAGTGTGGTGTTGTATTGTTGGATAAGCGAGACCGACCTCCTGCACTCTTTAGCACATCTTGGCCTGAGGTGTCTTGGTATCAACTAATAATAAAACATATCGATCCCAGCTTTTGAGTGAGCGGTAACATTCGAATCTGGCTAAGAAAACGACTCTTAAGTATTTTAAAGTGTAAATATTTGGTACAACGATAGGAGGTTGTAAACAATTTTGGAAAAATTTTTTTTTTGAATAACAGGCGACTTTTGAGAGCGAACAGGGTGACATAAGAAGTTTAGTGCCTGGTCGACCAGGCTCAGTCAAGAAATGCTGAAGATGACTTCGAATTTGGATTGAGTTATCGACAAATAAATAAAGTAAATAATTTACTTTGTGTGTTTATTACTAAAGCGGTTTAGAGCTCAGAAACTAAAATTACGAAAACTAATTATTTGTACGTCACTACGAGTAAAACAGTTTAAATAATAAAAAAATCTAATCAAAAGTTAGCACACATTTGGTATTACAATCAGGAAGAGAAGCTAAAGATCTGATATGAGTTTGTTTCCTGCCGTATTTTTACCTTTTTATTACTTTGGTGCATTACCTTATCTTTAAACCTTTCTTAGACTTAAACTTATTTACACTGGCAATATTCATGTTCACACTGTCAAATTTTATTATATGAGCATATATTACATTTTTTTGAATTCCAAATAACTAATTAAAGCTACTATTTCTTCTCTTATTCTTTCAGATCTACCCCGGTCCTGATCCTAAACAAGCCATCATGGGCTCGCTCGTCTTCTGCATACATCACAAGCAGGGCTGTAAATGGTCCGATGAGTTGAGGAAACTAAAGGTGTGTACAGAAAGCCAAAAAAAATGGAACAACCAAACTTATGCACAAGTTTTTTGTTATTATACATAATTTCTCAGTATAAAAAAGTATAAAACTAATTAACTAACAAGTTCATAGCGACGAGCAAAATAGCTACATAGTAACTGAGATTTCATTCATTAAGCAAATACTTCTTTATTAGTGTGCTTTGAAAAGTACTTATAAAAAATATTAGAATGACTGTTTTGTTGTATTAGACTTCTAATGTGGTCATAAACAGCCTGTGGTTATTTTGATGTTTTCCATTTGTGTTTTCATTCATAAGAAGCATTAACAGGAATTCTAGGTAGTGAATGAAACTGAGGTCAACAGGGTGACATACAGAATAAAACGAAATCAAGTTGAAGTTATTGTTGAGTTGAAAATTCGTGAGTGATATATCAGACTTGCTAAGTGATGTTACTAAAAATATTTTAGCTGAATACTTAAGGTGTCGCAATTAATTTTTTTTTTTCTGGTGATTAAAAGTAGAAATGAAATGAAGAACAAAAGGTTGTAAGCATCTCCACAGACACCTGAGTTCAAAATAAAAGGAGCGCGAGGAATTACCAAATTTAATTTTTTTTGTATTCGTATTTCTTTTATGTTTATGTTTGAAGTCGCTGTTGAAAAATAAGGAAAAATATTCTCAACAAATCAAAGAGATTTTTGAGCCACTTAAAACTTGCACACTAATATTGAACGGGCTGAATTGGCTGAATAAAAAGTTTGAAATTTTGATATACCATATATATCTTCTAAAACTCGACTCAGCATTACCCAATGAAAAGATCAACTAATGGCGAGAAGAAATCCATTATTTTCACGGTAGATGGGTGTAGTGATGGAAATCTCGTAAAGTATCGATAAAAAAATTTAAAATTTATGCACGTTGACAAGGTGATATTTCACACTAAAAAAATCGTTTGCTGTTTTTGTTTGTCCCATTCAGTTGAGAGTTATAGAGTGTTCACAGTGGAAGTCAGCAAAGATAAAATTCGGTACATTTTACAGTTTTTCTTTGATAAATGCGAAAATCCATCTGAAATTGCGAACGGTATTTACGGTGCCAATACTGTAACAGCCAATTACGTGCAATTTCGGTTTCATCGATTCTGTTCAGTCATTTTTTATGTTAAAGAAAATGTCGATAAAATCACAGTAATAATCGAATTTGACCGGCATGTTAGTAGTTGTAGAATCGCCCAGGGGCTAAAGATCGACCATAAACCATTGTCGCAAACGTTTACGCAAAAATAATGGATTTCTTTTACCCCCAAACTTGGAACTTCTTTAAATAAGGATTCACATATAATATATTCATATAAAAATAACAATAACAATTTCATTTCAATATAATTCATTCCCACTCTATACATAAATCTCTATAAATATTTTCTCATTCCAGGGCCACTTGAACGTGTGCAAACATGACGCCACCCAGTGTCCGAATAAGTGTGGCGCCCAAATACCTCGAATCATGATGACCGATCACCTACAGTTCACCTGCAATATGCGGCGCACCAAATGCGAGTTCTGTCACAGTGAATTTTCTGGTGCTGGGCTTGAAGAGCACGCCGGCACATGCGGCCAGGAGCCTATCTACTGTGAGGCCAAGTGCGGTCAACGTGTACTACGCGGCCGCATGACACTACACAAGTCAAAGGATTGTGCCAAACGGTTGCGTCGTTGTATACACTGCACACGTGAATTCTCCTGCGATACGCTACCACTGCATGTGGCCCAATGCCCACGAGCTCCAATGACTTGCCCACAGCGCTGTGATGCAGGTGCTATAGCGCGCGGCGATATGGAGGCACATTTGCGTGATGAATGCAAAGCTCTAGCGATCGCTTGTAGTTTCAAAGAAGCTGGTTGTCGTTTCAAGGGGCCACGTCACATGCTCGAGGCGCATTTGGAAGCGAATGCAGCTTCGCATTTGTCATTGATGGTGGCGCTGTCGTCGCGTCAGGGACAACAAATACAAATGCTTAAGACCGCCGTCTCAAAACTATCGATCAATTACACCGGCACATTGTTGTGGAAGATCACCGATTGGTCGGCGAAAATGACAGAAGCGCGCAGCAAAGATGGACTCGAATTGGTATCGCCGCCATTCTATACCTCGCAATATGGCTACAAACTGCAGGCTTCAATGTTTCTCAATGGCAATGGGCCCGGTGAGAACACGCACGTGTCGGTGTATATTAAAGTGCTGCCAGGCGAATACGATGCGCTTTTGAAGTGGCCATTCGCACATTCCATCACATTCACCCTCTTTGAGCAGGGCGCCCAAAGCGGGCAAGGCGGTGTGGCTGAGTCGTTTGTGCCCGATCCAACATGGGAGAATTTCCAACGGCCATCGAACGAACCGGATCAGTTGGGTTTCGGATTTCCGCGTTTCATTTCGCATGAGATGCTGCACAGACGGCCTTTCATCAAAGATGACACGGTATTTTTGCGTGTGAAGGTGGACCCCAGTAAAATTGTGTCGGTCTAAGTGCGGAGCCCGCATTGGGTCAATATGCGGTTTGGAGAACATATCTTAGCAATTGGCGAAATACGTTTTCATATGTTCATATGTTTTTATTAACATTTAAATAAATACTGTGTATTTAAAGTAGTAATTAGCTATGTAAGGGAGTGTAGAAGACAAGAAAATGTCGTCTCAAGATAAATTAAACAAAAAGTCAGCAGTCAAAGCAGCTTCGCGAGCGTAGACAAGGCAGCTACACTGCGCGCAAGCATAGGCTAAGTTTGGCAAAACAGCAACAACGAAAAACAAAAATTGAAAGGAAAGATCTTACAGTGCAGTAAAGATTTTAATTTCGTAAAGAAGACAATGAAAGTCAGTTTTATACACGAAAATACCATATTTTAAAACATATTTAAGTTGAATTGAGTAGCAATTTTTAAACGCACCGCTGAAAAAAATTGCGCAATTTTCAAAAACAACGAAATCAGACCAAAGTAAAGTTAATACAAACGAAAAAAGAGCAAGGAAAACTATTTTTAATTAGGAATGTAAGCAAAAGACCACTTTATGATGAATGCAAAATTTGGCATAGAAAAGTTCGTGTCTTAATTCTTTTGTTACAACTAAGAAATAAAATTTCCGATTGATGAAATTCATTCATTTTAGTGAAAACACTTCCAAAAGATCTTCATTGGTTTAAATATGAACTCTTTTTAGGTTAGTTTTAAGCAAGTGAAGAAAGAAATTTATAATTTGTTTTCTTTTCTTTATTTTTTTGTTTTGTCCTTAATTTTTTATTTTTGGTGCAACTCCTAAAGTGGTGCACCATTTGTGTAAATATTCATTACGCGACAGTTAAATACTGTTTGAAAGTCAAGATTACTACATGAGAAGACATTTGGAGGAACAAAAATTTCGTTTTTACTTAAGTGTTGAAAATGATTACAATGGCAAATACATTTTCACAAACAGCATTAGTCATTAGTTATTAAGTTCAGTTGTGTCTGAGTAGTTTCTAAGAGTATGCATACAATGTCATACATACATACATATATGTGTGTGTGTACACATTTATTTCATTTCTACAACATACATACTAATGGGTATTAAACTCAAAAAGTGTTTAATCATCTTTAAAAATACATTAAAAAATATTATTTGAAAATTAAACGCTATATAAGGCCAAAAACTTAAACAAAAAAATGTGTGTTTTATTTAATCAAATTAGAATACAATAATAACAGAAACTATTGTCCAGAATCCGAGACAATAGGTCTGTTCATGAAGCAAATAATTTGTGTTCCCCAAAAAACTTGTAAAGTAGGGGAAGCTGAGAGACTAAAATGGCTTTTAATTTTGAGGGGAAGTTGCAAGTTTTTACTGGATAAATTTTTACTTGTAATAATTTGCAAGTGAAAAAACAGCTGATCGCAAAGTAAAGATAAACATGAGTTAAAATTTGCGAATTGAGTCAAAATTCTAAATTTAAATAAAAATGGTGATTGAAATGAAGAATCTAAGTAAATATTTTTCAGTTAAAATTTATAAAGTTTATTTGAATTCATGTATTAAATGTCTGGCTCTGGCGGCTAGGCACTTGAGATTCCTCAGCGTGTCCTTTGGGGATGGCTTGAGGAAATTCTCCAGCCTAGATTTTTTTCTCTCCTCCGCTACATCAATGGCACTAGATGGCTCCCTAAAATTTTTCGCATTATGGTATCAAAACGGCACGTAAGTGCTGCTTGAAGTGTACCTAGGGTACTCTTGCCATCTAACCTACCTACCTACCTACCTACTATGTATTAAACAGGAATCGGGCAATGATATAGTGGTATGTACTTTTACTGCAGTTTCCGAAATACAAATCGACAGCATTGAAGGAGGTATATTTTATGTTTTATGCTTGAACTTCTTGGTTTATAACTAATTTGGCATAGACGGAAGCATTGTGATACCGAGCGTGCTCGGGCAGTAATAATTGTGGCAGTGTTACTTTTTATGAGATAGCATTACTTTCTGTCACTAATTTTTCACAATCTGATGGTCATCACTAGTTAATCAAGCGCATTATAAAAGTTTTCGCTGTAGAACTGAAATGAAGAGGAAAATTAATTTAATAAATACTAATTTGAAGTTTTGTTGTTGTTGTTGTTGTAGCAACATAAACATTCCCCATACATATACGGGTAATGCTGCTGAGGTGACAGCCCTTGGCCGGATATAAATCCGGGTCAAACGAAAAGAAGTTATTGGTACAAATTTTCATATTTTTATACAAAACATTTAGCGCGAAATACTTTCTGCAATATTGCCGCAGTTAATCAGCTGACTAACAAGCCATAAAAAACGTAACAGAGTGGCAATATTGAGTCCTGTAATTATTGAAAGGGGCTAAAAAAAAAGAAATTTAGGTAATGGGGTAAAACACCGAACGATTTGGATATATACGCTTTGTGCTGCTGATAAAATTTAGCAAGCGGGTGATATCCAAACCTCCGAATTTCTCAGGCCTAGGCCTCAGTCGCGCGAAAACGGAACAGCTGAAGTGAAGGGACTAAAATATAGGGTTTTTTAATAGGTGCGCTTCAACTTTTTTCCGACATCAATCGAGAGTTGGGGCTTTGTTTGCTAAATCCAAAGCAAATGCATAAGTATTTTTTAAGAAATCATACGGCATAAACAAACGGTAACTTCAACACTTTAATTTTTGTACCAAAACATGCTAGTCACTCATGCATTCAAACAGTCGCACGACGAGAAATTGCATGTCCTCACTTTGCCAAGCACTATTGCTTTTACCCCCTGTAGGTACTCTTGACGCAACGGATTGCACTGCGCTCACAGTATCAAACTGCGAAGAAGAAAAATACTTTTGCTCCGTTTACCAAGGACTATTACTCAATGATTACGACTACCTCCTTGGTATTGCTTTAAAAGGCATGAAATATGTGCAATTCTTTGCTACCTTCTCAAAGTTAACACCAAGTAATCTCACCAGTTTATAGCTCATCGGTTCTAAGCACATTAGCCAACACACTTCTTTTCAGCTGCGCTGATCACAAATTCATATAAATAATATAATTTGACGTGATAACGTCTTATAATTCGATTTTGCTGGCTGCACGCACGAAAAAATGTGTCGTTATCTTGCTCATTCGTCGTTACCTTGTTTGAACTGCAAGCGAAAACTCGGAACAAACGACAAAGAGCACAATCGGCCCCCGCATTCGGCAACGTTCGACATCTGGCTCTCGCCTACTTGAGTAAGCATACATAAATATGGGTATGTTCAACAATGCATTATAATGCGCAACATACCATTTCAGAGTGAGCAGTGCGTTCAAAAATGCAAATATGGCAGTACTGCAAATGCAACGCGTTCTTAAACGTCATTTTTGTATCAAAAGTCGTGCATTATGTGCAGCAAAAAGTTTCACACTGCCAATAAATACGCTATTACAATGTCTGATGAAAAGTGGGTATTTAATTATTTATTTTAGCTTTTAATACAAAAATTTATGAAAAATACAATATTTAAACTTTATTTTATTATACTTTTCTTGGTTTTAGTGATTACTTTAGTACATCGGAGATAAAATTACTGCTCAGAGTCCGACTGAGCATGGAGAACGAGTTCACGTCGGGAAGGAGGAAAAAGAGCGTGCTCTGGGCTAAGGTCGTAGATGAAGTAAAAAAGTTAATAAAGATTTAAAAATAGATAGAAACATTGCCCAGCGAAAATTAAATTAATTTTATTAAATTAAATTATTTTTGGGTATTTTCCGTTTTGATATTAAACTTTTGACAAGATATGTCCTTCTTTTAAGCTTTACACGGTTTTTTTTCTTAAATTTAATAAAGGACTATCGGTTTTTTCCTCACATACATCGTCCATGACCAAACTTAGTAACAATCCCATTTTACTGCACAGCGCGTTCATAAATGCAACAAATCTATTTGCAATTTTTCAACAAATCTATCAGTTGCATGAATTGTCACATTGACAGTGCTGCCAGCGCTGCAAGTACTGCGCATTATAATGCGTTTCTGAACATAGCCTATGTATGTATATGCGCATATGTATAGAGTGTTTTTTTAGAGGTTAGGTTTTCAAGTTGGCACTACTTTTTTCGTAGATGGTCTTATTGACAGCTGTCACTTGATTTATGCTCAGTTTGGTTTGCCATTTCATAATGAATAGACTTACACCTGAACAAATTTATTACGAAAATAATGGTTCGGTTCGCGCGACGCATCGAAGAAAATTTTGTTCAGCGATGAAGCTCACTTTTGGTTGAATGGGTATCATTTTTAAAACATAATGGCAAACCCTTATCTTTATAATAAAGCTAAATTCTTGGCCATAACATTAAATTATATACGTTTTATTTCATCTTGAAAACCTAACCTCTAAAAAAAACACCCTATATATAAATTCACATATTTGTAATTGCATATGCCTTCTTCCTGTGTGCATGGTAATCAAGAATGATAGAAAGAAGATTGCGCCCATCAAGAGTGCGTGACGTCACGTTTGCCGAGTTGTGCAGTGTTGCCAACCATTTGCTCTTCATAATAAATTTAATGCTTTTTTATACCCAAAATGCAAACATTTTTAAGTTTCGTGTTTGTTTCTTTTTTTTAATTTAAAGCTACCGAAACTTTAAGTTAAAAAACAAACCATGGCCCTTATTATAAGCAACATTCGATCTTCGACTGTAGTCGAAAGTGCTGATCGAACGAATTTTCATTTGGCATTATGGAGCTCATTCGTTGAAGAATAGGACTATTGTGAATTTCGATCGCTGGACGCATTTACAATAGATAATTTCTCTCAGCTGATACAGCAAATCAAAATAAAAGAAAAACCCATTGTGTTAAAATTCTTTGCTAACAACATTTTTAAAAGTTAAAAAAAGTATTTTTTTCATTCCGAGGCGAACGCTTGAAGACGACGGTTGATTGAGCGGGAAACCAAATTGTAGTGAAAAAAAGAGTGTTTAATAAAAAGTGAAATAAAACAAATATTAGACAGGAAAAGGAAACACAAAAATTTAAGAAGAAAAAAAAAACCAGTCTCTTGAAATTCTATTACTTTCAACAAACAGAAATCAAAATTAACTAAACCAAATAGCGAACAACAAACGCAAAATGGACGTGGAGGCTGAGGAGCCAGAGGGCTTCTGGGCACAACAATCTCCAAGCGCACAAAAAAGAACCAAGATTGACCATTCAGAAAGCAACATTATAATCAAACCCCTAACGACGACCAAAGATAACTCCAAAAGTGAAGAACCTAGATACGATAATGACCACCAGGGACCTTTTATAGTCTTCATCGACTCAAAGACCGACGGACTAGGAAGACAACCTATACACGTCATAGCAGTGTCCAACCTTTTAAAAAAACTAAAGATCGTAGAACTAAAAGAAGTGAGCAAAGTAGGATACGGAAGGGTGAAAGTAACGTGCAAGCGAGCGGAAATAGCCAACGCGATTTGCAGCAACAAGAACCTGGTAGAAAGAGGATACGTACCCAGAATCCTTCAGCATTGCATATCTAAGATAGGCACCATATTTGACATACCGACAGAAATAACTATGGAAGAACTCAAAGCAGACATCAAGTCTGCCCTACCGATACAAAAACTGGTTAGAGTGGAACAAAGGGACAGAGACGATAAAGAAAAACGGATCCCTACCACAAGAGTAAAAATTTTCTTCAAAGGACAAAATATACCAGACGAAGTGACATACGCCTACGCCAAAATAAAAGTCCAGACATATATAACCCTATCGCAATGCTACAGATGCTTCAGGTTCAACCATTTTGCACAACACTGCAAAGAAAAGACGGAAAGATGCAGGAAATGTTTTCAAACCCACGAGATAGAGGGACAATGCCAAAAACTTTCCTGCGTCAATTGCAAATTCGAACATGCTCCAACGGCCAAAGACTGCCCAGCAAGAGTAAAGGCCTTTATTATAAAAAGAACCATGACAATAGACAATATCTCCCACAAGGAAGCGCACAAAAAAGTAACCGATATTCTTGGAAATTGATTCGAGTTACTAGACAACTACGACCAACAATTCCCTGCTCTCCGGAAAGAAACAACAAATCCGACACTTAATAATGAAAACAGCTCCACCTCCTACATCCACAAACTATTGCCTTACGCCAAAGTTACAAAAACCAATAACAAAAATAGACAAAGAGAAGAAGAAAATGCCCTAAAAACAATGCAACAATGGAGAGAAGCCACAAAACCCGTAAAAACAAACATGGTATCAATAGAATCCAAACAAATCAAAGAAACCTTTAATGAACTGAACCTAGCCATAACAAAGCACATATCATCCAACGTCAACGAAAGACTGAACTATAATACAATAGAATTACTTAACAATATTCGCACAGCTTTCAACAAAATAAGCATTCTTCTAGACAGCAATCTTATATTCAACAGTAAAAATATCAATGATGAAGATTCTTCAAAGTAACATACAAAGTTTGAAAAAACCAGGAAACAAAGAGCTACTTGAGATCTGTCTACACAACCATGAAATAGACATAGCCATATTATCTGAAACATGGCTAACAAACAACATAGACACAAGCCTAAACAACTACAACTACGCATACGCCAACAGACAAGACGGATACGGAGGTGTAGGAATATATCTCAAAAAACACATCAAATTCTCGATTTTTAAAATAGCCAGCGAAATAGAAAACATTGGGATCGCAACGATAAACCTCAAGAAGAACATCAACATTATAAGCGTTTACTGTCCATCGAACCTATCTACACAAACCTTTAAAACTGCCATTGAGAAAATATTAACATACAGTAGGCAAGCGGAAAATATGACACTAATAGGAGGTGATCTCAACGCCAAAGCACCAAAATGGAACACAACCCCCTCAAACGCAAGAGGAATTGTACTCGAGAATGCTATTACAGATAATGATTTTTTCTGTCTCAACGATGGATCGACTACATTCTCAACCAACAACTCATCATCGGCTATAGACGTAACTTTCATAAACCAAAATATCAACTATACATGGAACACGATAAGCAAACTGACAAACAGCAACCATAACCCAATAATCGTAACACTAAAGGATAAATTCATACCCCATCAAACAACAGCTAAAATTTTAATGAACAACATACTCAAAGAGATGAATAATCTGAAAATAGGAAACACCCTAGAAGAATTCACCAGCGCCATAAGAAAAACCATAGAGAAAAATACAATCAATAACAATAACAATAAATATGTACCAAAACATTGGTGGACCAACGAATCCCAAAGATTATTCAGACTAAGAAATGCCGCACGGAAAAAATATAATCAGTACAAAACTAATGAAAACTGTAACCTCCTAACAAACGCTGAAAATAATCTCAGAGAACATATAAAAGAACAAAAAAATAAAGCCTTCAAAGAAGTTATAGACGAAATTTCCGAACCAACAAATATTAAAGATATGTGGGCGAAAATAAAAAACCTTAAAAAATACCAATGCGAAAAACAAATAAACAACTCCTGGAATAACCAAGAAAAAAGAAAATATCTAGAATTCATAGCTAGAAACACACACCAAGACTCCACACAAATAAAACTATTCAATTTAATAGAAAACGTTTGGAAAGAAGGCGCAATACCAGAAGATTGGCGGAACATTAGAATAATACCAATCCCCAAAAAAACAGGCGACTTAACAAACATATTCAACTACAGACCGATATGCTTCTCCCAGTATTGGCGAAACTTCTAGAAGGTATTCTAAAACTACACATAGATAACAAAATTAAAGACCACAACTTACTCCCGAGTCGATCCTACGGATTTCGTAAACACCACTCGACAGCTCAATGTATCAACGACTTGATAAACACGATATCCCTACACAAAAGCGAAAAACAACAAGTAGTGGCAGCGTGTATAGATGTGGAAAAAGCATACGACTCCGTTGACATAAACACTCTAAATAACATACTAAAGAAAACGCAGATAAATGAGAGAGTAACCAGATGGATAACGTCCTTCCTAAAACGCCGACATCTCATACTAGGCCATGAGAAAGTAAGCACGAGCAATGGACTAGCTCAAGGCTGTGGACTCAGCCCGACACTCTTCAATCTATACACCACACAGACCCACGCAATAATCAACGAAAACTCCAAACTGTTCCAATTCGCCGACGATTTCTTCATTGTTTGTTACAATCGTAAAAAAGAACAAACTCAGACCATCCTCAATGACAAGATAAAGGAATTCACGGACATCTGTAATAAAATAAACCTAAAAGTTAACTGCACCAAAACGAAAGTCATATACTTCAACCAAAAAAGCTCGGAAATAAATATCCATTTAAATAACAATAGACTGGAACAAGTTCACCAAATTAAATACCTGGGCAGATACATAAGCGTAAATAACTCATGCACACACCATATTAAACAAATAGTGGATAAAACCAACCAAACGTGCCGCTTCCTAAATATACTAGGCGGTTGCACCTTCGGAATAAATCCACAAAGAGCCCTGCAACTGTACAAAACTTTCGCCCGAGCAAAAATGGACTACGCTGCTTCAACCTTCGCTAACATTTCCAAAGCCGCTTTACAAAAACTCACGAAATGCTGCAATACAAACATGAGACGAAGTTTAGGACTAATTAGATCGACGCCAACGCACACAATTTACCATATGGCGGCAGAGAGGCCACCCAAATACAGATTGGAGATGGCAACAGCAAAAGAATTAACCAAATGTATTGCATACAACCTACCGGCAAAAAGAATGATACTATCTAACAACCTTGATAAAAAATCCAGCTACTATTCAACATGCCAAAAATATAACCTAATCTTTCATAACATAGCACCTATTAACAACAAACCGGCACATACTCAAAAACTACATTTGAACGACAGATTCCTCAAAGAAACAGGTAAAAACAAAAAAGAAACAAACCAGGACATTATAAAGCAGATTTATCAGGAAAAAAAGCAACAACTCGAAGACAACCAATTCGAAATAATATTCACATATGGATCAATAAGAAACAACCAAACAGGAATAGCATTCATACATGAAAAATCGAACACAGTGGAAACATATTACTGCAATAAAACAGTAGCTTCTATGACAGCCGAACTGATTGCAATAGAAAAAGCAATAGAATTCGCCATACAACAAAAATTCCCGAAAGTAGCCATCCTCTCAGATAGCCTCAGTAGTATCAGCACACTAAAAAACCAGGAAAGCGATAACTACATCGCTCAAAACATTATAGATGCTTCAGATATCGAAAAGTTGGAAATACATCACATCCCCGCCCACAGCAACATTAAACCGAACGACAAAGTAGACTCTGCAGCAAAGAACGCACCACTAACCGGAAGCTTAATCAGAATACCCTGGACAATCAAAGATGCTATAAAGGAGATACATAAAAAAATAAAAGAAGAATGGGAACAAGAATACAAACAAAAAATTTTAAATAAAGGCAAAGCTTATGGCCAATTATTTCCAGGACTACTAAAAAAACCCTGGTTTCATAAAAAAGACCACAAAATGCAACCAACAGAACTAAAGCAGTTCAATAGAATCCTTTCAAACCACACCTTTTGCAAAGATACACTACTCAAAATGAAAATATACAACAATAATAAATTCGAAACATGCAATACGATAGAAAACACAAACCACATCATATTTCACTACAACAAGTACTCTAATTCAAGAAACAAGTACCCACATATCAAAAATAACTCATCAATAATCGAATTCTATCGAAACATCAACATAACCCATTACAATACCATCACTAACTTCCTTAAAGACATTCAAGTAAACCTATAAAACAGATGACACAAGTCAAACTATAACTGGAAACAAAAGAAAACTTACACTTGGAGTTGGCGTTTTAGCTCTTAAGCTGGCCAAATAAGTCTTCAATCTTTCCTCAGAAATACTGAAGCAACCTAAACCCCTAAAAAAAAAAAAAAAAAAAAAGTATTTTTTGTGAAAATGAGTACAACGGAGTTGTGGTTCGACGATTCATCGGACGATGAAAGATTAGTGAACTAGCTAGAAGTAGAAAACAGTTGAGGGGCGCATCCAACTCCCTAGAAATGGCTTCCACTGAGTAAGTTTAGAATTTTCAAAATGTGTTGACGTACTTAATATTACAGAAATTTCCTTACAGATTTTTATAGAACTTTAGATTATCTAAAGAGGCGTTTATGAACCTACTGTCCAGTACAGAAAACCAATTGCAGCAGTGCCCCCGAGCCAAATCCATTCCAAATATGTTAAAACTAGCCACAGTTCTGCGATTTTGTGCTCAGGGATCGTACCAATTGAGTATTGGTAATGAAGGTATGCTAGGACTTGCTCAACCCACTGTGTACGATGATGCTGAAGATATTGAAGTGGAGTCAAATAACGGAGAAGTAGAAAACATAAGAAATGAAATTTTGAGAATATTATAGAAAAATCTAAAAATTATTAAATAGAAACCTTTACGCCACAGTTTCTGTTTTATTTTTGTTATAAATTTTCTTTATTCAAATATTCGTCATTCGAAAAAAATATGTATTTCAGTTCCTCTACGTATTTCAGCCCATACCAACCAAGGGAAAATAAAAATGTATTTCTATAAACATCACAAAAAAAAAACATTATTAAGCTTAATCCATTTTGCTGCCGTTCTCACTGGTGGTCCCAAGCAGTTCAGCTCCGTTGTAAATTCCTCCCATATTTTTGCTGCTTGAACTTTGGTGCAAATCCCTTTTGCGAATTGTGGATTCGCCTTTCTAATTGTTGTTTGGTACTCACGACTTTCGACCTGCATAAAACTATCAAAATTAGTACATATTTATTATTTGGTTACTATAAAACCATAAATAATCGCAAACAACTTACACTTTAACAAGTTTTCCCACAATACGCTACACGATCGAAAGCAAAATTGCATTCGACTCTAAATTCGGTAAACAACGAAAATTTCGATAGGGTTGCACCGCTCATAATACCAAATTGACATTCGATTTTCGATCTTCGATCTTCGACAACCAGCGAATAACGAAGATCGAATGTAACTCATAATAGGGGCCTATATTATTAAACGAAAAAAGGGTAAAAAAGGTCAGTCTGAGAAGATTTTAGTGCTAATGAAAATTTTTTTACTCTTATAAAATTTGATAATTTGAAAGTGCAAATTTAATTTTTGGCTCCATTTAAGGTTATGCAAGAATATTAAATCTTTTTCTCTCAACTCTTCTTAAGATTGAAAACCTTTTTACACATTTTAAAAAGCCTTTGAATTTATTGAATACGAATTAAAAGCATAGAGGTGTAATCGTTTCTTCCGGTCATCAATCCTTAATGGACATTAAGAGCTGTATTCATTGTAAAAATAAGCAACAAAATACCAGAAAATACTAAAAAAAAACCATACTGACATTTTTACAAAAAGAGTACCTCATCTAGTTACATAACTTCAAATATAGCAAATAAGTCGTTCCCTTAACAAAAGAGTCTCGCTTAACAAAAAAACTCATAAATTAAATTGTACATAAGCATAACACATTTATTAAAAAAAACGCACATTTTAAAGACAATTTGTCACGCATACAAAGTTCTTTAAGTGATTCAATAAAAATTTGTTGGGTTATTTTCTTTGAATGGGCATTTTGTGCGTTTTTATATCCAAAGCTAGGTAACACTGCAGTAGCAAGAGAGATGGCCTCTGGACACGGGCAAGCATGCTTGACTGAGCTTTGTGTGTGTTAGTGCAGTCGGGTGTCGTCGTGTCACACATACTTGTTGTCGGTAAAAATCAAAAATTTTTGATATTAGCGTCAAGCACCCGACACGCACACATATAAAGTTCTTGTCAACAATGCTTGATCGTGTCCAAAGGCCAAGAGATTTAACTGACTGCCGAAAGCAGAAGAACACCAACAACACCTGTAATCGCGGGCAATGCCACCAGATGTTAAAAAAAAGTAAAGCTAAATAAAACTGCGTGAATTATTAAATAATTATTAAAAAATGTATATTTTACAAAATTATAAACATTACATTTTAATTAGAACAGCTAGAAAAATGAAATGAAGAAAGAACTAAAACTCCGAGACTAAATAACAAAAAAAAAAGCTAAATCAAGTTACGAAAATGGTAATCTGGCCATACTGGAGCTAAAATCACGTAACTAGTTGTCAAATTCGTTGAGAGCAAAGTAACGGGACCACGATAGGCGCCATCTCATTATTCTCTCCATCGTGCATGGTAAGTGCCCATTTACACGAGGAGACATCTGGAAGGGAGACACTGGAAATTCTCTTTTCATGTCTCATTCGAGGCCACATTTTGACATTTAATGCTTTAGCATCGTCTGGTTCGGATGTATTTTCGCACGCGCTTACATGTAAAGCGGAAAACGTTCATCAACAATTTCTTAAATATATGAATGAAAAATGCAAACTGGTTAAATAATAACTAATTTGTTGTTTTTTTATTTAAATATATTTATAAATTGTTGTGCTTGAATGAAAAAAATTAAATTAAAAATACTTCATACATAAAAAATTAACTTAAAATTAACTTGAGTATCTAGAAATGCGGGGAAAATTAGAATTCAACATAAACATGCCCCATAATATATTTTAAATTATACCTACTTTACTAGCAAAAATAATCGTGCATTTCCCAAGCAGTGTTCGGATGTTTGTCATCTTTGTTATCTTCCGTTTGCTTGAAAACCAACACATAACTCAGAACCTTCTCCCACAAAAGAAGAAAACAAATGAAGCAACTGTCAAAAATTGCTTTAAGATTGGAAATACGAATAAGAAGAGCAAAGGTTGTCGCCAGTACAGGAGACAAATTCCCTTCTCTCTTCCGCGGCCGTCCTTCACCAACGAACAAAATGTTTCCCTTCCAGATGTCTCCTCGTGTAAATGGGCACTAATGAACCATTTCTCTGTTGAGAATAGGACGATGAGAGGAAAAGTAAGAAATATGAAAGGGAGCGTTTCGAGTGTAATGTTTCTTGAAAAAGTCAAATCGATGATGGTGCCTCTTCGTGTTGTTGACTTATTAACATCTGATGCACAATCGAAATTGAACATATCTTTCACGAATTTGATAAATGTTTCGTAATTTTTCACGTTTGTGTAAATGTAACTTGACCTATTCCATTGCGATTCCATTTACCTCTTTCTCTATATCCATACAAAATATCTATCAAACAAATAAAATTAAAATTTTGCTTTAAAAATTGCAACCATTACATCAGTATTTTCTTATGATGTTGTCACTTAAACTATCGTCAATAAACCGACTTTACAGACAACCTCTTTTTCATGAAGATATTCAGTGCAGTTATAAATAGCACCCAAGAAACTGATGACCGCAAAATATTAACCTTAACCATAGCACGACTCCCAGAAGTGGAAACCGAATGTCGATAAATGAACGTAAGCGCACCATGTTATTTAACATCCAAACCTAAAGCTAAATACACACCAGGCAACCGTTGAAGCAACGGTTGCAGCAACGTGTTGCCTTTGTTTAAGAAACACGTTGCGACCGTTGCTTCAATCTCAGTATTGTGTATAACTGTGGTGAAGGAAAGGTACGAGCGGAAGATACGTAAAATTAATTTTTTTAAATGATCGACGAAATACGTAAAATTACTTCTCTTATTATAATTGACGAACTTTTGTACGAAAATGAGGAAGAAGAGATGCAACAAAAGAAGAGAAAGAAAATTTGGTCCAAAAATTGGCTTTTAAAAAAATCAAATTTTCGAACAAGAGGCTGCTGAAAGAACTGAAGGAAAATGAGCCAGCGGACTATAAAAATTACATGAGGATGGACGAAGCCCTGTTTAGAAAATTGTTGGACTTCGTAAAGGCCAAAATAACGAAACAAGATACTATAATGAGAGAGGCAATATCAGCAGAAATTAGACTGGCAATAACTTGGCGGTATCTTGCAACAGGAAACTCTTTTGCGGACTTGAAATTTTTATCAATTTTATTGTATTCATTTTTTAATTGTTCGTATGCTTTTTTTCTAAAATTTTTATTTTTACATTTTTCACTACTTATATCCCACAGCTCTCTCAAATTTTTATATTCGTTAATAAAATTAACATAATTTTCATTATTTTCAATTGCCATTTTTTCCTTTTTCACTTTATTTTACTCCGCACGAACCTTCTTCTTCGCTTGTTTTCAACGAACTGAACGAGTAAAAGCAGTAAACAATGATACACACGAAGCAACGGTTGCAGCAACCTATCCCAAAAATCAAATTTATTTGATATTTCAGGCAACGGTTGCAGCAACTCGAAAATCAATTGGCAACACAGCTACACACGAGGCAACGGTTGCTTCAACATGGCCGTGTTGCTGCAACGGTTGCCTGGTGTGTATTTAGCTTATCAAATTATCGAACAATCAAGATTATGGATTTCTACTGATATTATGAGTACATAAAATTCCGTACAAGTATAAGCTTCCATTTATAAAGTCTCCCTATAGACACAAATGTTAAATTCAATTGATAGGCTACTTTTTTAAGTACAAATTCGTGTAATATGCGCCCTTATCATAAAATGTTAACAGTTTTTTAAAAGCGTTTACGCATTTGCATAATAAACGTTGCCTGCTCAAAGAAATGCTCCGGAAACGATAACTTTCAATAGTCAGTGTCAGTTGGACTAATGGCACCAATGGAATTGGAATAAACGAGTGTCAATAACTTCCGCATGAGAAACATATCGCCAGTCGTGTATTTAGTGTACGATTGAATTACTGAAACAATAGAAATTTAATTTCTTAATATTTAATTTGATGAGAGCAACTTATTTATAATTACCCAAAGATTTTTTTAACCGACTTTATTTCACTTTTACACAATACTCTTCCTTCGATAAAACATTTAAACTAATGATAGATTTGCCAAAAAACGATCACTTTGGAAATACCTATAAAAGGCATATGAAAGACCTTCAAAAACACAACGATCAGATTCAATATACACAAATGAGAAACGTCCTCACACTTGTGAAATGTAATTACAGAGTCTCAGTAGTTTTAGCAATGCTCGATGATCAAAAAATAAAAGAGAAATATAGTTTTTGCAATATTGTAAGCAGCTTTCTAACATCAATACTTTTTCATATCTTCACTTAAAAAATACTCAGTTTTTAATGAATTATTTATTGATATATATTTGCGTGTATTGTTTGTGTAATCTGCCAAAAAAAAAAAGAATCGGCAGCTCATAATTATTCCAAAGCAACGCATTCAAATCAATTTCGAACAATAAGCAGAGTTCGATAGCTTATTGTGCAGTCCATTAATAAAACTTCACTCGGTTTATGTTATGTGTTAAATGTTAAAATACTTTGCAAACAGGGTTAGTTTTTTTATAAGGAAAAGTTTAATTTAAAATGCGCACCGTAGCATTTAGACCTGCATTCACTTCAGGAATAACAACAATCTGTTCAGTGTTTGCGCTCGCAACACCACTCACTGGCGGTTTTATCCCCATCAGTGCACATAACTTATTACGTATGGGACGCACTGTAATCAGAGGCAAACCCCAATCTGTCTCAGATAATAAATTCAATATCTCATCCATATTCTCTTCGGGAATGTCACAAGCGTCACCATGCAGTGCTAGCGCTTCGTACAATTTAGTGGCACTCGTTTTGCGCACATGCACATGCGTGAGGCCGAGGAATATGGACATTTTAGACAGTATACGCTTGCAAAGATTCGGCACTTGCACCAGCTGGCTAAAGACACTTATGCTCGATACTAATTTGTAGAGTTTTTTGTGGCCTTTAATTTCGAGGTTCAGCAAGCGGTAGATATCTTCACCAAACGTATTTGAGTCATCCAATAGCACATCGTTTATGGTGCCTATTAATAAGATAATTTTTTTTAATGGGATACATTTGAGTGTATGCGTTTAATACTTACCTGAGCTTATTAATATATCTAAGAAGTTTAGCATAGGGTAGGTGACACGCTCATTCAAGACATTCTCTTGGAAATTGATGACAACTTCCTTACACAAACGTGGCACTTCTGCAGGATGTGTGCGTAGGAATTCAAATAATGCTACCGAAGAGTATTTTATCTAAAAACCGCGAGAAAAAATAATGAATACCCATAAAATCTTCGACTTCACTGTTAATCGAAAAAATCACGCTTTACTTACCAAGGATTCAGTCAACTGTCCAATGCTTGCGCTCAACCCGAGCAGCACTCTGCGAGAGTAGTCGGGCAACTCAAGTAGGGAACAAAACAGCGGGAATGTCTGATCGGCAAAGAGCCACAACACGCTATTAAAATCTTCAGGGAACACTTCCAGCAAGCGTTCATGTTGGCGAATGTGTGGTATAGCAGGAGTAGTGGTAATTATACGAGAGAGTAGCCGTCCGGCGAGGCCGCGTGTACGATCTATTTTCTCAACAGCTTGTTGCGTGAAGCCAAGTATAATTTGATGCACTTGCTCCGGCTGCAGTAATTCCTTTGGGCATGTTGTGATTATTTGGAAGAGCGCTGAAAAATAATTTTAATTGCTTATTGGCTAAAAAGCAATTTATTTCAGTTTGCACACCATTCATTGCGGCTTCACGCACCCAAGCGCCAATATCACCACGATTATCTAATGTGTATTCATCCAAGGCCTTCAGCAGGCAGTTCACAACTTTGTTAAAGTACTGCGGATTGCCAAATGAAACTTAAAAAATAAAAAAAATGTTAATTATCTACAGAATTGGATAGTACATATTGCAGATCCAATATGACTTTTTTTCCTTATATTAATTTCAGAGCTGAAATTTTTAACAAAATATGCCAAAATATTTGCGATTGTCCTCACCCGTGCTCTCTCTACCGAAACCCAAAGTCTGCACCACAGTGCTGAGTGCCTTGACACTATCACGCCTCGCCTCACTCCAAGTGCCCGTTGCCAGGGTTTCATGTTGGTTTAACATCTCGCCAGTCGCAATAGTCGCTTGTGTTGGAGTGAGTGAGTATTTGATCAGACTTTCAAGTATATCATTTAAATGTGGTATAATCATAAAATCAGGCAACACCCCCAAAGCGCTGATATAGCCCATACGTATGTGCTCTTCCAAGCTGTTGTCAACGCCCCTTAGATATCCACGTATAATATCAGCGTTTCCAGCTGCACGATGTTCACCCTTACAATAGGATCGACAAAGCTCGGCGAACGCAGCTGTAGCGCCCTCGCGTATGGCTGCAGCTTTATTTAGCAAACATTTGTCCACTATATACTGCCACGATTCTGAGAATTCGGTAATTGTTATTATTATTCTTTTTTTTGTAATATTATATTATACCATAACTCTAGTATTATGTTAATTAGTTACTCACCCAGACAAGTGATTGATGTTTCGATGCGCGCCATGCTGCAATTCTTTATAAAATCGGTGCAACAGTGCTTCATTATTTCGCCGCTCATACCGCGAAACGAGTCGCGTAGAACATACTTGGGCAACAACTCATTAAGATCGGTTAACAGCTGATTCGACAGTAATTTTTTGCTTGCCATCTCTTCTTCTTTCTTTTCGATCTTGCTCAGCGCCAACGTGATCTCACCAATGGCCAAGACAGTGCCATGTCGCATATTGATATCAATAGAATCTGACTTGCTAAAAAGTTGTCCCAAAACTACAGTGGACATGAACTCGGGCGCTCGGAATGTGAGTTTATGCAAAGCCTTCGCAGTCAATTCGCGTATTGTTGTGTCCCAATGATTCACTTTTCTTTCTATCAAATGATCGATCAACGGTTTTTGGTACTCTTCAAATTGTGAAATAAAATCAGCTACATTCAGGTAAGCATTTTGTCGCAAACCCACTGAAAAGAAATCAGTTTCTGTCGAAATTTCTATACCATGTGGAAAATTGCCTAGACGGCCGACACTTTCTTGGAATGCAGCTGCAGCGGCTCTTCGACAATTTATTTCACGATCGAAAACAGCTACTATCAACAGACCAGAAGATATTTGTTCTACGAAAGGTTGAAAATCCTCTGGATTGTATGAGCGCGCAAATGCCCAGCACATATAGCATGCAGCGTCGCGTATATGCTGGCCTACCGACATATACCCCTTCATTTCATCGTAAAAGAGTGCTTGCATCAACAGTGGCACCAGCGTACGCAAGCGATGTGGCAAAAGCAATCCGCGCTTTGCCAACTCAGCCAACGCTAAACAAGCACCATGCCATGCCTCGTGCGGCTCTAGTGGATTTAGTATGTCAATGACTGAGCCAATTACTTCGTCAGCTAGCTCCTTGCTGAGACGGTTGGTGACACGCCCTATACCTTTAGCAGCGCTCCAACGAATATCACTGCCACCGCTACGTAGTGCCTGCAACAATTCCTCAATGACCTCCTCAATAGCATCGGGCACAACGATTTCTTCTCCATCATCTTTTTCACTCTCAGGATCATTGTCATTTCCGCCAGCACTTTCCTCAGTGGCGGTGTTGGTATTCTTATTCAGATTCATTGCCAACGAACGAGTACCTAAAAGTGATCATATATGAGGGTTTTTCAAAAATTCGTATTAAATGATTTTCATTTACCCCGCTTGTAGCGCCAACCAGCCAATCTCGGCTTTAAGTATACCAAACCTATGCGCTGTACAATCTTTATGTAGCTTTTGTATTTTAAAAAGTCATTGCTTTCCTTATACTGTAAGCTAACGATCCAATGGAGCAATTTGTCGGCGTAGGGCAGCAAATCTTCGCGTTTACCGTGCTTCAAAATGTCTGCAACTGCAGCTAATTCACCGAATTTTGCATCACTAGACTCCGATTGATGTTGGTCCATCACCCAATCTAAATAACGCTCCAAGTAGACATCTTTGATATCTGCGCGCACTAAATACTTTGCTGCTAAATAAGCAGCAATATTGCTACACGTGTCATTTGTGGCGGAATATAGTTGACAGAGATCAAAAATACGTTCCATTTTCGATTTGATCTGCGTATGATTCAACATTTTTGTGGAGCCAACACATTTACCAGCTGTGTTTGACTCGCTTTTGGATGTGGTGTATGCATCCAAACGTGACATATGAAAAGGATTCAATACCAATATCGACATCCAAAGCAACAGCACATAACGCGTCTCCCAATGATTATATTCATTTGGATTTTGACGCTCGAGCAGATCTAATGCGAATTCCAAGTCAGTCAGCTCATGTGGCAAAAACTTGACCAACACCTTATAAGTACGTACTTTACTAATAATATACAAATATTTGAAGGCGGCATGTACAGCTCCTTCTGACAACGCCCGATTGCGAACTCTCGCCAGAAGCCGCTCCAATAACACGTTCAAATGAGGATCGAGCAAATGTGGCTGCTCTTGGTATCTAAGGTATGAACAGCGGTCTATAGTCGCTTGCCGTTATTTCAATTGCATTACACTCTTACCTCGACAAAACTTCTGTGTACTGCTCGTATTCTTTTTCAAAGCCTGGCGCATCACAGTCCTTCATTGTATCGATCATTTCGAGTACTTGCTCCAATTCCGTGAATTGTTCCAACGTATTCGAGGGACCTTC
This sequence comes from Anastrepha fraterculus, assembly GCA_037575425.1. NCBI lineage: Eukaryota > Metazoa > Arthropoda > Insecta > Diptera > Tephritidae > Anastrepha > Anastrepha fraterculus. The sequence goes on from JAYXIM010054735.1 coordinate 167,253, forward strand.
ATCGTCCTTCAGTTCTTCGCATTGCATCATTATTAGACAGTTTTTATTTTATTATTTTACTTAAAAATTTTGGATGATTTTTATAGTTTTTTTAACAGCAGGTTACTGAGTGTGATTATAGTGTTTTTCAGATCAACATCAAATTATTGACTTGCTTTGTTGTTGCTTTGCATGAGTTTTGTTGACTATTTTTAATTTACAAGCGTTCCTAAGCCAGATGACACATTCTAATACACCAGCGAACACTTTAGAAATGAAATGGAAATGAAATGAACTGAAATGGTATCAACATTATAACATATTTCCACAACGGCGCCATTCGTAATTCAATCTCAATCTATATCCTCCCTAAATAATCATTTATTAAAAATATATCGCAAACAGCTATTAAACCCAAAAACAAAAATATTGTTATCATTTTTTCAAATAGAACGTCTCTCTATAATTCCTCTGAGCTCGATCACTGGATTGTTAAATAAAACTCATAAATTAAAGGCAAACAATTTGCCTCTTTCTTTTTTTTTATTTCCCTACTAAATCACTTTACACGTTCACACGTCCAACTTAACCCTTTATTGCCCGATAACGAGCTAATAATACGTTCACATATGCATTAATCACCTATAAATTCACCAAATTAATCTACCCGTTCACATATGGCAGATTACCTGCAAAATTGACAATCAGCTGTTGCGAAAGGTTTTTCTTCATAGAAATTATTTTGGTGGAATATTTCGGCGTTTTTGATTTCTTTAATTATTACTAACGATATAATGAAAAGACAAGGAGAAGGAATAGCTAATTTTGTTGCGCAATTGGCTACTAGTAATAAACAGTTTGAAGGGGCATTCGAAGTTCCATATTATATTTTATAATTAGTAATAAGAGGACACACGTTTATGGACATACGCTTTTCCCCGTTATATATATGCATAGTTAACAAAACCTAACATACATTTTATAAGATTTATGTCTACAAACCTGTTTTCTTTGCCAGCATTCATTTTATTTAGTTTTTACTTTGACATTTCTCTTTCCACGCATGAAAATAAGGATCTATTAAACAGAAAATATAGAGTTGTATGTCAAAAAGTATGGTTATAATCTAGGATTATTTTATAATCTCAGATTTTGGGAGGGAAATTTTGTATGGGAAATCTTCCAGGGCAAGCAACCTGCCAAATCCCTTGAAGCCATAGATACATCTACTGAAGTAAGTGTTTCTTTGTAGATGTTTGTAATATGTTAGTCTTTTAGTACGTGTATGGTTATGGTTTGGTGCAAAAGATGGTTAGTGGATGCCTTATGACTTCAAGCGTTTATTGTATTTTTAACTAATATTGCTATTCCTGACTTTGCATACGTTAAATGTTTGTTGTGGTGAAAAATTTGATAGCTTGGTAGGTGAAGTAATTGTTGGTTTTTGTTTATTATAAGAGTTTCCTGTAATAATATGATATCTAGATTATCTGTGGAAGTTAAGCATTCCAGTCCAAATGTATTATTAATAAATCCTTGAATATTCATTTGTATTATTGAGAGGTTTAAACCAAAATCCCTTTACGATCTTTTTGTGTGCATTAGGTGTAATGTCGTTTAGCTCAGGTAGTATAGTTCCCTATTTGGGTTTTTTCCATATTATTATTTTCTGTGTGTGGTGATCATATTGTTTTTTTGTGTATTTTGTTTTGCTGGATTTTCTGTTTGTGTGTATCTGATAGTGTCTGCATTTGTTACCTTAGCTTCTTTGTTTAATCAATCTCATTTTGTGTGCTGCTAATTGTTTGCGGACTATTGTTTGGTAGTTTGCTTTGGTTTGTTCTTGTGTTCGTTGTTTCGTTTTGCTTCTCTGGGTTTTTTGTTATATTAGGTTTGGTGTTTTTAACTATTTGTGCCATTGTTGGTTTTGTTGTTCGCTTTGTGAAAGGCTCGATTTGGTAGGCGGAAGGGTTACTGTTACATATTTTCCATGCTTCTCGTACGGTGTAACGACCTTGGATTTTTATTGTGTTGACTGCTTTGTGTTTTAGGAAGCTGAGGCAGGCCGAATAATAGGATGAGGGTGTGGCGCTGTCACAGTTAACGAAGTTCCATGTTTCCAAAAAATAATTATCCATAACACAGGATTGTATTTGAAAAAGTATGGTAATAATCTAGGATTATTTTATAATCGAATAATGCTTTCACATATGCATTAATCACCTATAAATCCACCAAATTAAGCTACCCGTTCACTTATGGCAGATTACCTGCAAAATTGACAATCAGCTGCCAATACTGCTTTGAGAGGTTTTTCTTCATACAAATTATTTTGGTGGAATATTTCGGTGTTTTTGGTTTCTTTAATTATTATTAACAATATGGAGAAAATACAAGGGGAAGGAATAGCTAATTTGATTGCACCTTTGGGCGCTAATAATAAACAGTGTGAGGAAATCCGTATGCGACGTTCACTGAGGTTGCAAAAAATTATGGCAGCAATGCGCATGGGATATTCTATATTACATTTTATAATAAGTAATAAGAGGACAAAACGTTTATGGACACAGGTTTTTTTCTGTAAAATGATTCCATAATTAATAATATTTAACAAAAAAATTATTAGAATCGTGTTTACAGACCTGTTCTCTTTGCCTGTATCCATTTCATTTAGTTTTTATTTTGATGTTTCTCCTTGCATTCGTACTAATAATTATCGATAACACAGAAAATACAGGGTTGTATGTCAAAAAGTATCGTTATTATCTAGCATTATTTTATAATCTCAGATTTTGGGGGAGAAATTTTGGATGGGAATTCGCGCTTTTTTATTATGGATTTTGAGCTAAGCGCGAAAAAGTAGATCATCTATTTATATGTGAACGTATTATTAGATTTCGGGAGAGAAATTTTGTATTGGCAATCCCGCTTTTTAATTACGGATTGCGAGTTAAGCATGAAAAAATATCTTTTTTTCTATATCTTGCTGTTAAATTGTAGTGAACATTTAACAAAAAAATTCAGAGGAATATTCCGTAGATAGGTTCTGTTCCTCCCCAAAATTAGGAATGGGCCAAGACTGAATCTTCTGCAGAGAACGTTAACGTTCTCTGTCTTCTGTATCAAATCAACATTCCCTGCCGTAAAATTTATATAATAAACAGTTTTCTTATAAAAAGTTCTCCCTGCAATAAGTAAATTTGTTTCTTTGCAACAATGCCACCCTGTGTTTAATTCCAGTGATTCCACAGAGCAAGCGAATTATGAATTACACAATTATTGCTTGTTACAGAAGGAGTTGCGAATGACAAGTATAAAGGCAGTAAATTTTTAAGTTATTTTTTAGTTTCAAGCCAAATTTCGTTAATAGAAGCAAATTATTTAGTGAGTACGTTTAAGTGTTCAGTTAGAAATGGAGACAGCGCCAACCGCTGAACTTGTGTATCAGGGCATCTGCACCCTTTTTCATAACAGCAACCCAAAAGAAAAAGAAAAAGCCAACAAATGGTTGGAAGATTTCCAAAAGTCGGTGAGTTATCAATTAAATATGATAGAGTGGAAAATTCAGCTTTGTATTTGAACATTTATTAATAATATATATCGCTCATTTTAAGATATATTCATGGACTATTGCGGACGAGCTACTACAGCAGAAACGCGATTTGCACTCGTGTTATTTTGCAGCGCAGACGATGCGAAATAAAATACAAAACTCGTTCAACGAACTCCCACCTGCATCACATGAATCTCTGCGAGATTCATTAATTGCCCACATCGGGCAAATCACCAATGAAACCGATGCAGTAATTGTAACTCAACTGAGTCTCGCTGTTGCTGACTTGGCATTACTCATGGCTGCTTGGAAGCAACCTATTATCGATTTGTTAGATTTGTTGTCACCACAACCACAAGCTGTTTGGCCTTTGCTGGAGATACTCACACTGATACCAGAGGAGATAGACTCACGATATTTACGTTTGGGCTCCAATCGACGTGAAGAGATACATAAGCAATTAGATGCTGCTGCACCAAAAGTGCTTGAGTTTCTGTGTGTGTGTTTACAACGTCAAGATTGCAGTCAAGAACTTCTCATAAATTGCACGCTCCGGTGTTTCAGCTCCTGGGTAGCAGTGCAAGCAATACCCATCCAGCACTTCACAGAGAACCCAGTGGGGCAACAAGTTTTTCAACTACTCAACAGCGGAGAAACATCACGGAAATTGCATGACACGTGCACCGAGTGTTTATGCGCTTTGCTTAGCTGTATTGAGGCAAATACTAGCCGTTTTAGCCTACAACCGGCAATGGAAACAAAAATTTTTAATGCAGTTTGTTCACTGGAGACGGCGTATCATATTAGTGTGGCACACGAAGACATAGACAAAACTATGAACTATTGCCGTATATTTACGGTGTTATGTGAGGCTTTCTTTTACGAAATGCTTTCTCAGGAGGATATACCACATTATTCTATTAAAGGACTGGATCTGGTGCTGATGTGCGTGGGTCACTTTGATTACGAGGTGGCGGAAATTACATTCAATTTGTGGTATAGGCTAAGTGAGGATCTTTTTCAACGTTATAATGACAAATTGACAACGCATTTTAAACCACACATTGAGCGCCTTTTGGGTGCACTTTATCGACATGCGCAAATGGACGCCGATCATGATGGGCTAATTGAAGAAAACGATACTTTTAATGTAAGTATGAAGATGTAAGTAAAGAATTTATTTGTAATCCTCTATTTTCCCCCTATTGTTTCAGGAATTCAGACGCAAAGTGTCTGATCTAATTAAGGATGTGGCTTTTATCGTAGGTTCAGGCGCATGTTTCAAGCAAATGTTCCTCCTTTTACAAGCACCAAATACCACTTGGGAGTCGACAGAGTCCGCATTGTTTATAATGCAAAATGTTGCCAAAAATATAATACCGTAAGTGTTATGAATTCAACTAATCGTATTTTCAAATTAAAAAAAAATGTCTTATTTTAACTCTCTTTTAGTGATGAGAATGAAGTCATACCTAAAGTAGTGGAAGCCATACTTAACCTGCCCGATAATACCCACATTGCAGTACGCTATACCTCTATTATGTTGTTGGGAGAGCTGTGCGATTGGATCGAAAATCATCCAGCATCACTGGAAGCAGTGCTAAATTTCCTGCTTTATTCACTACAACAGAAGAATGGTTTAGCTGCCGCCGCAGCGATAGCGCTCACCTCGATTTGTTCGGCTTGCCGGCAAAATATGATTTGTCACATTAGTGGTCTCGTGGAAATTGCACGTAGTCTGGACAGTTTTGAAATCAACAACGACTTGGCCATCGGTCTCCTTAAAGGCATTTCATTGATACTATCACGCCTGCATCGCACGCAACTGGAAAGCGCAATGCGTGAAATCATCTCCTTTCAATTGCAACCGCTGGCACAAATGGTTGAGATGTCGCCAGCCACCATGGCAACAATGCAGAAGGGCGAACGCACCGATCCAGCTTATTGGATTGATCGTGCTTGTGCAGTTATACGTCACACAAATCCTGACATTGCCGATAGTGAACTGCATCCAACTTTGCAGATACTCACCGATGCCTGGCCATTGTTAACACAAGTTATGGATAAATATCAGACTGAAGTACGTATCATGGAACGTACTTGCAGGCTCATACGTTACGGTGTACGCATGGTTCGGAAGCAAGCTTCACTTTTGGTTGAACCATTGGTCAAGCAAATGATATCCATCTATGCGTTACATCACCATAGTTGCTTTTTGTATCTCGGATCGGTACTAGTCGACGAATTCGCCAAGGCTGGCGAATGTATACCAGGTGCGTAAAAATGGCAACATTTCGCTTATCTTGACAGACTCATTTCATTTAATTTAATCATATAATAATTCATGAACTGAACTTTTGTAGTACCACAAAGATTAAAAATAACAACATGAACATGAAAATCTATATACTGAAAACGAAATGGCAGACTCTTTTTTCAATAAATATTTAAATATTCCCTTGCTTTTCAATAGGTCTACTGGAAATGCTGAAAGCATTTATTGAACCCACCTTCAGCATGTTGCAAGTGGAAAATGGTCTCAAAAATAATCCGGATACCGTTGATGACTTCTTTCGGCTTTGCTCGCGCTTTATCGAATGCTGCCCCGTACCGTTCCTACAAAGCGCACTCGTCACACCCATCTTCCAATGTGCTCTGTTAGCCTGCACACTCGATCATCGGGAAGCCAATTCATCGGTAATGAAATTCTTTTGTAACCTTTTGAAATGGGGACGAAATTCGAATCAACGTCAACCAGAATGTCGTCCATTAGTGAAGGAGATTGCGCAACAAAACGGCGAAGCATTGATTATGAATCTCATACATGCCTCAGTCTATTGTTTGCACTCTTACATGTTGTCCGATGTGGCAGATGTAATGTTCGAATTGAAATCGGTTGTGACACAGGAGCAAATGCAGACGTACGTGAAGACAGCACTGGATGCGTTGCCAAAGCGAAATAGTGGCGGATATGTGACGGCGACGCAACAGCAATTGGATGATTTCACTGCCGCATTGCTAGGGTATGTAGAGGGAACTCCAAAAACCCAGAATTTCAATTGCATACTTATTATGTAGAACAAATATTAATTGATGTTTATTCCTTATTTAATAAAATTTTCTGTTTCACAGTGCTGACACTCCCAAAACGATAACCATGGCGCTAAAGAACTTCACACGCTTGTACCGCTAATTTAGAAACACACACACAACAATAATGCGCAAATCATACTATAATTTATATAGTAAATGTTTTGTTTTGCATACTTGATGTATTTAACGAAAATGAAAAATTGGTTAAACTGCAAAAAAATGGAAATGTCAATGATTGCACAGCAGGAATTTCCACCAAGTCAACTTGAAACGACTGACCATACTCCAGAAGTATGTAATAATTAGTTCATTTATGTAACTAACAATGGATTTTAGTTCTAAAATCTGACAATGTATGAGTACAAGGCAATTCCAACGTAGAAAGTTGAATTATACATAATAAAGCAAAATGTGTAGTAAATATACATACTTAGCCAAACAAAACCAAGCCGTCGGTGTGGTTGGAAATATAAAAGAGAAAATGTTAGTGTGCGTTTATTGTGAAAAGGCTTAGAAAGTAATGCTTATAGTTTATTTTTAGTAGAAAGGAAATCAAAAAAGAAACCATACTTACAATTCAACGGTTAAATTAATTAATTTTTAACTTGAATATATGTATATTGAAATTTTTAATGTTAAATAAACGTGACCGAAAGAAATGAAAATTGTGTTTTGTTCTATTTTTTATAAAGGGTGAACAGATTGCAGGTACTTTTTCCAATAGGGTGACGCATGACTACTGTCAAACTAAATATCTACAAGATTGTTTCGGTATTCATTGGCGTTTCATGCTTGGAAGGGCTTACGCCTCAACAAAGTTTACAAATCGTACAGTTGCATTGCGAAAATCGACGCTCAGTGAAAAGTTTTCATCGCGCGCGCTCAGACCAACTTATGGTGTTCAGCCACGAGCCCCATTTTTGGCTTAACGGCTACGTAAATAAGCAAAATTTCCGTATTTGGGCTGAAGAGCAACCCGAAGACGTTCAAGAGGAGCCATTACATTCATACTTAAAACCGTTTGGTGCGGCCTATGGGCTAGAGAAATCATCGCTATTATGCCGTAATAAACGCCTTTTTAATGCCGGAAATTGAAGCCCGTAACCTCCACAACATTTGGTTCCAACAAGACGGCGGACGGCGCTACTTGCCATATAGCTCGTGAATCAATGGATTTACTACGTCGTCGTTTCGGTGAGCAATTCATCTCTCGTCTCGGACCGCGGTCTTGGAATGGCCACGAAGATCGTGTGATATCACACCTTTGGACTTTTATTTGTGGGGGTGTGTAAAGTCTACATGTTTTATGGATAAACCAGTTTCGGTTGAGGCATTGGAAGCAAATATTACTAAAGGTATTTACGACATACCAACCGAAGACCTCCAGGGAAGATACTGCTACAACAACAACAAAAGCGAGTCATTCAAAATTGGTGTTTACGAATGGCCGATTTATGGCGCAGTTGCGGTCAACATTTGATGAGATTGTCTTTAAAAAATGTCATGAACCATTCATGAACACAAAAAAAATATAAAAATTGTCCAATCAATTTAAATTTTCGTTGTTTTATTTTTATTTAAAATCCAATACCTCTTAATTGATCACCCTTTATCATTAACACTTCAAAGGGGTTGTTTTTGCTGTTGTAGCAGTTTATAAAGCCCTGCCGAGCATGGAAAACTCAGCGGTCGTCATCGTCAACCTCATTAATGGAAGATCCAAAAACACGCTGTTTCGTCTAATCGAGCCAAGTGAATAGTGGTTCGTGTCGTACTGTATCGTCACGTGCCGGACATATGCTGGGTGTTTCGGTGCCGATTCTGGCTAGGATTCTACCATTCTTAAGGCAGCCGAGCGCAACTACTCGGGTTTTCCCCAACCAAGGGCTGCTGTCACAGCAAACTAACCCTATTTAGTGCGCTGAACCTCAATTAATGAGGTCTTACTTTTTGAAAGAAAAGTGGCACCTACATAAATAAGGGGTTGTTGTTGTTGTAACAGCATAAGCATCCCCCATAATTTTTCAAGGAATGCTGCTAGAGTAACGATCCTTGGCGGATGTCAGTCCGGCATACAAAGAGTCTAACCGTCATATTGAAAAAAGGTGGCATCTACATACATACATATGTATATGTACTGCATAAATATTTTTATTTTTTCTATATTGCAGAATATATCAAGTGCATATGCGTACATACAGATTCAAAACAGATAAAATTCAAAAATCAAAAATGGAATGTAATACTCACCCAAAATGAAGTGAAATGGATAAACAAACAATTTAAAACTTAAAATCCCGAGTCATTCAATTTTTTCGTGTAATTTTTTACGGTAAACGCTTCTTCAGCAAGCTCTCCAGTTTGCGAATGCGCCCACGATCTCCACCACCATTGGATGAGCCATCTGCGGTCTTCTCTGTGCCACCAGTAAAACTACCAACACTAAAAATAAAAGCACGTTTAGGCGTGGACGTGGTGCCGGCTGTAGCTGTAGATTGTGCCGCTGTATTAGTATCACCACTGTCAATGGCTTCCTTTGACACCACCGAAATTGCATCTGAATTCATGTTTGCATTCAATTCCGCCTGTGCCGATAAGCCACTATGTTCAGTCGTTGGCGATGCCTCCGGCGCATCGCCTCCAACTACAGATACATGTGAAGCAGTGTGTTTAAATAGGTCAATCAATTGTAATTGATCCACACGCTTCACGGCCTTCATATCCAGAATTTTTTGATACTCAGCAATAGTGATGTCCGGCAGCAGTTTAAGTACTTGTTGAGTGAAATGCGATGGCGGTTGTACGGGAGTCATGACCACTTTAATGATCATTTCGGCACGTGTCATATCCTTCACGACAACTTTGGTGTAGCTGGTGGGGGCCTTGCGATTCACACTCGAACCAATTGAGGGCATGTCTAGCAGTGCCGTTTTTAGGCTGTGCGTATCGAGCAAAAGTTGCTCACAACCCAACACATTGTTGGAGCCATCGGAATGCGTCAGCTTACATTTGTATAGAACGTTAATGAATTTTGGAATGAATGCATTGACAAATTTATGGCAAAATTGTGTAAAATATTTTCGTGAGGTGGCCAGATTGTCTCGAATAACGGGAACGGTATGCTTGAAATTCGCACACATACTGCTGATGAAGGAGCTTTGATCACCGACGTTGCTAATACTCTGCCACTGCACTTTGGCCATGGATTGAAGAGACGGTTCACAGCCTGCTTCTAAATCCTGTACAAGCAATTGTATGCTGTTCGAGATAATGCTACAAAAATACAGGTCGAATAGAATGCATCAGGAATTTAAGTAAAAAAGCGAAAAGGCACTTGAAACGAACCGATGAAACACATCCTTTTCTTCTGACATATCAATTTTGTTTACATAGGCTGCGGATACTTTCTCCTTTAATTTATCCTCTAATTGCTGTACAGTCTCCAAACAGTATTCGGCGGTGGTTAAGACACAACAAATTTGTATTAGATCTTCGCGTGTGAAACGTTGCGTCTCTCCTTCCTTTAAAAAGTTGTGGAATACTTGACCAGCTGCTGTGGAGAGATTCTGCATATCACGTGTAAGTAAAGACATGCTTTTGCCTGCCACGAGAAGAGGATAAGTAATAAAATTTCATGTTTAATAACAAAAAAAATGTTCAAGTTATGCAGCTAAAAGGATGCATAAACACAAAATAAACTCACCAATTGACGCAGTTGTAGTCATCAATTTCGGCATACTGAACTCTAATACCTTGCTTGCATACTCGCGTAGATATTTTTTGAAAACCAAGGCTAATTCATACATAGGCTGCTCATTGCTTAGCTGGTTGCATTGCACCATACACTTCTTGTAGAATACAAATAAGTCTGCTGAACTGTAAGGCCAAAAACATTACAAAAATTATCACGTCAAATTCGCAGTCACTCACCTTGGATATACAGTGGTTTTTGACTCAGACACTTTGAGTGGCTCCTTGGCCATTTCGACAAATTTTTCCATTAACTCCGATAAATTACGGTCAATACTTTTAATATAAATACCCAGATGTGATTTGAAGCAACTACCAATCTGATCGTGAAATAAACCAATTGTAGGCGGTGCGTTAGGATCGCCAACACCACTTTCAGGTAATACCTTAAGAGCTGCTGGTGTAATTAGCTTTTCAGCGCCCAATGTGATACCAGTGAAGCGTTTGGAAAGCAACTGCTCAAAAGCTTGTGTTTTATTGATGGCAAAGAGCAAAAGACGTACATCTATTTCATTGCTGCGCTTTGCCATGATTTGAGTGAGTTGCTCGTGTGTGAGACGGCAAAACTCGACGGTAATGCGTTCAGATACTTCCCAATCGAGCGGGAAGACTGCGCCGAATTTATCCTCAAAGTCGAGTAGGTGCCGCTTAAGCCACGCATAACGCTTATCGATTTTGTCTAACCAGGCTATATCTTGGTTTTCGTGAAACAGTTGCAAGTATTCTTCCAGTTGTTGAGCTGTGCAAATATAATAAGCAAGTCAATATTACATCATCATTTACTGCCAAAATAGTTCGTACGTACCAATAAACCACTTTAATAGCTCCTTTTTGACCTTCGGATCTAACACAGAAATCACTTTACATGCGTCTGTCAACTGATTTAACCCCAAACGTTGCTTGTTTCCAGCATTTGCTGCCGAACTTGATTTGGGCGAAAATGCATCTTTAAAATCGTCCGTAATTTGTTTGGCCAATGTTACTTGGATCTTATCGACATTTTGGGAGAGATTCTAATATAGAACATAATATAGAACATATTATCATAAAATATTTAAATTAGTTTTTGTTTATTTTTACCTTTATTTCTTCAATGTCAGAATATTGCTTAAAATGTTGGTTTACTTCGGTAATTGCTTGTAATGGATTAAGTATCTCACCATATAAACGCTTTTCAATCAATTTATTTAAACTTTCAATTCCGCCTACTAGCATATGGAGATGGTTTAGTGTAGTTATTGCCGAAGTGAGATTTCGTTTTGCGCAGTCCAATTGCTTGATATCGCGTGTAATCTCCTTTACCATTTCCTCCGTTTTCTCGGCACGCGTTTTCACATCTATAATATGCACATACAATGCTGATATAACCTTTCGCGCTTCCGTTAGGGCCATTTGTCCATCTTGACCCGTATTTGTCTGTCCACGTACCACAGCGCGGATATTATCATCAATTAGTGACACCTCGCATTGCATGCGCTGAATAGTCTCATCAATGCTCACCAAAGATTGTTCGTTCGGAAAGAGTTGATTAATGTAATCGACAGTGTTGAAGTCTGGCGAGTCCATGGGGTCGTCAGTTTTTAGTACCTGCATTGTAAAATGCATTTTAATGGCTCAATTGATTATTATTATGCCAGGTGTTAAACATACCTTATCAATTGCGGACTTTACGTCTTTTGTAAAATGAATTTTATTCCCACCAGACGGTCTAATGGCAGCGTCATTATCTGTTTCCACTTCAGCACCGCTCGAAGCCATTTTCTAAGTTTTTAAATAATTACTTAATTTTATTTGTGAAAACAGTCGCAATGATTGTGTATAAAGAAAATTGCATCAACGCAAAACGTCATCAAAGTCCGATGAACGAAACAGCTGATTTGCTTTGTAGCAAGGCTGCCAGACCGAAAATTACCGTGATTGATTAACGAAGCTAAGCCAAAATTAAACCCAAATAAAAGTCCTTTCGCGACAGTATTACTAGAAATACATGTATTAATGATACTGTAAGTTCAAAGAAATCATTTGTTTTGTTTTAATTTAATTTATTGCATAAAATTACTTGTGTTCATCGAATTACTCAATCCTAGTGAGGACGTATCACGTTGAGTTGCCATTGCCGTTCGTTGGTAACGCGCAATATGGTCCAATGAATGCGGCAGAATTGGGCGTACGGTATGTATTTCCAACAGTGTTAAGTTATCCAACTTGGCATATGTGCCTTCACCTTTGATGAATGCGTCAATGGAAGTGCGTAATTTTGACTCACGTATATCAAATATATCTTTGATAATCGTTCGCAGCTCTTCACATCGTGGCACATCGTCGGGTGCTGTACTCATAATCAGCTGTGCCTCAACCATGTAATGTTCACTCGGCATCTTTGTGAAGAACCTGATAAAACAAATATGTGAGTGTAGCATTTGATTATTAAGTAACTAATTTTCACTCACTTTGATTTCTTTTCCGCTTCCTTGATTTCCTCCAACAACTCCATATCCATCCATTCAGGTGGCACAATACGGCATTTTTGTTGTTTGCGTAGATGTATGCCGAGCCAGAGTGGCACGTGCACCGGGAGACCAGCACGGAATGGTCCCACGCTACCCGATATCAAATGCAAAGGATCAAATGAAAAGTTGGGCACAATACCTATGGTTGACTTCTCGCCAATAAATTCAATAACACTGGGCTCCATTGTAATTTAAATAAAGACACTTTTGCTATTGGAATGCAGCTGATCGACGCGATTTTACCGCCAAATATGTAAACAAAATAATGATCCGGTCGAGAATGACAAAATCAAAACAAACGCGTTGAAAGTGTTCGGAAACGAGATAGCTTATTTCAGAAAAAATCGAAAGAAAGCATCAATGTAATCGTATTAGGAATAAATTATTATTACTATTATTTATAGGAGATATATACAATATAACCCTAACTTAATTAGCACACTGGCTACTAGGGCAAGTATAAATTATTTGTAATACGTAAATATAAAAAAAAATGTACTATTTTTAATACGTAAAAAAAACTTGAATTCGAATATAAAATTCAGATCTACATATATCTTAAAATTTATTGAAAAAAAAAACAAGATAATATATTGGGTTGGGGAATAGTTCAGAGCGTTTTTACATATTATTTTATTTTACAATGATTTGTTTGTTGTTTGGCAAAGGGTAAGTATTCATTCGATACAACTCTTTCTGCTCTACAAAACTATGTTAATAGTATTTTTGCGTTATTTAATTTTTTTATTAGTTTTTATAAGAAATAGAATACCCAGGAAGTAAAAATCAACATTTTCGACACCTGTTCTTCTTAGTTTTTCATCAAGATCAAAAAGCTGCCGAAGCAGCCCGGGACATTTGCGACGTGTATGGAGAAGTTGTCATAGGCTCGTCTACAGCACGGAAATGGTTTGCAAAGGTCAAAAATAGCCAGTTTGACAACGATGGCATATCCCGCAGCGTAAGGCCTTCTGAACTCGCTGAAGAACGTCTCAAATCACTTTTACAGGAGAACAGTCGATAAACCAGTCGCGAATTGGCGAAAAAAAATGAACAGCGGTCATAAAACAATTCTCAATCACCTTCATTCAATGGGATTTACCGAAAAATTGGGAGCCTGGGTGCCTCACGAGCAGATTACAGATCTATTGTATTTTCCTGAAATCTTAAATTCATTGAGAAAAAGATAATATTATATTATATTTATTTTCAAATGTTCTTTATACAAAAAACTACACTGTAATACGATATGTTCTTTACAATGAAAAAAGTATAATTAGTATTCCATCTAAAAAATATGATTTTTTTAGTTTAAAATACATGTGTAAAACAATTGACAATGGTGAATGTTATAAAAATAAAAAAGTATAATTTATTTTTGTTTAAATTTATCTTGATCTACCATAACTATGTTTAAATATACATTACATACGTGCATATATCCCTCCGAATAAAATTTCGAAACACTGCAATAATTTAACCGTACGCATTTTTGCATGTATACAACGCGGTAATTTTGTAAACAATTGCACTTTTTATCTTAGCTACTAGTAAATAAAAATGAGTAATACCAAGTACTAAAAGCGAACAAGCACTCTTTCTATGTATGTATGTATGGATGTGTATATTCGCTGTTTCGCATATAGATTATATAGTCTCAGTACGAGGATCCAACTTATGAATAGCCTGAATTAGTGTAGGACCATTTTTTGTATTAATTCCTTTTCTAGACATTTCTTCAAGGCGATCAGTTATTGGCTTCTGATCCAAACCACGCTGCCACCTGAAAGCATACAATCTTTACAACTTTAATTGCTATATTTAGAAGATCATCTCCCACTACCCACCAGAGATGTGTGCATGTGTGCAACAGAGGAATGTACAACTGTAGGAGGTCAATGTCGCACAGCGTATCGTAACGACTCAGCGCCAAAGTTGCCCAACGTTCGGCCGAATGATGTGGTACCGGCGACATAGTACACGCAGCAACCAAGCGACACAATATTAATAGGACCGGTCGTGAACGATCCATGAAGATTTTATTTAGTAAACGAAAGCAATTTTCTAGCAATGGTATCGCCATTTCATTGCGACGCTCATCTAAGAGTTGGCAAGCCTTGGATAGTTCATTGTCTTGCAGGAAGTGTAAAAACTCAGGTGTATCACGTAATATACTGTTACTTGCGACATGTGTTAAAAATGACTCAAAAGCAGCACTACGTTCAGCAATTAAATCAGCCGAAAAATTTCCAACAAGCACCTTGTTCGGAAAATACAATGAAGACATCTTATTTGGAAAATCTTTCTTAAAGCTATTGTAGAGATTACGAAAGTCCGTATAACGACGCTGTATACTTGCTGGTTGCGGATCGAGAATGGAAGAGTCCTGACGCACTGACAATTCGTAGACTACATAACGTTTCACCTTGAGATCTTCGCCGTCAGGTGGCATAATACGAGCTAATTGGATTTCAAAGCGTAATATAGTGGAACCATCATCAGGCAAATGGAGTGCCACTGTAGATGCTGGACGTTCCCATAAATCTGAATTCAAAGTAATGAAATGAACAATTCAAGTAAAAGCATTTGAAATATTTTGTAACTGACCTTTTTGTGCAGCTTTTGAAGAGACATCTTGTATAGCTAACGAACCGGACTCTATGGTTTCTGGGCTTTCAAGCTCTTCGGTGTTATCAGGTGTATCTACAGAGTGCACTTGTGTTCTTCTGGCCATGGCTGCGCGCACTAAAAAATACCAAAAACCTATTTTAAAGTACAAAAGGGATTTTTTAACACTTAACTCAATGCAAGCAATATAACGATGCGAGTATGCAAATGCATATATTGCAGCCAATACACTCAAACAAAATTAAATTAGAAATGTTTCTTTGTTACAACAGAATTCTCAAATAACATTCACAAACACTCTTGCAAGTCATATCCCATAAATATAAATTTGCTTTTTCTGTACATTCGAAACTTACTCGCGGTTGACTTATCCGCTTATTATAAAAATGGTTGTTTGCTTTTCGCTTCCTTAGCAGACTTCACTATTGCGTTATTGTGCAACAACAAATTCTGCCTGAAACAATAAAAAAGATTATTCATCTGCCCTAAAATAAACCAAGTCTTCGATGTTTTATTTTATGCTTTAATGCAAGTATGACTAATATGCCATTCCTCAATAAAGGAGGAAGTTTAGAAAATTGTAATCAAAAGAATAATAAGGTAAGTAGTTTAGTACTTTTACTTTAATGTGTTGTTGTTATTCAGTTGCTAACAGATGGAACGTTTATTGTGTTGTCACTTCAATTATTATGCCGGGGAATCGCTTACTTTTAATTTCTCTTTTCGGGTCGCGTCCTTTTGTTTATATTATCTGTTTGTTAGTATTTGACTTATCTTTTTATAATTACAAGTTAATCCGCGGTGATAGTTGTGAATGAACTTGCACTGCACTAAATAAGATCGTACGTTATATGAAATAGTTGGAGCTGCCAGCTGGTCTTTATATATATGCAATTATCAATTAATCAAACTGCGGTGGGATATGTTTTTAGATGCACATATCATAAACACGATAAAACATCTTATTATTTCGCTGATTATACAACAGAGCTGCTGTCTCCATCATATGAATAACCTAAAAGAGTCATGCAAACACCCACCTTAATCGTTATCGATATACATCTCTAAAGACAAATTGTAGACTTCGCTCTGTTTGGCAGCACCACTTTTTTCACAACACAATTTTATTTGCAGATAAACTAATGTTCAAGTGCACTTTTATACTTGGCAGCCCATCATCATTAGATTAACGTAATCATAAAGGAAATGACGCTTCCGGAATTCTTTGGTTGTACCTTTATCGCGTTCGGGACTCCGTTCGCGATGTTTTTTTTCACAATAGCCAATGATTCAGTACGGATAATTATTCTTATCGCAGCCGCCTTCTTTTGGCTACTGTCACTTTTGGCATCAGCCTTGTTGTGGTTTGCAATTGTCCCAATGCGGGATTACTTGTGGTTTGGTGTAACATTTTCAGTGCTATTTCAAGAAGTATTTCGCTATATTATCTATCGTATTCTGAGACGCACTGAACAAGGCCTTCAAGCGGTAGCAGAAAATCCACGGATCATCGAAAACAAGCATATTTTAGCTTATGTTTCGGGCCTTGGATTTGGTATAATATCCGGCATGTTTGCATTGGTGAATGTACTTGCCGATTTGGTGAGTGAATTTTGAAAAATTTTACAAGTATTTTTTTTTATTAATTTTTTTTTTTCTGCTTTCCAGTCGGGTCCAGGCACCATGGGACTTAAAGGTGGCTCGGAAATTTTCCTAATAACTTCGGCAACTCAAGCACTCGCTATGATACTATTCCACACTTTCTGGAGCGTTATATTTTTCAATGCGTTTGATATTAATAATTACTTCCATATAGTTTACGTTGTCGCCACTCACCTCTTTGTATCGCTAATTACATTGCTCAATGCTAAAGAGATGTACGTAGCCACATTATTACCTACTTACATTATATTGATAGCGACAGCAGCTTTGGCATTTAAGGTAGCTGGAGGAAGCAAGAACTCGCTCATGCGATTTGTTAAATGTCAATGAAAGGAGGGCAAATATAGAAACTACTGCTACACTTAAAAATATTATTGGCATTGACTAAATAATTGCAATCAATTAACTTATAGTGCAGATTAGGCAATCCAACTATAGTTAAGACCAAACTGCTAAACTAGTTGTAAGATCTTTAATTCTACTCATTTATTTTCGACATTCTTTCATAAAAAATGAAAGCTTTAACACATAATAAAAAATAAAATATGTAATGTAACAATAGCAATTCTTTTTATCTAATTCTTATGGAAAATACTGCGCTTTGCGCACAGTTATGCCGTAATCTGCAAGGGCGGGCGCCAAGTCTTCCATGGTTAACGTGTATTTGCGATCTTTTGTTGCTTTCTGACCCTATGAGAAACGAAAAATTCATAATAATAAAATATATATTACAAAAACACTTCTTACCGGAGCATGAGTCCCGGGCCCAACGTTTTGACTGTTGCAACGAGTTATGCATTGTTGTAGTGCGTCATTAGCAACATCGGAAATAAATTTTTGCGTGGCCACCGATATCAAACGCACGATACGAGGATCATTTGATTCGAAACCGGCAGAATTTAAGTAGCAAGCAGTTACTGCGTCTGGTACTGTTGGGACGTAATCCTCCAACTGCAACATAAAGTCACTCAGTTGTTGAACAGCTGCACGTTCCTCAGGAGCAGCAATCCCACCTGCGGCATTTGAGTTAGAAGAATTTGGACGGTAGATACCGAAATTTGTGCCAATCATTTCAACTTGCAATTTGTGTAAATTTTCTACGATTCTATAGAACTCTATTGTTAATATTATTTTGTCTAGTTGTTTATTTTACTTAAATAACTGTCAAATGTGGAGAGTTGTCTCAAGTAGTGATGGCGAGTCCGAAATGTTTTAGTCGATTGCATCGATGGTTCTCGATGTTTTCTCTCAAAGGCGAACTGCATTGAACCTTGTGCAACACAAGGCGAATTTATGAAGGTGGTATCCATTGCGAATTGAATACTAAAGTTGGCGTCTTTCCAAAACTGTTACTTTATTTTTCGCGATTTTGACAAAGCTGATGTCAGGTACCTTACCAATACAAAACAAGGGGGGGAGAAATTACATATTTGTTAAAATTCAGTGAACGGTTTGGCAATGTTATGATTTGTGAGATATACACTAAAGAAACGAATGAAAACAAGTGCCACGTGTTAAATTGCGAAAGCACAAATGAATATATTATTTTATGTAATTTTCACAAACGTGTTATTTTCTTCCTTTTGTGTGCTTTGCTCGTTTGTTTTGTATTGTTAGGGATCTGAAGTCAGACTTGTCAAAATGGCGAATAATGTTGCAACTGTTTCGGGAAGACGTCACTTTCCGTATTTAATATGCCTTTATATAAACATAATTGGCCTTCAATGAGAAACAGATTACGCCTTCCCAATTCGCCGTGTCATAACAGCGGATGAATAAACCAAAAAGGAAGGGGAATTGTTTAAGAGGAAGAAGGGTAGGCGAAAGCAATGGAAACAACCAAACAAAAGAAATTATACACACACACGTACTTTCCTGCCGCGGCGTCTTCCGCATAAAAACGCAAACAAACTGAACTTATATTGATTTGTGAATTTAACACACGGCACTTCGTTTTCATTAGTTTGATTAGTTTAAATCTAACAAATCACAAAACTACCACGCCATTCACTGAATTTTCAAAAAACACGTAATTTTTTCTACTTTTGTTTGTTTTGTATTGCGAACTGAGCTTACATCAGACTTGTTAAAATCGCGAAAAATAAAGTAACTGTTTTGGCAAGGCCCGACCTATGGCATTGAATTCGCCTTGTCTACAACCGTAAGAAATCGATTTTTTAATAATCGTCAAACAATCAACAAAAATGCAGTGAACAACTGTTTTCAGATTTCTGCAATAGATCATTATAAATGATTTCTACATCACATTCACATTCATTCTTTGTGGGAAACAAATCATCTTCAAAGCTCGAATAAAATTTTTATTTTGTCCAACAATTTCAACATTTAAAATGGTTATAGGCAACGAAGAGAATTCACCTTCACCAGCTTCACCACCCGAAGAGCAGGAAGATTCGCCTCCACTGCCAACCCCTCCAGCGCTAGACGAATTACTGGAACAGGTGGAAGACTATATACCGACTGTACCAGATGCTCTTACTGCACGTTATTTGAATCAGTCCGGTTTCGATAGTATGGATCCGCGAATCGTCCGCATCATTTCGGTGGCAGCCCAGAAATTTATATCAGATATCGCCAACGATGCTTTGCAGCATTGCAAGACACGCACAATTAGCCAGCACTCTGGTGGGCATGGTTCAAACAAGGTAAGAGATGACAAATCAAGTAAAAGTATTGAGTGCATGTAAAATTATCTGTAAACCATTTCTTTTCAGGATAAGAAGCCAAACAAAGATCGTCGGTATACTTTAGCTGTCGAAGATCTTACACCAGCTCTAGCAGACCATGGCATTACTATGCGAAAACCGCAATACTTCGTATAAATTGAATCAACATATCGAAGCAATATTACATCATTTTAAAATGAATAAATTTAGAAATAGCTATGAATAATGAAATATTATTGAATAAATTCTGGCCTAACTACGTAATTCCTTAAATGAAAAAGACATTGTGGACGTTTAATACGTAAGTGTGCGAGTTTTTTTACACCATGAGGGGTTTTTAAATGTTTTAAATAAAAAAGCAAATAAACCTCAAAACATATATGTACAAGAATTGATTATTAAATATTGGCAAGAAAACAAGGGCACTCGTTAAATATGCGGAATTGTTAAAAAACCAAAACCAGCGGAGCAGTATATTATTACCAAATGCAAGAATAATAAAATAAATAAAGGCGAGGATATGGAAGGCCCAAGAGAATTTGCTGGTTGTATTAAGAAGAACTCGAAAACTGCATTGTAATTATCACAAAAGAGTTGAAAGACGTTGCTTTTACAGAAATTACTCCTCATACTATGAAGATTTTTACATTCTCTTGATTTTAGGGCGCATACCCCGCGTACGGAAAATATTACTAAACATTTACAATATGCCAGAAAAT
The DNA here is from genome assembly GCA_037575425.1 of Anastrepha fraterculus. Classification (NCBI taxonomy): domain Eukaryota; kingdom Metazoa; phylum Arthropoda; class Insecta; order Diptera; family Tephritidae; genus Anastrepha; species Anastrepha fraterculus. The sequence continues at coordinate 187,834 of JAYXIM010054735.1, forward strand.
ATGTCCACCGCTATATTGACTTTTGGAATATTCCATCCGCTCAAAAATGGGATATTAGTGGTAATTATTACTTTGGGCAGAATGACGACCCAAAATATTCCGCCGTAATAATTAGAATGAAAATCAAGTTAAGCAAGAGCCACGTATGTAAATAGGTAAAATGAGGTTGATATCGCTCTTCAGGAAATATAGAAAAATATAGCGCTCGATGTTACAAAAAACTTAGTAGATTCTATGGCAAGAAGACTGCAACAAGGTTAGACGCTAAGGGTGGCCACATAAAGTACCACTTATTGTATTATTTTTATTTAATATATAATGTAAGTTTTTCCTTCGGCCTTCGAAAAAGGAGCTCTCTTTTTTTATGAAGTTTTGGGCAATAAAATGAATTTTTCAAAATAAATGGTCTCTTCTGATTTAAGGGAAATAAATTTGTTCTACAAGTTTTTTTTTTTTTTTTGTTCACCATTTAATTAGCGTTTCATCTTTTGGTAGGTTTGGCCGAACTCCTCCTTCCATTTGTGGGGTGCGTCTTGATGTTGTACCAAAAATGGAGAGACCTATAGTTTTATGTCGCCCCCAAACGGCAGATAGTTTTTATGAGGAAATAAATGCACTCGGGGGGCATGTTCGATGGCGTTTATGCTCCTACACGAAGAAGAATAAGTTCAACCGATGTTTAAATAGACTTCTTTTTCTATGTATTAATGTTTCATGCCCACATCGAACATCGAATCCGGGCACAATCGTAAGGTAGTCACAGACAACCCATTCGGCTACGCGAAATATAGTATTAGAAAACATCAAGGTATACATACATAGATATTCAAAATATAGAAATATATTTTATATTTGTTAGAAATATATTTAAACAAGCGCCGAAGGTTATATTGTATATATCCCCTATAAATAATAATATTTTGGACATTTATTAGAAATATATTTATTATTTATATTAAAAGCCAAAGTAGTTCATCTACGCGTGATCTTCAAAATATATAGGTATTCCCCTGGTATACGTCTTTCCATAAACTTAATTGCAATAAAACCTAATGTATTGAAATCGCGTATTAACTCATCTGGTTTATTTTCGCGTAGTACTAGTAAATAGAAAACCCCGTCAGCAGATAAAATACCATCCAAACGCTTAAGCAACTCATCGATAACACGTCGTCCATGTAAACCACCTGCCCATGAGCATACAAGATTGTTTGGCATTTGTGAATTGTCAAATGATTTACTTATCAATTCTTCGTCTGATGTTACCACGTAAGGTGGATTGAATATAAGCAAATCTACAGATTTTTCGCGCACGGCATCCACTAAGTTACAATTTATACTATCAACATGGGTACTGTTACGCTGCGCCGTTTTCATCGTAGTCCTACAAGCATGCGAATTGATATCAGTTGCCAAACAAAGTGTTTTTTTGAGTTTTTTAGCCAGTGCCGTTACAATTATACCACTACCGGGACCTATTTCTAAGCAAACTCGTGGTTGTAACCGTTCAATATATAATAGATCAGCTTCTAAGGCATCTAGCAAAAAAAACGAGTCTTCTGCTGGCTCATATATCTGTTCGTAATCGTCCGCTGTTAGGTGGTTTGTATAGGGCGTTTCCATTCTCAAATTTCTAAGGTATATTTGTGTTTATAGCTGAATCCAGCAGAGCTTGCCTCCGCCGCTGCTCCTTCTCAATAAGCTGGTAAAGACCAGTTAAACGATCCTGACTTGTGCTGAGAATATTTGTTATAACAGTGACTTTATGTTTCACGTTAATTAACTCTTTAACTTTGCTTGAAAATTCAGGAATATTATGCTGAGCCTTCTCTATTTCCACCAACTGAACTGAGAGTGCGTCTAATTGCTTCTTTAATTCTATTTGAGAAGCGCGGGTAGCTTGGATGTGCTCGTCTAATTTCTCCACTGCGGGCTTAAATAAGTTAACGATACCTTCCGCTAAGATATCACGGGTAGGATTAGTGCAGAAGTTCTCTGTATTCTCATCTAATGATGTTACAGTGCTATCCGAGTCTTTATCCATTGCTCAATTCAAACAAAAATTTTAGCAAATTTTTATGTTTCCACAAATCTTTCTGACTCCCATATCAACTATGAACTGATTAATGTGATGAAAATTGGGAATTACAGGGTGGTATACAAAAAGTAAACCGCATTGATATAATTTCACAGTGAAAGCAATTCCAAATTTCGTATCGGCCCTGCAAACCAACTACCTGCTATTTATACGGCTAACTTGTGGGTATCGTTCACCTGTGAAGTTGTGAGCTTTGTAGTAATTTTATATTCTACGCCGTGCACTTTCTACCTACTTCCAGTCTATACGTGTGATGATTTTATTCGCTCGCACTAACAGAAATTTCTCAATACTGCTGTGCTGCTCTGATTGACATTCAAGTTGTGAATGATGTGGGTAACATGTAGTGAACAAAACCTTCTAAACTCATGAATGTTGTTGTTAACATGTAGTGAACAGAATCTTTTGGGCCGGTGAATGTTATTGTTAACATGTAGTGAACAGAATCTTTTGGGCCGGTGAATGTTATTGTTAACATGTAGTGAACAGAATCTTTTGGGCTGGTGAATGTTATTGTGAACATGTAGTTAACAGAATTGGATAAACTAGTGAATTTCGTTGTTAACATGTAGCTAACAGAACCTCATGAATAAGTGAATTTCGTTGTTAACACATAGTTAACAGAATCTCTTCAACAGGGTAATTTTGTAGGTAATACTTACGGATCCTATATACAATAATCCTTCAAAATTACTGATACAAATGGTTATTTATTGAATATTATTTATTTAATGAATCATTTTAATATTTATTTAGTTAATTTTTAGTTTCTAAAGAAAATTAATACAATATATAATAATTTTTTTAGTATGTTCTATTTATGTACAGCTATTTATATTAATTTACTATTTACATTATAAAATTACGTTAAGTTTTAGTTATTTATTTTAATATTTACATTATAAAATTAGGTTTGGTGTTAGACAAATTTTAGTTTTAGTTATTTATATACATGAATTAGTTTAGTTTTTAGAAAAGTTTACGTTTTAGTTTTAATGTACATAAATTAGTATAATATTTACATTCTTAAATTAGGTTTTGGTGTTAGAAAAGAACATCAATTAAAGTAATTTGACATTATAAAATTAGGTTTGGTGTTAGACAAATTTTAGTTTTGGTTATTTATATACATTAATTAGTTTAGTTATTAGAAAAGTTTACGGTTTAGTTGTTATGTACATAAATTAGTAAATATTTACATTTGATTACTCTTTTCTAATAAAATTGTATTTAGTACCTGAAGAATAGTTTTGGCTAAAATGGTAATAGTTTGATTTTATGCCGGTATTTAAAATATCTATTTTACAGAAATTTAAATTGATGCCTAATTAAATAAATAGCAATTACATGTTTTTTCTATTTTCGCATAAAGTTTAAAATTGTTCGCATTTTACTTCTAACTCCTCTACGGGGTTTCTCGCACTGTTTTCTTCAATTGTGGCCGCTTCGCTTTGAATGTTGGTGTAAGTAGTCCATTTTGTACCGAAAACAGATCGGGATGCAAATATATATCCTTGACCTGGTATATAAATACAAAATTTGTAATTATTATTAATTTTAAATTATGATATTATTACCACCTCATACCCTACTAGTATAAGCAGATATGCACTGGGCTACTTACCTGTTCGAAGGATTTCAGTCCGCTCTGCTTACCCCAATTCAGCATATCGCTCCTGATGAGTTCTTTTACTTATGGATTATTGCATAGCACCGAAAGTGTGCCTTTGACGCGATTGTCGTTCGCCCACTGCTTGAGAACATCCACATCATTTCGGTTTCCGGAAAAAAATGTCCTCCATTGTACTTAAAAAAAAGAACGAAATAAATTATGTAGAATGGGGACAAGAATAAGCTTATTTCTATCATTTATACAATCTAATCTGTTGGGAAAGTTTTCATTTGCTTCTACGATAACATTTTCATTTAATTTGCGAAATTTCGCTACATTTTCCTCATAATTTTTTTCTCTTTTCCCAATAAATTAGACAACGTTCTTTTACTCATTGTTCTAACTACAATACTTAACCAATTCTTCCGCTGCGTGTACGTGTGTGTGTATTAATGTGTTCTGTAAGAAAAATTAAACACAAATTTCAATAATTAGAAAAAATACATATGTGGAAGATATAATATCAGACTAAAAATAAAATAATAATTGAAAAATTACAAAATACTTACTGAATCTGCCCTGGTAGCTTTGCTGGATGCTGGTAAATGTTGCACGTCTCCCTTTTAATTAAATCGCTTACGAGCTAGAAGTTAAGGATAAAAAAGATTTATTAGTTTAATAATATAGATTATTTATATAAACATATGTAGATATACACAACTTTTCACAAATTGCTTATATGTATATGCATATTTCTTATGCATAAATGTAAAAGTGTATGCACGTTCGTGTATATAAATATTTACATACATATATGTATATCACATTTTTATTCTTATCCTACAAACGTGCATACATTTTTTCCATTTACTTACACTGCGCAGGCGATTGCTATTAACCAAACCACAAATAGAAATTTATAATGCCAACAATTGGCTTCTTTAACTGTGGCATATGCACATCTTTTTGGTTTGGATTAATCGCACTGATCCTGTGACACATTTCTTGGCCACACAATCATATCAATTCACTGCACAGTGTATAAACAAAAGCTATGACCAACCGCACTGGTCATGCCTTTCCATATCTTCATTTTCACTTCCCATATCTTCCATTTCACATTCACTGATTTAATACTTACCGAGTCAGATGCAGATCCCTTTTAAATTTCCTGATTGTGTCGCCGTTTATCTTGCTGTACCTATATAGTATAAAAAAGATGTTATTAATACAAAATGGAAAAGATTAAATTAGAGGTTTTATACATATTTCATGCACCAACCGTGCATATTTACATACAGTGTATGGAATGCAAAGTATGTATGTACATGCATAAGAATTTTACTTCGCAGTATATATGTACATACATATATTGCATATTTAATTCATATACACTACGCAGGGAACATATTGAAAAGATTTGTTGCCCATAGCTATGAGAAACACATATGCATTTGAGGTTAGGATCCCCGCACTGATCCTGTATGGGCAACAAATTACTTTTCAACCCTTATTTTTCACAAAACACACTGCGCAGTGTACGTATGGATGCAAAAGCTATGACCACCGGCACTGGTCATGCCTTTGCACATTTTACAAGCGAAAACGAATTTGTTTACATTGTGCAAACTTACCAAAAGAAAGATGCCCGCTTTGTTTTCTTCTTTAATTTGGAATTCAATTGCTTTTGATGCACCTCTTGAAGTGAATACGTTTTTCTGAAAATAAAAATACATTTTATTAGTTTAAATATATATATAATTGCAAAATTTACTAAAAATTGTTCAACTTACCTTTACGCTTGAAGATTTTCACAGAATTAAACGCGATTCATTTTTGTATTTGACATTTGCAACTTGATTTTTGCTGTCACTTTCGCACTCACTATAGTTAAGTTCAATAAGTATTCACGAAAATTATGAGATAAATATATGTATAACCCATCGAAAATGACAAAAGAATTAAATGTGATTGTGTGGGTATTATTGGAAAAATTGAGTGAATGTGTTGGTGAAATTGGAAAAACTGGTGAACGTTGGTTTGCAGGGGGCTGTTCATAAAATACATACACATACATTTTCTCATATTCATTATTTAACCAAATAAAATTCTTTAGGTGCTTAAAAATATTTCCCAAAAATATTAACTATTGATTTTACAAGAAATATTACTATTCATAGCTTTTCATTCTTCAATTTCATTTGCACCTGAAATATTAAAGTGAAATGAAATCGACAGAAATTCATATTTGTGCGATTTTAAACCACTCTGTTTTGTTGACATTTGCATTCGTTTGGAAATATATACATCATTGTGAAATGTAAGTAATTTCTAATATTTTAAGTTAATTTAATGATTTTGATAATTATAAATTTACTTTTTAAGGGGTCGGCACAAAAATGTGGCACAAGAAGCCATTATGGTAGATTTTATGAAAGAATATTTAGATCTTGCACGCGGGACATTACTGAACAAAGACGTGAGAAATGCTTTATGGGCGATGCTTGCGGACAAACTAAATAATCGTGGACCACCAAGCAAACCACCTGAGCGTTGGAAAAAAGTTGGAAAGCTTTCATTTAGTTAAATTGATTCCATGTTTGCTCTTTTATAGGTTTGGTTCGATTGGCGCGCTGCCGTAAAAAGAAAAATTATGTATGAAAGAAATGAGACTCACGCTGCAGAACAAGATGAAATACCTTATAAAAAGACTTCATTATCTCCTGTTGAATATGATGTCGCACGTATATGTGGATTCTTCGATGATGATGCTGACATTGACAAAGGCTCAGATATGCAAGAAGATTTGAGTACACCCTCTGAGGGTGTGGCGAATATAATCAAAGAAGAGTTAATGCTCGACGAGGAAAATGATGAAAATCCAATTGACGCTCATGTTGCGATTGAAACTTTTAAGGACCAAACTAATGAAAAGCCCTCAGAGGTTGAGCGCATAAGTGTGCGCTCATTTGCACTATGTCAATCAACTGCAAGTAAAAGGAAAGTTGAAGCAGAAAAAAGTGAAGGATGTGCAGATGCTAAAAAACGTAATATACGTCCACCAGAAACAGAGGGAACTGAAAAATTATTTCACTTGGTAAAACAGCAAACAACAGTGATAAATACAGTATCCCAATTTCTTAACGAAAACGCCGATTTGCATGCGGAAAATTTGCGTGTTATGAAAGAAATAAGCGAAGGTCTAAAGCAAATGTGTGAATCGATTAATAAACTAAGTGAGGCGACTAATGATAAACTTAAGGAACAGCGTAGGCATAATTATGAGATAGAGAAGTTGCGAAGAGAAGAAATATTATTGAAAAAACAACAACTTGAACTGAACGAGTTTAAGGTATTTGGTAAGGAATAGAATGGTCGAGTTAGAGCTGCAGTATTTTAGTAAGTTACTACATACATACATGTATGTACATATATATATTTTTCTATTTAAACTGAACGTTATCGTATATACATATTTAAGATTGCCTAAGACATTCCCATAAATATGAAAAAGAAGAAAAAAATAAACATTACATTTATGCTTTAATACTTCAACCATTTGTATAATTGAAAATGTCTTAATGGAAACACCATTAGGTGATACATTGGCTAGAGAAAAACAAAACCAACAGGATCTAAGCCTTTCCTGTAAATTGGGTAATACATATATATGTATATATGTATATAATTGTCGCGTACACTCTTTTTGGGTGTTTGTCCGAGCTCCTCCTCCTATTTGTGGCGTGCGTCTTGATGCTGTTCCACAAATGGAGGGACCTACAGTTTCAAGCCGACTCCGAAGGGCAGATATTTTTATGAGGAGTTTTTTCATGGCCGAAATACAATCGGAGGTTTGCCATTGCCTGCCGAGGGGCGAACGCTATTAGAAAAATGTTTTTCTTAATTTTGGTGTTTCACCGAGGGACACCTATTAAGTAATACACGGTCAAGAAATATCTCAAATGTGAAGACCTAAGACCGAGCTACTTAAGCTCGTTCCCACGACAGTTCTACGTAATCGAAACGACCCGTATTTCTATCCCGCCATTGACTGTACAGGAATGGGGATGTTTATGCTGCTATAATAACAACAAATACTTAAGCCTACACCAAAGTATGGGGCCACGCGAAGCAAAAGTTCTTAAATGGGATATTAAACAATCTCATAAACTGCCGGCAATCGGCAAACTGAGAATGCTACGTAGTCAACTGTGGATGGTCTAACGACTCTTGTCGAATTTGCGACTTGCTCTCAGAAACAACATCACACTTATTTCTCGAATGTGATGCCATATCGATTAAAATAAGCCAGCCAGAAGCGAGTAATACGCTCAGCTTAGCCCACAATAGGGCCTGAATGAGGTATTATGAAAAGTAGATGGCGTAAAAGGCCTTAAAGTCGGAAGGTCAATCTCTATATCTAACTACATATGCCCGGCCAAGAACTGTTACTTTAGCTGTATTCCGCAAATATTTGTGAGGAATTTTTATACGGTTACAATAACAACATCGAAAGGAGTCGATTTTTTATTTATTGAAGCGAAAACTTCTTTAGAATCGTTGGGAGTGATTTGAGACTCGATGAAACGAAAAAGCGACACCAAAAAGAAGAAGAAAAAAGATATACGTATATATATGTATGTATAGAAAATGCTTCATTACCAGGCACACAGAAGGATGGCATAAGCAAATTTAAATTTGTGAATTTATATATGTATGTACATATATATGCGGATATGTGTATATATGTTGTGTGTATGTACATATGTGCCTCGCCACAGCAAAACATACGGTAAAATTTCTCAAGAAATCCAGCGCGCATTCATAGGCACAGCATTGCATGTACAGAAGGGCGGGTCGATTTAAAAATCGCTCATTGCTCTATGAAAATCGTATTCTAGGGATTAAAATAAGAAACTTTGCCGAAGGAACCATACCTCTAAAACGAATTCTGATGTACCCCAATTTCAAAATATCACCATTTTTGGCCTTTACATGAAAAAATCAGCTAAATGGCTATGTTTTTTCTTTATTTTTATTTATTTATAATATTATCTATTTTTCTCTTAAGAAATTTATTTAGTCAGAACATATGTAAATGAATGAATGTGAGTTATAGAAAAGAAACTAAAAAGTTCGACCCATATTGGGGGACATCAGAAATCGTTTTAGAGGTATGGTTCCTTCGGCAAAATTTCTTATTCTGATCCCTAGAATATGATTTTCACAGAGCAATGGGCGATTTTTTTGCCTTCCCACAAATCGACCCGGCCTAATGTACAGTAACCTTGAACAGGCAGCTGCGGTTGTCGAGCATTTAGAAACATATATTTACATACATACATATATGGGTGCAAACATATTTACGGAGCCGCACGCACTCGACTTGACAAAAATTGAATATTGGCAAATAATTCTACGCGAAATATTCCAATATTGACTATTTTCGAATTGTCGAGAAAATTAGCATATGGGCGGCTCGTTTTATGAATGAAAGTACTTGCTCTTAGAACTATGAGCTCGAATTTATAAATCAATTTTTTGATGATGAGTTTTTGTTGCACAGTACAATAGTTGAAACTGTTCGGCGCCGCCGCGACTGTTCAGCGCTATGGCAACTAGGATGATGGCCGCTACGCCTGCGCCTATTAATGCATTTTGTTCTTGTAGTCGCTAGGCATAGAATTTTAGCTTTGGACGCCATACGCATTTACAGGAATAAAGTGAGTGGCCTGTGTGTGCGGTTGTATGTAGATGCATATGTGTATATTAATAAGCATTGTTTTGCTGGAAGTTCAGAACACAATTATGTATGTACGTACATAGGCTAGGCCATAGTATAGCATACATACATATGTATAAAAAATTCAAACCAAGCGTCCTACCAATGTTTGCGTGTATGTTAGTACGTCTGTGTATTATACGCGTTAAAATAATGCAGAAAAGTGTCGTGAATATCGACAGAAAAAATAATAATAAAATGAAGAAAATAAAATATGAACTTTATAGCAATATTATAATGAACCTATAATTTTCCCGCTCCTAATGCTACTTTCGTCTCATTCTCTCTCAGTTTGTTTTACGGAAGGTTTCACTTCTATCGCGTCTAACCGTTAGACTGGTATTTTTTTTTTTTTTTTTTTTTACTAAACTAATGAATATAATAATATTCGAAAATATCTGCCATTCGGAATCGACTTGAAACTGTCGGTCCCTCCATTTGTGAAACAACACCAGGACGCACGCCTCAAATAGGAGGAGTCAAACACACAAAAATGTGTACGCGCCAATTATATATATGTATATATAATGAATGTAATATAAAAAATTCTTATAAGCAAGGATGTATGTATGTACATATTTCAGATGTTAGTAAGAGTAAGAGACAGTCGCATTCGTGACACAGCTGTGATCGGTGTGTTTTTTTTTCAGTGCTCTGGTTTCATTTAGCAAAAAAAGAAAAGGCGTAGTGAAAGTGAAAGATACAATAGATAGTGACATTTTTTTCGTGAAATCGGTGTATAGCGCTGTAATAGTTCTGTCTGTGAAAACCACGTGTTTTTTTTTATTACTTCCTGGAATTTCTACCTGAAAGGCTAACGTATAGAGTTTTCTTACCGCAAAAGTGCCTGCGGTAAGCCCCAAAAAAAACTTGATGCGATGGCGTCCTCAACGCCTTCGGCATCGTGCTCAGCAGAGGATTTTGAAATGAGAGTGAGGAGATGATGGAGTGTGAGGTTGTAAAATCTTCGAAAGACTCCGTAAAAATGCAAAATATTTGTAATGCTGAAACTGGTACAGTTGAAAAAAATGCAAATGCCAAAAAAATCCAGAATACAAATAAATCTGATAGCTCCGTTTACTATCCATCCAATTTTATAGGCAAACCTTTTGTTTTGGTAGATACCTCAGAGTGTGACCTATTCAAAAATATCAAAATTAGAAATGGCATGAGTCTATATCAGCATATCCGTCACTTAAAAATACAGGATATAGATATAATTGAAGCAGTTGGTGTCACCTTATATAAGGTATTCTTCTGCAATCCCAAATCGGCAAACAATTTCGTCACCAATAATGACATTTTAAAAATGAAGCTAAAGCCTTTCATTCCCAGAACGGCTTTTGAAACATATGGCGTAATTCGAGGAGTTGCGCTTTACCTTTCCTATGAAGAAATCATGAGAGATATAAAGTCTGCTAGCAAGGTAAACTTCGTACAACGTTTTCTTAGACGTGATCCGGAGGATTCAAGCAAATTTCTCCCAACCTTCTCAGTTAAGCTGGGATTTTTGGGCAACAGCCTACCTAAGGATGTCAAGCTTGAGTATACAAATTTTCAAGTAGAACATTACTTTCCATCTGTTAGACAATGCTACAACTGTGGAAGATTAGGACACACACAAAAAGGCTGTAAAAGTAATAAACGCTGCTTTGTGGTAGTACGGAAGTTTGTATACCGCCCTGCAAAATAAGTCAATGCATTCTATGCAAAGGTAACGACCATAAATATTCAGATAGGGAGAAGGGTCCAGTATGGAAGAAGGAAAATGAAATTAATAAATTGAAAACCGTAAAAAAGTTATCTCGCAAAGAAGTGCTAAATACTTTCTTTCCAAAAAGCAACAACCGCTTCGATGTCTTAGATGTTGAAGATACGGATTTTCCGGTACTGGTTGAGAACGACAACATGATCGACTCTAATGAAGTCATAAATCGTTCCTTGACAAAAAAGAAATATAGCTCAGTTGCCAAGAAGGGTGCAATTCCCAAGCAGTCTTCTGTCAAGCCTGATAAGGTCTTGAACAAAAATACCAAGCCTCGTGTGGTTCCAGTCTTTGAAAGACAAGACTATCAAATTACTTCCCAGCTAGAAAAGGTGTTATGGGAGCTAGTGAAGAGAGCTAAAGCTACTTGTGTAAGACTTAATGATACTGAGACCCTTGCCCAGGTCACCAAACTGAGCGGTATGAGGGATCAGATTTTGGCTAATCGAGACGTAGCCCTTTTTAAGAGCGGTTCGGCATCAGTAGATTCATTAGTGAAATGTCTGCAATATAATTGCCAATCCTTGAAGACAAATATAGACAATATTGATTATTATATTAATAATAATCGTGTTGATGTGGTTTGTCTTAGTGAAATATTTGAGTATAATGTAGAAAATTTATCAATTTTAATATGATTAGAAAAAACAGACCAGATGGCTATGGGGGTGTTGCCATAGCCCTGAAAAAACAGATTCAATTCAGGAGCATAACGTTCGCTTCTAATCTAGATATAATTGTTGCAAAGACGGTTAATTTAAACCCAAACTTTGTAATTTGTGCGGTCTACTTCCCTCCAAGTCTACACTTAAATGAATTTGCGACCGAAGTCAAAAGGTTGTTTTAGTTTCTAAACGGTTTTAGAAATGTGTTAATTTGTGGGGATTTCAATGCCAGATCGACTGTATGGGGTGACAGTTTAAATTCACCTAGAGGTAAGAAATTGGTTGAACTTGTAAATTCATCCGATTTCTGGTGTCTGAACAATTCTTGTTTTACTTTTAAAAGAGATCTAAACAGGACCGATGGGTCGGTTTTGGATCTAACCTTCACAAATGCTCCTACCAGCTGTACTTGGAATCTTCTGCCTTTTCAGCTTGGTGGTAGCCACCATTTCCCAATTTTAATAGAGTTCTCAAAAGTTAGTATTAACAATCCCAAATTTCTGGCCAAAAAGAAGCTTATAAATGCCTTAGGGGATATTTCCTTTGATCCATCTTTTGAAATGATTGAAAATAAACTTCAAGAAGAAATATCTGCTGCCACCTTCCGTTGGTCTGAGAAATGCAAACCAAAGGCTTGGTGGAATGAGGGACTAGCCAAATCCTATCGTCTACTTGTTGCTGCTTACAAAAAAGCTAAACACTACCCATCTGCAGAAAATTTGGAAGTAGCTTTGCAACGCAAGAAGGTGTGACAAGCTGAAGTAAAAGAGGCCAAAAAAGAAAATTTTGAGGAAAAAATAGCGGAGCTGAATTGTAATTCAAATTCGAGAGAGGCGTGGAATTTTGTTAAATGCCTTAGAGGAGTAAATGGATATTCTGCAGACTCTAAGTGGAACTCAGACAATAATGATGTGTTCCTTAAGCATTTGAAATCACAGGTACCACCCAACTCTGCTGTCTGGCAGGAATTACCCAATACAACTCCTGTATCCAGGCTAGCCTTTCAGTATGATGAAGTGGTCACGGTGCTTAATGCCAAAAAACGGCGCTCAGCAGGAGGCTGTGATGGAATAACATACGACATGATTCGCGCTCTCTCTGACAAAAGCTTATGCAACCTTTTAACAGCGCTAAATGATGCTTTTCTTGCAAATAACATTAGAGAATCGTGGAGATATATTAAGATTGTTCCCATTCCAAAAAAAGATAAAGGCCTCACAGACTTCAAAAATTTTAGACCTATTTCCTTGATTTCAGTCATGTTAAAGTTAATTAACCAAATGCTCAAGCTAAGAATAACCGATGCCTTTGATGGGAGTCGCGCCCTCCCCAGGAACTCTTTTGCGTACACGAAGGATAGATCGGCTGCTATGTGCATCAATCAATTACAACATGAAATTGCTATATGGAAAAATAGAGGTTTTAAGGTTATACTCCTTACTTTGGATATAGAAAATGCCTATAACTGTGTAAGGGGTAATCTGTTAGTTGATATACTCAGGAAAAAAGGCATAGAGGGTCATTATACCTCCTGGATTGCGAATTTCCTATCCAATAGAATCCTAAAAATTGGTACGGATTCGGTTGTTGTAAATGACGGCTTACCCCAAGGTAGCTGTTTATCGCCTATACTTTTTAATGCCTACATACATATACGGCTAAGTTGCACGATATTCAGGATAATTGTACCTCCATCTATCAATTTGCGGATGATTTTATTATTGCCTCATATCATAGAGATTTTGATTTGGCTGAGGCCAATCTCCACAGTAAAGTTCGAGAGTTTAATCTTGTGGCAAATACGTTAAATCTGTCATTCAACCTTGAGAAATGCAACCTGATGTATGTTGCAAAGGGAAACCGTAAAACTCTGAACAATAATTTTGGCAGTGTGATGATTAAACAGACAAAAAGTTTTAAGTTCCTTGGTCGTGTAATAAGCTCATCACTGACCCTAGGAACGCACTATGATCAGATAATCAAGGAATCGGCCTTCAATTTAAATTTTTTCAAGATGTTGACTTCTGTCAGGGCTGGGTTACACCCTCAGACTGCTATGAAGTTCTATAGAAGCTTTATAAGATCAAAAATTGAGTATTGTAGGACCACCACCGGTCATGCAAATAAGACTGTGATCAGAAAGATTACTACCTTTCAAAATTGCTTCCTTAGGAGAAGTTTAGGGGTTCCTCCAGCTACACCAGTTCCCTTGCTGTATGCTGTTGCCTATGAGTTACCACCAACTGAAAGATCTCTTTGGCTTACTGCCAAAGAAATCGTGAAATTAAAACAAACAAACTCTAGCATTTACAAAAGGACTGAAAACTCTGCAGAGGTTAAATCCAGTTATAGCTTTGTTTTCAAAAAATTTGAAGAGATTTTTGTCAATACCAATGTAAATTTAATGGCTGTAAACTGTGAAAACTTGGTGGTGATAGATGACTCCTTGTCTAGAGCGAAAAGCAAATTTTCTAATCATGAAATTAAAGCTATTTTTGCTGAAAAAATCGATGAACTCAAGCGTGATGGTGTCGATCTTCTGGCAACTGATGCGTCTGTTGAGCTTAATGCCGTTGGGTGTGGCATTTTTAATGTTACAAACAACACGGAGCATTTGTTTAAAATAGAAATGCGAACCTCCTCCACTTTTGGTGAATTGTGGGTCTTGCTTAAGGCCTTAGATATTGCGAAAGAATGCAAAATGAGTAAGATCTGTATTTTTACTGATAGTCTGAGTTCATGTCTGCTGCTCAAGAAAGCAAGCTCCAACAACTGCTGTGTTACTCTTTTTAAACAAAACGTAAATGAATACGGTTTTGACAGTGTTCGGGTGATTTGGACGCCTGGACATGTTGGTATTTCAATAAATGAAATAGCCGATGCTATTGCAAAAAAAGCTGTTTGCTACGGCTCAATATTGAGCGTAGAATTCACTTTTGAAGAGGCACTCAGAATTATAAGAAATTTAATATTCAGGGATTGGTATGACGGCTTTCGTTCATTCTCAGAAGAAAAACCAAACCTTTTTGCCAAACTGCATGATTGCTTGCCGACAAAACCTTGGTTTCATAAAGCTTCCTTTGATGTCAAAATTATCAAAATGGGAAATAGAATACTAGTAGGATGTACTTATGACAGCGTATATTTGCACAAAATAAGGGCCAATAACACTGATCTTTAACTGTCCACTCCTTAATCACATCAGAACAAATTACAGCTTTTTTGATTCATACACGGACCTCGTTTCCATATTTAAAAACAATGAAGCCTTTAAGTCTTTTATTTCATTTCTTAGTGCTGCCAGCCTTTCCTTTTAAATAACACAGTGCAACACATAAAATGTGCACTCCATTTTGACTTCAGTTTCTGAAAGTACTTATCGAAACTAGCAAAATCTCATTTGGGTTTTTCTAGATTAGCTCGGATTCTAATTTTATTGCGTCATGAATATTTCCTCTGAAACTTGATTTTGAGCAGTCTTTCTTTTAAAGAAAACGTAATTCTTCTCACATCTATATATCGTAAAATGATTGGAAGTTATTTTCTTGTCTTCAGCATAAATGTGCGTAAAAAATAAAAGAAATACTAGTGGATAATTATTTGAGAATCAAATTTTAAATGTCAAAAATAATAAAAAATTGTAGTTTACTCTATCAGTTCTTGGTAAAATATACACTTTATATAAGTCAATCGATTCGTTTCTATTCAAGGAATTTAATTTTTTGACTTACTAATTAAAATTTCTTTTAGAATAAATAAAGAATTTATAGAAAACTTATTTTTAAGACAAAAATTATTTTTGAGACAAAAATCTGCTCACAATTTGTTGATTTAGTATTTCTTAAAATTCCTGTTTTCGTTTCTAGATTTTTTTGAGGGCAATAACTCTGACAAAATTTCATTGAAATCGTTTTCTAAATATTTGGTTTAGTAAAAAGTGTTACACACAAACACACACACACACAAATTTGCTTAAAACTTCGTACACATCATTTTTAGATAAGAAGGATTTGATTCAAACTATTTTTGGAAAATCAAAAATTGACACCATCACAATGGGCCACTTCGCTTTCAATGGACGCTGACTAACATTGTGTTTTTCACAAAGTAACATCTTAAATTTTAAATATAAAATAGTAGTAAAATAAATGGAAACTTTTTATTATAAGATGAAATAATAAACTTTAAAATTAAAGAGTAAATATTTGTTGATGATTAAAGAGCGTTGAGTAGTATATTAATAGTAATTGTAATAGTAAAACCGAATGAAAAATTTGATAACATCTATCGTCAAAAATGTTTAATTTGACTAAATTCCTTAAATATTGTTTTTAATTCGAAATTCTTTAAAAGTATTCACACTAAAATAGTAGTCTGGATACACATTAACACTGTTTAAATACACTAATTTTTGTTGATACAAATCATTTTTACAATATTTAAAAGAAAAAAGAAAATTTTGATTGCTTAGACTATTATATAGACATTAACTTCTCTCTACTTTTTCATTTTTAAGGCATTTGATGTAGTTTTTTTAACAGATTTTTTTGTAGTCTCTACCTACATTTATGTTGAAGAAAGGAAAATAAAATTGCAATCGGTTTAAGCGATATAGAAGTGAGAAAAATTACATTTTCATTGAAGAAAGTGCTCAAAATAAAGTTTTAGATAAAATATTTTCAAAACACTATAAAATTGGAATCCGAGCTAATACAAAAAAACCCAAGTGCAATTTTGTTAGTTGTGACAAGTACTCTCAGAAACTGAAGTCAAAACGGAGTGCACATTCGATGACTTCAAAAATGTTGTACAGTGTAATTTTACTCTCAAAACTTTGATGCACCAGAGCACTTAGTTTTACATACCGAAAATAGGTATTTTTCAATACCAAACGTTGAACACCCTGGCTTTTTGTGGATGTAAAATCCCGCCAAACACATCCAAAAAAAAAAAATAAGAGTAAGAGAAAGCTTAACCTAAACTACTTTACTAGAGCTAATCCGTGAAGCGATTGTTGGAACTGAAAAATCAATCGCGACAAAACCAATGGCTCTGGTAGTAGAAGCATTATGAGTATACGAGCCCTATAAAGGCCTACGTAGAAAAACTCTGAGCATCGAAGGGATCTAGTGGGAATTTTAATGAAAATCTTCTCATGTAGCACAGGACGATAAACAACACAACTTAGTATTTGGAACAACCAATAAAATAAGCATATTTAAGCGGGGTGCCTTGCTTACCCCGACATACTAAACATATGTCCGGCATGTGAAGGCACCCCGCACGACACTAACCACCTTTTCACATGCCCCATCAAACCCACTCATCTAACACCTCTCTCCCACTGGACCCAACCCGTCGAAACAGCCAGTTTCCTGGGCCTACCGTTAGATGAGCTAGACGAAAACGACCGGTGATTACACTACACTGACAGGGCAAAGATGCTGCTACAACAACAACAGCGTATTTAAGCCTCAAACGAACGAATGCAATATACAAAATATTGAGCATCAGTGAAATTTGAGCTGTGACGCCTAACAAAAGGAAGCTTGGCACGCAACTTAGTTATAATAAAATTAATATGACTAACGAAAGTGAACTTTGAACCAAAGATTACACCAAAAACCCTAATTTCATTGCGCGCATTAGGAGCGAAATAGAGATGTGATAAGAGGGGTCATTGATATTGCAACGTTTACAAAAGATACGTGGAAACACTTGATTATACCATATCATCACCTTCTATAGATTTTTTAATTTTTATTAAGATTTTGTTTTGGAGATGTGGGATAGAGGTGATTTGCTTTTGGCAAGCGCATCCCCAAAATTGTACACAATTGTTGTATAAGCTTACTAAACCCTGTCAATGCAATGTAGTTACCGACCGTCTTCGTCTAGCTCATCTAACGGCAGGCTCAGGAAACGTGCTGTTTCGGCAGGTTGAGTCCAGAGGGAGAGGGGTATTAGGTGAGTAGGTTTGATGGGATATGTGAAATGGTGGTTAGTATCGTGCGGAGTGCCTACGCATGCGTGACATATGTTGCGTGTGTCGGGGTCGATTCGTGGTAGGTAGGAGTTTAGTTTGCCAATTGTGTTACGCGGGTCTCTTGGTGTAGCTGAAGCTCTTCATCTGCTATATGTGGTATTTGGACTCTGATGACGGCATTTAGAGGTCGGGAGTTTAGGAATGTGGTAAGTGTCGATGAATGCCATTTAGCGCCTGTCTAAATACTGCCCGCTCCAGTAGTTGTAAGCTCTTTATGTCCTGGATCTCGTCATTATAGTTGAATAATAGTTGAAGAGCTGCCTCCTAGCATGACTGAGAGGCAGCTCAGGTTCTAGCAGGTGTCTACGGGGGTGAAACCTTCTGTAGCACCCAAACAGAAACTTTTTGCTGAGCATTTTATTGTGCCTCATGGTGTAGGTGTTGTAGGGGCGACATCAGGAGGCATGCCGTGGCTGTCCTGATTGCCGTATTTTGGCATGTCTGAAGCTTAATCCAGTGCGAATCACTCTTTCCAGGCGACCAGAGGGAGCAGCATAGTTCAGAACCGGCCGGCCGATTGCTTTAAATGTCGTCAGCAACATTTCTTCATCTTTGCCCCAAGTACTGCCGGTAAGCGTTTTGAGGACCTTGTTGCGATTTTGGACTTTAGTGGCAATTGCGGTTCTGTGCGCAAAAAAAGAGAGCAAACAATCGAAGGTAACTCCAAAATTTTGTGGTTCTTTACTGTCATTATTGCTGTGTCATCGACTTTGACCTTAAGCTGTAGTTTGACCTCCTTTGTCCAGGTGGTAAAGAGGGTTGCCGTGGATTTTGTGGTGTAAAGTTGGAGATTCCGTGGTGTTAGTGGTGGAAAGCTTGAGATTCCTCGCAGTGAAAAAGGGAGAAAGGTTGGAGAGGTTACTTTGGAGCACAGACGTCATTATCAAACAATCGTCAGCATAGAAGACCAGGGAGACTCCCTCTGGTGGCTGGGGGAGGTGATAAGACACCACCCAGGTCTTCAGGCCACAGTACAAACCTTCAACTATTCTATTCTACTATATGTACGGTATTCCCGAAAGAATAAAAAATACAATACAACGGCTTGCAATTATAAAGGATGCACAAATACCGATTCTAATCAAAAAATTATCTCATAAAATGTTCCAGACATTTACAAAAATAAATTTTAAAATTAATGCACAGGAGTGAAGAAGTGACCAAGAATTTGACGGTACTTAAAGGCAAGTGCTTAGAAGCTCTACTGCCATAATTCGCTGGTTAGGTTCTTCGTCGCGGTGAATATTTGATCCACCATCTTATCGTTTTTTTTTTGTTTCGGGACAACTAGCAAGTGCAGCACTCAGACATTAATTAAGTCCTTTGTACTACACTTGGATTCCCTTGATCCTCCATACTTTGGAGTAAAGGTGACTAAAACGACAGCTTTCAATTATTTATGCAATTAAAGATGCCCGTTTTAAATTAAAATTTAAGTACTAAAATCCAAATATCTACAAGCATGCTTTTATTGGAATTTTTTCATCCTTTTACGGTTATAGAAGAATTCAAGGGGCATTCATTAAAGGTGGTGGAACGAGACCAACAACAATATTTTCATACGTTTGATTGTCAAAGTAGAAGGCAAAGAATGAATTCCCCTTGTCTCATTCTGGGTTGACAGCCACATGAACACGGCGAAAAAAAACCAGTCAGCTGATTTACCGATACCTCCTTTAATAGGTTCGCCTTGGAAGAATTAAATTTATTTAAAAAAACTTTGACTTCAAATTTATTTGAAAGAGAAAAAACTAAAATAAGCAATGGAAAGAGAGTGGTTTGCAAACGTCAAAAAGGCTAAAAATCGTTCTCAGCGGTTCTACCTTAGTTTTATCATATTAATAACTAACATTCTAACAGACATCAACTAACCAACTAACAGGCATCGAAAAATTTGTATAAAAGTAATGCAGCATGTATTAGAATTTTTTTAGTTATCGGGATTTGTATCTACATACGTTGGCAATTCTTATATGAAGTTGACACCTCCCGCTCCCAAAAAGATTTTATCAAAACATGTTTCGGGTGTACAAGTTTGGTGCCGCTGGAGATTAGACACTCCTTTAGTTTGCAAATACTGGTATTCATTTTATAATCAAGAGAAAGAAGCACACATTATTTGGCATGAATAGGTATGTAGTAGTATAACATTATGTAATGTGTTTGAATTTAATTTATTTGAAAGCTTTATTTCTTTTTATCTCATTTAATCCAATTTAATTTATTTGCATTTTTTTTACTCTCAACCGGCTGCAATTCCTAGTAAGACAAACCACCATTCGGCATGTGTAATGCCAATTTATTAATAAATTTTATTTCATTTGTATTTCTATTAAAAACTTTTTGCTGGGTAAGTAAGATACTCATTTCTGAATATACTTGCATATACACCTTTATGTACATACATAAATATAACTTGGTCTACAATATTTTGCATTATTTACAAATAACTTCGTAGTCATCGTGTATATTACAAAAATGCTTAGATTATAAAATTATTGCAATGAAATATTTTATTTTTAAAACTGTTGTATTTTTCATTAAAGAAAAAATTCAAAAGGTTCCTTTTATTCCTAATATTAATTCGTTACTGTTTGCTTATTAACTTTCATAGTAATAGTATGCAAATGTCTTTAATACTCGTTTTGTTTTTCATATTTTTTTTATATTTTTTCAACAGATTAAAATGCATGTACTTAGTGCTACACTTTTTTTTTGTTTTTTTTTTCTTCGCTTACAACATTTATTCGTACAAGTAAAACTGAGACCTTCTCGAAATGCAGTTGTTCTCTTTATGAATGCTATTTAGTTCTCTCTTTCGATAAAAATATTTAACAGATGTCTGAAAAAGTAAATACTTTCAATGCAAATATAAGAAGGATGTAAATACTCACACATTCAATACCCACATGTATTTATTGTTGTATTTACTTCATATTTCAGTTTGTGCGTATATCGATTGCTAGTCGACATACATTTTCGATATACTTCTATCGTTTGGTGATTTTTTGTTTTGTTTGTATTTTTGTCATTTCCGTTTGATGTGACTAGTGGGCGGTGAGAGAGTAGGGAGAGTGGGATTGGTACATCTTACTAACAATTTTATTTGCAATTTTACACACCGCACCCTTGTCCACACATGCAAATACGATTGTGTATTTTCGTTTACATATACACCTACATATGTACGTTCTTACGGTTAATCGAGGGTTGTTCGTTCTTCCATTCCTTTCGTGCGTTTATTCGCTTGATTTATATACATATTATTTTACTTGCTTTACCAAGCGACATTAAAATTTATTTTTTGTACAAGATATTACCATATCGTTTCGCATGTATGTATGTATTGCATATTTAAATATATATATATACGAATACAGGTTTGCTCTGAAGTATACATAGTTGAAATTGGTATAATTTTAATGTTATACATACATACGTATTTATACATAGATTTTTTTATGTAATATTGGTTGATATAACGAATTTTTTTATAGGGGTATGCTTTTCGTTGTGAGTATGTGGTGTAGGTATGAATGTATGCAAGCACACTTTTCAGTGGTTTACATGGTGTATCTCTTAGTACATAACATTATTTTGTTTTCTGACAAATGTTTCTTATCCACGCTTCCACCTTCAAAACAAGAAACATATCCTTTCCTTTTGCCTTTTCCCTGAAATTGTTATTTTATTAATTTCTAATTCTTGTTCAATAAAAAAAATGTAAGCAATAAGATGTTATTGTTGTGTAGACTATTGACATTGACGGTTTTTTTTTCGTTACATTTCACATATTGAGAATTAGCGTCGAAATACGAAACAATTTTGAAATGACGACAAAAACATAAAGGGCAGAATTGTTAATTTGTTAATTTGCTCGAAGGCCTCTATATAATCCGTAAAAATAATATTATGAAGTATGAGAAAAACGTTTGTGGCTTATTATACAACCAATATAAAAAATTGCCCCTTTCATAACTTTTATTGTGCTTTTAATGATAGATAGCTCAAAATCGCATTGGAACTCTGCTAAGTCGACTTGAGTGTTGCTTTGTCAGACGTCCACGGATATCCGCCTTATCCCGAATTTCATGTGAACAAATCATTTACATAAATTTTTATATGTAACAAAAACAAATTCGGAATTGTTTCCGAATATTTTATTAGGAAAGATTTGTTCTCAAGGTATTCACAAAAAAGTTGTATTATTTAAAATCGTCATTCTTTCCACTATTTTTATAGAAAATGTAGCAATACTCTTTGCCCTTTATTGATGCATGCAGGATTATTTCTTTTATAAAGAATTTGCATTTACATGAATGCATTAATATGAATGTATTGTATGCTAGTGTACGTACACTAGCGCTATTACAGGTTAGCAAATTGGTCATAATATTCTCATAAAGTAGATGTGTGTGTGCGAGAGACCTTCGGCAAATTTTCTCATTCTGATAACATAAATTCAACTTAAGTAACTTCGATTTTTGCTAATGCATACATATATATATACATATATACATATATATATATACATATATACATATATATATACATATATATATACATATATGAACATATGCATATGTATGTGTAAACATATACGTACAGATGTATGTAGGTGTATATCTGGATTTTATGTAGGTTTTTTCTCCTCTACTAACGTTTATGGTTATATTCGGTGCACATAAAAATCTTTGTATACCTTTGGTTTCAAATGCATTTAGCCCAGCTATATTTTTTGGCATTTAAATCACTTAAATAATACTGTGTTGAGAGGAATGTTTAGTCTTTGGTATAGAATACAATATGTACATGCAAATGTATTTAAAAATATATAAAATTAGCTCCATAATTTATATATATAAATAAATATATATTTTTTTCTTGATGATTGTAAAAATTAATTTACACATTTTTGTCAATAAGAGCTGTATTACTTCAACCTTACAAGGATCCATCATACGAGTACAAGCTCTTTGGATTGGGTTGAACTAGGTTTGAATGCATGCAGTTTGTTGATTATTACAGTAGTATTGAATCAAAATTCTATAAAGCAATTAATGCAAGGCCGAAGTCTATAAATACTACGCTACTTAAACACTTACCAGTTTTGAATTTACCCCGCAATTCATAATAGGATTAAAATGGGTTTCAAATACTTTGTAAATCGTAACTTTGTTCAAGTTGTTTTCAAAGTAATTTAAAACCATTTTAATTCGTACTCGTATGAATAAAGATGCGAGCATAATATACAACTCAAGAAGTGTAGTTAATAAATCAATTGTTATTTTTGTTGTTGTCGAATCTTCAAGTAAAGTAGAACATTGTAGCAATACATATACAAAGACCCAATCGCTATTACGCAGCTGGAAACATTTTAATTTTCTATGCTACCCTTCTTCTACCAATCAGTGCTCAAATTTTCGATAAACAAAATATTAAGCGCCAAGAAAATAATTTCTTCAAAATTTTTAAATTTTTTCACATAATTTTCTTTTATTTAAATACTTTTCATGTTTTTGTATTTTTTACTCAATTGTAACGTTTCTAATTGCTATTGTTGTAATTTGTGTTCATCATTTTCATCTCATCATTATTGTTATTTTATTATTTGTGTATTATTATTTAATTTTTATTTAACTCATCTTTTCATCATTACGCTTAAGTTGTTTATATATTTATATATGTATGTATATATATATTTAAATGATAATATACGTATGACTTAAGAGTAAAGGAAAAAATTATGCAGTTTGTGGGTTTTTTGCCTTTTTGTTGGTCATCGTCATATCTCTTATTTTTTTATAAAAAAAATTACACATAATACAATTAAAATAAAATAAGAAATAAAAAAGTATTTCTTAACATAATAATTATATACTTCTTTTCTTCTCATCATGTTTGTTTGTTTTGTGTTATTACATTTTTTGTTTGTTTTACTGTTTTTTAAGTTTTCTTGCATTTTTATGATTTTTTTTAATTTAAATGGTTTTTGACTACTACATTATTATTACGCCTGATCGTCAGAGCCGGATCCATCGTCGTTATCGTCGTCATCATCTGCAATAGATAGGGAAAGAAGAAATAATTTAACTTTGTTGAAAAGATAGCAGAATTTTCTATATTAAGAGAATAAAGTTTTGATATGTGTACAACTTGGAACTTTCAAATAATTTTATGAAAAATCTATACATCTCTATCACAGTATATTTATTTTTTAATAAAAAAACGAATGCAAAGGTCAGTTAAGTCACTATACGAAGTTTTTAGATTCAAAAGTATTAATAGCTTATAGCTCTTTCAAGAATTTTATCTAAAAATATATTTAGAGGAGTTATTAAAAATTTAGCTTTTAAATTAAAATTAGTGAAAATTTAACTTTTAAATTAAAATCATTAAAAATTTAACTTTTGAATTAAAATTACTAAAAATTTGACTTTAAAATATTGGAAAAAGGATACAAATAATAGCAGCATTGAATTTAAGTCAAAACCCGACTAACGACTTAAGTAGACTGTACAGAGTTTGGACTAATCGTGGACTAATGACTTTTTTGACAGTTGTGTGACAAAAATCAAAATTATCTTTGAAAATGTGGTCGATTTTAAACCTTGTGAGCAAAGACAACATTTAAGCAAACACTTTGTGGATTGGATATGTCGATAACCGTGTAGAGGTGGGGGGTTGCTCCAAATGATAATTTTTTGTTCGCTTTTGTATACACTTCTTCTACAAAAAAAACTTAATTTGTTGTTTTGCTCAAGAATATGCTACTTTTAATTGTAACTTTAAAATGATTGTAACTTTTAGGTGTGAAAAAATAATTTTTGTCTTATACTTTTAAATACATTTATATTATTTTTTTAAATACATACCGTCACACTCGGGTTCCTCCTCCTCGAATCCATCGTAGGGGAGATCATATTCATCACTATCAATATCGCTATCTCCCTCAATGACCTCTTCTATAATTTCATCATCCTCTGAGTCAGCATCAGCGGCCTTTTCTTTTTTGGCCTTCTTTGATTCGGCGGATTTTGCCTGTTAAGAGTAGAAAAAAATGCAAAAATATAATATTTTATTGTAAATATATATACGTATATTTTTTAGTTTAGTAGTTAATTAAAAAAAAAAAAAAACACCTCTGCAAAATAGCAGACAGAAATATGGCAAAGAAAATTATAATTATAAAAAGAATTAGACAGATTAGGACGAGAGCTCCGATTTATTAAAACGAAAATTAGGAAACAACTACATAGATGAAAAACTTTTTTCTGCTTAGAATGTTTTCAAAAATAGCCTTAAAATATAAATTACTATATATTGGCGAATATGTCGCCATTATTTTTTATTTTTTGTTTTTTTTTATGCAAGGGAGAGGTGATCTATTTAATTTTTTCTTCAAATTGGAAGGCATTTCTGGTTCTACTAATTTATGATAAAGTAATCATGTTAAATGTCATGTCATTTGTTCGATATTTTTATCCATAATGAAAATCGCAGAGCACACCTGCGGTTGACTGATATAATTAAATGCCAAAAACAAGCTAATTGCCAGATCACGCTCAAACTCTGCGACACTATAGTAGAGGACTCTTGAGTTATGAGTTGAGTAGTGTTCCCAACAGTAGCCGTCACCACTGCCGCCATTGTAAACTGTTCCCATTCGAGCAGCTGCAGGAAAGCAGTCGGCAATGGTGGCTCGTCAAAACGAACGAAAAACGTCACCCCTCCAGAATAAGTAACTGAATTGAAAGCAAAAATGTGCTGACTATACGCGGCTGACGGACGCGTTCGGCAAGCCAGCAAGCAAAGTTACGCTATCGCTCACAACAGACCGCCAGCTGCTGAAGTAAACTGTACTTGACGTGATGTGAGGCGATAGCGGCAGCCGTGGTGTCGTTGTCGGCGGCGGCCATCTGCTATAACTACAGCGTCAATACAACAGTGCAGGCGGTATTCTGCTAGCTTCGGAAATATGGAAGCAAACAGAGGTAAACGTAAGCATACCGAGCCTTATGATATGCCATTTCAAAAGCATGCATATGTTCGTTATATGCAGCAGCTGCTTTGTAACGATAGCATGTTATTCTTACTTACTTTTGAAATTTATTGCATGTTATTTACCGACCTCAAAAGAGAAATATAGAAGTTGAGAGTGTGCGAGTGTGAATATGCCGGAATTGCTGTACCTAACAGATACATCTTTCTCTGGGAGCCATGCATTTCAACATTAGTTTGTTTTTAGTACAGTGTACATTAGACCAGCGTGGGTACCCAGTAATGGCGGCGAAATACGAAGCTCACACAAAAATATTATACAAGCGAATTCGCTTCACTTCGGACCACGAAAGTTATGAGGGAGAAAACATTCAGTTGTTGTTGCTCTCGCAGCAAAGGGAAATCGGCAGGAAAAATAAATCCAAATAACATAAACTAAAAGTAGAATAACCCACAAAAAGGGAAGTATCAACTGAAAAACTGTTAAAGACATACATAAAAAAATGACGAGTACAATGAACGCAAATTGTCGCAAGGTAGCCGGACGAAGCCAAAAAGGGGGCGACAGACTTTCAGTGCGCTAGCGGAAAATGAAAGAGAAGAAAAGCTATAGTTTGCTTTATATGCCGGTGTACATAATCGATGTTTTTCATGTGTTTAGAGCACACAGATGTATGATAGCGATAATTGTATTGCACAGTACGTCGTAAAAGTGCTGGCACAATTACAAAATACTATTGAAAGAAAACACAAGCTATGTAATAGCTTACAAGCATTGTTTTCGTTGTTGGGGAAAAACGTGAATGCTGATTATGGTAAGAAAAACGAGCCGATCACGATGGTTTCCAACTGTACAAATGCTACTAAAATGTCTACTCAAGCACAAATTAAAAAATACGTGTTTGGTTGAGCTAAGAGTACATATTTATATTATATATAGCCGGGAGAGAAAGAGAAAAGGTGAGCGAGTGCAGCTACACTACATAAGAGTACGCTTTGACCTTTAGAATCCAATAACTTCATACTCGATTTTGGCGGTATGAATTAGTTTTCATTGATTTCTAGAATTATTTTGTCACATATTTTTTAGCACAAATTTTTGCTGGAGCAAAAATTGCTCAATTAAAATACAGAGAGTATGGAAATATGACCTTGAAAGAGCGCGCAAACCTGTTTCCGTTTTATCAATGGAGTTGGTAAAAGTAGGAAGCTAGTTTCAAAAATCTGTGTGTGCACACATACATACATGCAAAAAATAAAGGAAGGAATGTGTAAAGTTGAGTTTATGGCGGGTAAAAAGAGATTATGCGCTGCCACTAGGTATTTTTTTAGAATTAGTCTTATATTCTAAGCTTGTTTGGCTTATTCTCTTCTATAAATATAACTCGAATTTAAATTTATATAAAAATGCTGTTGAGCTGTGAAATTTATAGGCGCTACTGATATACATATATCGTTATGCACAATAATTTCTATGCAGAATATGTACTTTTAATTACATTTGTTCACCTACATATGTAAGTCACCATCCATTTACGAAAATTATAAATGAAATAGCATTAGAACTTATTTAAGTACTATAGTATAATACGTGTAAGCCCCATGTATCACTTGTTAATTGCGATATTTATTAAGCATACACCAGCACAACTACCTATACTTATAAACTTCCTAACATCGTATCTATAACTTTCCTATCTACACTATAATCATTTTCCTATGCTATTTGTGTACGACTAATTTCAGCTTATTGTTCGAAAATAATTAATGATTCATTAGTTCATTTCCATCGTTGGTATGCTCACATTTTTACGATTACGTCTCGAACAGCAGCATACATAGTACATATATGGAAAATATTTTTACAGTTGAAAGACATTTTGGCATTAAAATGTAACACAAAGAGAAAAGTACAAAAGCTTGCCAGTCAACAATCAAAAGGTTCACAAAGCGTTAATAACAACCAACCACAGCCAGCAGCAGACGAGCTCTCCAAAGGTGAATAAATAAAAATAAAAAACAAAAAAAAAGCCCGCGTGCTATTTATTCAAACGGAGCAACGACAACAACATACACAAAGAACATCTTTTGCATGTGCGAAAAGGACAACTGACTTACGGAGAGTGTAAATACTTGACTTTTGTATATAACAGGTTTGTTTTTATTTTGAATGGAATGCCATTTGTATATCTTCTTACATTTGTTTGTATTTTCCACATTTTTTAATGCTGCTGTCTCCGCGCTCGCGCGCTCGAGCAGCTTAAGAATGTACTCGCTTTTGGCTTTTAGTGAACAAGTAAACAAGTGTATCTTTACAAGTGTGGTCAAATAGAGAGCAAGAGAGCAAAGCGATATGTACTCAGCAAATAATAAAAGAGCATATAAAAGGAACCATAGTTAAGTGTATAAAAAAAGCTAGATCAGATTTATCAAAAGCAAATCAAAAAAAAAAATTGGGACGATGTCATAGAAACTTTTCTATAATTTACAACTAAAAAAGGAAACCTATAGGGTGAAATATTTTATTCCATGTTCTGGAAATCTCGAAAAGTACAAAGGGTCTTAAAAAATACACTTTAAAATCGGTCGCAAAAACTGTTTTAATGACAATATTGAAATTTTCAACGAAGGTAAGAGGAGACATAATCGGTAAAACCCGCGCGCCGCGATTCACCGGCCGGCAAACAACCGCACTAATGCACACACACACACGCACACACATACATATACACATTAAGTGTATCTGTTTAACGAGGTTTCATAAAATCGCATTGACAAGACCAGTGGTTCTCAAACGGTTTGTCGCGTACTATATTACTATGGACGCAATCACTTCGAAATGATATATATTCGAGTTTTTAGGTGAATAAGATATATGAATTACATTTTTTACATCAGTTCCTCTAAAGCTACTGAAAGGGACAAGACCGATAAAGAATGACGTGGAATGAAATTAAATGCAATTGTGGATGGCCGGAATTTCTAGGCACTCTTGCATTATTACCCGTTGCACTTAAGGCCTAGATAGAGTAATTAAAGCATAAGCATAGACAGCTGTGATGAGAATCCATTACTCCACTGCAAACTTCCAATTCTCTCTCATTATCCTTAGCAGTTTGTTATGAGAAAAAGAAATAAAGCTTGTGCATTCTCAATACATCCCACTCAAAAATATATCATTTTATTCTGGCGAAAATTGGGCAGCGGCAAATAAAATATTCGGTACAAGCAAGTGTTTACTGAGTGTAATAAAGGTTAAGAAATCAAGAAAAAAAAAACAGGGCCAAACCAAACAGCAAGCTTGAAAAAAAATTTGGCTGCAATTCAATACAAATTTCTACATTTTTGACTACAAAATAAATTTAGTGTGTGGCAAAAGGATACATATACGACAAAATAACCAAATCGAACAGAGGTGGAAAATATTACAACAATAGAGAATAAATAAAAATATACAAATACATAATTGCAAATCCGGATGCACGTGACAGAAGCTGCGCGCGCATTTTTTGCTGATCACAATACAATCCCCATGAGAACGAAAAGCTTCAGAGTGCAAAGCATCTACTACTACGCTACAGAAGTTAATAGAAAAACAAGTTGTTCAGTGCGAGGCCGATAAAAGCTCGTATAAAAAGACATTGTGCTAACCGACGTGTCCCTACCTATTGGTTTAAATATCCAGAAAGGCAGTATTGCATTTGATTGATCAGTAATACGTTCATTTAATTAGTGAGTTAAGTAAATGCAGAGATTTTCATGAGCTCTTTTACCGAAGTGAGAGAACACCTAAGAAGCATAAGCTTTACTAAGTGCTTTGCTGTCAAATATAGCCTACTTGCACGCCGCCTCAACACCTACACGCACTGCACTGGAAATAAATTCATGCACATACGAACGTTAATACATCGTAGATTAATTGCTGTAAGAGCATCCCATCTAGGCTAACGTAAGCGCCCGCACCTATCATTTGAGCAGTGTAAACGAAGAAGAAAGAAAAAAAATTGTAAGCAACAAGAAAAAAAAAAAAAAATGTGTGGGGTAAAAAGGGTGCCAAATGTTGCGTTTGCGCGCGTTTGTGTGTATGTGAATATAGACTAGAGTGAGTATATGAATGTACGAGCTGGTGGAGGTTTGGTGGGCGCTCTGCAACCTGCTCGTCAATATAGAGATATTATTGATTTTCGCTTGGGCAAACCATGCGCTAAGCTAAGCGCCACTATCTCTTCTTGCTGCCTTATCACACGCCAATACTCTTGAGATGTTACTGCTTTTATACTGCTTTTATACACACACTTGCCCTTCTATGTACGTAAGCAATAATAAATGAGTATTAGAGGCTTAACATTAAGGCCCATTTTTTTGAACTTCACGTTAAAACTTATCTTCTCTCTTTTCTGAAATGCCTGCTACGTATTTAAATACATATATGGGGTAATACAAATTTGAGAAGCAGTCAATCCATTTGTTAGCATTTGTCGCTCCCATAGTGCTATTTGCTTTGTTTGCCTACATGAAAAAGATTTCATTTATTTTCGTTGACGACTGATTGTGATTATACTACACATGTTTCGAGATGCCTCAAATCACCATTAACTAAAAAGAATTTCTGGAACGCATATTTTGAAAAGGACAGAATGCTGCCCTCTATTCTCTGGAGCTAAATAAATAATTAATCGCTTGTTGAGAAAATTAAAACGAATTTATATGTCGACAAATTTAAT
The DNA here is from genome assembly GCA_037575425.1 of Anastrepha fraterculus. Classification (NCBI taxonomy): domain Eukaryota; kingdom Metazoa; phylum Arthropoda; class Insecta; order Diptera; family Tephritidae; genus Anastrepha; species Anastrepha fraterculus. Next base: position 218,527 of record JAYXIM010054735.1, read on the forward strand.
CCCCTGTTTCCAGATCCTTACATTAGCAGGCATTCAAGAAAACGGCTCTAATTATGGTGCGGCAACCTCTTATGGTGGTCTCTGTGTTACCTATTATGTGTATACTTTCAATTATCTCCAAGGAAGGCTACAACAAAACCCCTAATGACCATCGTTCGACCGCTAACTAACTAAAACACATAAATCGTTCTGCTTGTGGACGAAAAAACATAGCACCCAAGTATTTTAACGCTAACGAAACAGGAACGCAGGGAGCAGTTGTATAAATACGCAAAGCGTGCTATTGACAATAGGCGAGAGAATCAACTGCCAGTGAGAGGAAATATAATTGAGGAGCAGTAATACGTTGAGGAGCGCGAAAAACGCGTGTGAGAATGGCACTGCTTCCACAATGCGCGCGCCTGAAAATACATATATAGGTAGTTCCAGGATTACATCCATTTTATCTTTTTTTCACCATTCAGCCACCGAAAATCTATATGCATAACTGTCACCTGACACGACAATATTTTGCCTCTACACATTTTTGCCATTATTTCCAGAAGCTTCTTTCGAAACATTTTATACAACTCATTACGCACATACATAGTGTGAATACTTAAATGAGTGTGCTTTATTAAGCTAAGTGAGATGTTTTTGCTGTTGTATGTTTAGCATAAATATGTTCGCTTCTTAATTGCAAATCTCAAAGGCTGATATTTAAAATATGACCATATTTAGTGAATGAGCCGCTAACAACGCACAAGAATAGTGTTGGTAGAGTACAGCGTCGGAACGTAAATCGTACAAATTGGAGACTAAAAAAAACTCTGTGTAATATTGGCTGTAAGGAAGCTTTTGTCTAGTTAATTATTTTCAAAATTTCTGATGGCCATCAATGAAAAATATATTTCCTAAACTAATTTATGTGAGTTCGGTGAAACAGTGTGGGAGACATGAAAATATTTAACCTTATAACAATCGATATTTTTTCTCACAGGAGAATATACACTTTAGCGTAACGACTGTACTACAAAACGTACTTTGCAAATAATTTGTCACCTATGGAAGTATTTACTAGCTGTTTGTGTTTCAATATCGTTTTGTTTATGTAGCGGTTGCTCCACAAAAAGTGCACAAGAAATAATCAGGCGCGAAAATCATTTGTAGCCCTACTGTCAAAGTCTTGTCAAAACTGAGCAATCCTCTCTCTCTCTCACTCCTCGCCCCCCCCCCTACACCCCGCTTACCATTTACTTTTTGTCTACTAAACATTTTAACATCTCTGTACATGTGTCTATCGGCACTTGACGCACACGCTAATATACATATATAGCCTAGTTTACGACGCGTTGTCGCGGTAAAAAAAAATACAGCTTCCACTCAGCACTAATCACTTCTTTTTTTTCTGGAGGAAATATTGCTAATAAGCAGGCATTTCAATCTAGAAGTAACTTTTGCGTTGCTCTTATAATATTTTTGTCCTTTAGCACCCTGAATGTGAACTAACTTGCTTAATTGATTCCAACAGTTTGTTTTAATGTTTATAATACTTACTTCGGCAGGCCGTTTTGTTCCTTTCACATGTTCCTTGACGGGTGCGGCGGCTTCATTGGCGGCATCGGGAGATTCCTCCTCATCGGCACCACCCTTTGACGCTGTGCCATTATCAGCAGCCGCTACTGTTTCGTCGACGGCAGGCTTTTTGAGATCCTCCTTCACGGCTGCTGCCGCATCAACGGCATCGGCGGCAACTTTCTAAACGGCGACATCGCCATTATTTTGTTCTGTGGCTGCTGACATTTTATTTGATTTGTTCTGTATTTTGTTAAATTAGTAAATATATTTTACTTTTTTTTTATAAATTATATAACTGCGTTCGCGGTACTTTTGTTTTAATTGTAATTTTACAAATTGATTTAATTTGCTTTAACACGAGACACGCACAAATAGCGATGAAGATCCTCTCACTACGAACCACACAGACACACTGTTTCAGACTGCCCAATGCGATGTGTATTTAACTTCTGAATGTTATTTCAATGTTCGTTCTGTGCTGACTTGTTAGTTGTTCTGCTCGTTGCGCAGATACTTTATACGTAAATGTATCTCTATCTGTATCTACAGTGGGTCACAACAACACCAACCAACCATTCGTAGCCGGCCGAAGGCGTACAGATGAGACCAAAAAACTTCGGTGCAACAACGAGGACGAGGACGAAGACAATAAACTAAATAACGAATAACGCTTGTCTTCTCTATCGCTCTAATGCGAAAGCGGGTAGGCAAGCAGGCGGCTCACTACTAGCTAGCTATAGGTAAGTAGATGATAGATACTTTATTATTTTCTTGTTTGCTACACAAATGTGCACGCTGTGCCGGTTAACTATACAATCAATCGGGCAGGCTGAATGGCTGGCAGTTTTCAACAGAAAAAGCGCTTAGGTAGTTGCTGTGAGCTGTGACTTTAGCTGTTGCTGCTGCTGCTCCTATATTATTTTGCTATATAATATTAAGAACGTTTGGTTTTCTGGGTATTTTCAACCACCGAGATGTGTACTCGTTGAGCGTCCGTTTGCGACTGAAACCGTCTGCTTCACAGCAAAGTTGATGTGTTCACCATTGATGGGGCCGCATAATGCATGTATAAATGCTTACTATAACTTTGGCGATTTTTCGCGCGAAAACTCTTATTTCCATTTATTCGAAAGTTATATCACCATATCAAGAAAAAAGTCTTTTATTTTTTGAAATTAATTTGAAAATTCCACAAACAAAATCCAAATCGGAAACGACGCGACTAGAGGGTTTCTTGAGTATTTCCATACAAATTTTGCTTGGGTTCCATGAGTACAGTGTTCGCACAGCTCAGTCGAGTGCTGTTTGGCGGTAAATTTGAAAATTGCTTCTATCGTTGAGTCAACATTGTATGGGTAACAAGGACGTTGGGTGCGATGCGGGGGCTGTACTGCTATGGGTGTACGTACATTCGCCTAGCTGACAGTATTCCGCAATTGGTTTGTTCGGCAGTTGTACTGTCAGTTGTCTAAACGGTGTAGTGAGACGGTTGGTGCGACTGACGAATTGTCGAGTAGTGGGTCGTTGTGGCCATGAGCCGGTATATGAATCAGTGTGTTTAGAAGAGTTGGCTGATTGGCTTGCTGCTGGTATTACTGGTCATAAAGTGCTCTACTAAGCACGCTACGAATCTAAGAGTGAGCTACATACCGATGATTCTCTGTAATAACGACACAACTCAAAATTTCACGAGCATACATATCGCACTTGTTACGTTAAAGCGTAACAACTCAAAATCTGAACATTTTCAGTAGAGACGAAAAACTGTTTCCGTAAATATTAATAATATATTACAAGGAAAAAAATATGTAATTGCACGAAAATATCATTAAAAACAATATAACGGTTGTTTCATTCTTATTTGTTTAGTAGTTGCGCTAAAATAACAAATTTTTGAGTTGTTACTATTTTCCTGAAATTTTTTTATACACTTAGTGGTGCTATTTTGAGTTGTCTCTGTTTAACTGAAAAAATAACACGTAACTTAAACAAACCGTTTGGTTGTAAACAGGCACAATTCAAAATGTTACACTTTATGTGACACAAATTTGTTCAAACACTTGGAGGCAACTAAAAATGTAACTCTTTAGTTGAGACAAAAGAAGTCATTCTGAAAACAAAGAGAGAGTCATAACGGTTTTTTTAACGAAAGACTAGGCAAACCACTGAACGATTTTTACAGTGGGTAGAGATGACCACTGTACATTGTTTTCTTGCAAAAAACTAAAATTTGGAAATTTTGAGTTGTTACGCTTTAACGTAACAAGTGCGATATGTTTACTTGTTACCAATCAGACGAGGGCGTAATCGCTAAAGCATAAAACGAGCAAATTTTGATTGGATCTACTAAAAATTGTTATAATATAAGTTGTGTCCTTATTGCAGAAGACCATCGGATATGAACCACAATGCAAGCAACGGGATTATGCCTGTAGCGTTGTTAGAAATTCGTTGTGGTGGCTCTTTCGTATATGAATGTACATACATATGTGTTGTATGTATGTACGTGAGGTATTACTTTATATGCTTTTTGAAGCTACCGCCAATGGTTTGCAACGTAGGATGTGATTTAATCGCATACATCTTCTGTTGGTTAGTTATGCACTTCTTATTCTAAGGAGGCGGGTAAGAAAGCTTGGGAGTTTAGCAGTATTAAATAAATTCGTAAACACGTTAGTTCTGGATTTAAAAGTGTTTTACTTTTCCTAATTTATTGTTGAAATTTTTGGAAAAATTGAATTGCTTTTATCTACATACTTATAGAAAACAAAATGTTAACCCTTAACCCACACAGTTTGGCGAACACTGCTTAGAATGATGTCGAATTATAAGCCCTGTCATTTTTCACCAAAACAACTTTACATCGTTTACGCACGTAAGTGAATCGAATGTAAACGGATATACTCACATGCATACATACATACACATTCTCAAAGAGCAGAAGTGTAGTAGGACTGTTATACTCACTTGTCCGCCTGCCGTTTGACTGTGATTCAATCTTAGTACATGTATGTATGTATGTACATACATACATACGTATGCACATGCATATGTTGGGGGAATTCGCTAGGCGTGCAAATAAGCAAATATATTGACAACGAAATCGGAATTGAATACAAAGGAACAACATGATTCGAATTCGTGTGAGCATTAAGGCGGTTTGACGAAGTGTAGATGTTGATGTTCATTGGGTTAAATGGTGAAATACAGTAAAGTATAGTTAATTGGAATTGGGTTGTTTTCCTGAAACGACGATGTGGAGATAAAAATTCCTACCTTGTATTCTGATTCTTATTGAGCTTCCTTTTCTGCATTTCACCTATGAATGAAAAGTATAAGTTTCACTAATGACAAGAATGTAGAACTGGTGGCTTTAAGCTTGAAATATTTACCTAATTTGTAGAAAACAGGGATTTTTCCATTTGACTAACTGAAATATCAATATTTTAGCTTGGTTTAAATAAATTGAGAGAGTTGATGAAAATGTGTGAATGAACTTCTGAAGCTGCAAAATTTCTTCACGCGTGCCAAAATTTCCATTTTTTTTCTCTTTTTGTTAAGTCAAATAATGCAAAGCGTTAAATTTTGTAGTATGTTATGATTTATTAAATACATATTCACTTTATCGTGGGTTTACTGTATTTTAGTTCAATGCAGCTGTTGGATTGAAAAATATCGCTTGCATTGCTGGCTGTTTTTCGCTCTTGTTTACGGGTGATGGACAGCCAGCTTAGCTTACGAAGCTGCTCGCAGCGCGCGAAGGTATCGGCTTCGTCAATAATATTTTTTGGCGGTATTTGAAGTAAAGTTCAAATATGTATATACATATGTATGTATGAATGTATGTAGATTTGCATATAAGATGGCGTACGATTCTACAGGCATAATTGCTGATAACAAGAGGTGCTTATACATATGTACATACGTACGTATGTATGTATGCACATAGAAAAGAAATATGTTTTATGTCATATTGAGGTTACTAACTCGACTTTACAACTGTTCTGCTTCGATCAGCATTTTTTGTAGTTCATATAATTTATGAGTCCTACTACTACAGCCCCTTCTGCGTTAATATGACCAATATATGTATGCACATATGTACACATGTATGCATATTATATACATACACTTACATATGTATATGTATTTATTTTCCAATAAAATTTCATTTTATTACTTTCATAAATATTCCACAAATTCAAATTCATACTCTTTCGCGATCACATAGAAAATTACGAGGTAGTGTAGTAGTACCTTATATTATTTTTGTTCGGCAGCTATTTCACATCTAATTGTTGTTCTCGATAATACGTTTGAGTGAGCACCTGTAATCTAGAAACTGTCACTTAATTATCATCGTCTTATTCATACATTCGTCGTTGGTACTGTCGTTGTTGCCGGCAACGTTACAACACCAAACAACTCACTATTTCCGTTAAACTTTTTCGTGCTCACAAAGCATCATTCGATTTTTCGTCGTTTTTTAAGATTTTTTTTATACATAAATACATACATACACATATTTGTTCATACCTACATATGTATTTTAATTTCTTCATATTTGAAAACTTTTTGATAAGTCAAAAGTCGAAGCCAACATTTGGAGTGCACTGGCGTGGAGACGATTTGGTGAGAATAGGATTTGCTGACACTACATCCATATACGATATATGTATGTATGTATATAAGTACATATGTGTGTAAGAGTTTACAAATAATTTTATGAATCTGTGCTCACGCAAAGGAATAACTTAAACGCACATACAAACATACATATGAATTTTGTATAAGTGAATGTTCTCTTTAGTTGGCAATTCGGTTTTCCTTTTGGTAGTTGCCAAATATGTATGCATGTAACAAAATGAAGTGCACACGTATGCCGACACGTCCGTATACGTGGTTTTGTTGTGTAGTCAAGTTAGTGAGGAAAGTCAAAATGCTGTGTTATCTGACTGTTGATTTGAGTACTGCTGGATTTTTGTTATTGCTAACCTATAAACACTGATAAGCTTAGAACTTAAACCTTTAAAGCTTTTGTGCTTTTATTAAAATATATGCATGTGTATTTGTATACATACAATGATATTTGATTTTTTTATATAATATATTTATACATATCTACATACATTTTCATAGGTTTTATTTATTTCAAAATGTGTTTTGTTTTAGATTTCTGATCTTCCCCCCTCATAAGTTGTATGAATTTTACAAACGCACGAAATAAAATCACCGTTTTGATGCAAACGACTGCTGTTAGTTGATAGTTTTGTATGTTTTTTTTGGAAATGTTTGTATGTGATCTTTAGATAAGGAAAAGTGCAATAAGCTTAAGCTATTGAAGTATTCACGCCGAGCTTGGTAATGTTACAATTCGATATCCGAGATTTATTTTAGTTTATTTTATTTTTGTAAAATTGACCGAATACTGAATAAACCAAGGCGAATCTATTAAAGGTGGCGTTGGTAAATCAGCTGATTTCTTTTTTTTCGCTGTGTCCATTTGGCTGTCAGCACAGAATAAAACAAGGCGATTTGCCATCACCTACGAAAAAGTAAAAGACGTAAACATAACAGATTGATACATATGTATGTATGTATGAGATTGTTTAAAAATTGTTGTATTATTAAAAAACAAAAATTGCACTAAATAGACTTTATATACTAATTTCTAATTAAAACAGAAGTGCACAAAATACCAGATTCCACAAATAATAAATTTGTTTGTTTACAAAAAGTTCAGTCTTATGCTTTGCGAGGATATCTTTCGTGTTGGATAATTTTTGTGTTTTCTCCAGTGCAAAATGAACGTCTCGTGCATCGAACAGTCACTTTTCTCTCTCCATTTTTGAGTGGTCTATAATTTTTTGGCGTTAACGAACTTCCACTTTGTAAAATTAAAAATAACTATTAGAAATTTGTGTGTTATCGAACACGACTAACGTTGCAAATTTCACCTGCAACTGCCGCAATATCTTGAAAAAAAGAAGTACAAAATTTAAGTTTATATGGACATATTTGTACACATTTGTTGCCTTTGCATGCTAAGAAGAAATCAAATCAGCTTAGCACTAAAGAAACCGTTCACCAGAAAAAATGAAAATCAGCTTAGCACTAAAAAACCACCATTTATATTACGGACCAAAATTACTAACAATAGATTTTCTAACAAATATCAGACAGTTATCTACTGTCTTAATATTGCGAGCTTGAATAAAATGTGTTTGTTTTTGGAACAGAGCTATCTTAGCCTCTAAACAACGCGCTCATTCGCACTGGCTGTAAATTGGGTATCACTACTTAAAAATATTGCTATTTTATCTTTTTTCATAATCATGTCTAGACCGCTCCTCTTCTAATAGCTGCGTGTATTGAACCGCTTTATTAGCTGATGCATGCTGAATAGGTTCTCTTGTGCGGTTGAACACTTGCACATTTGATGATATGCTTGTGACACCTTGCGTGTAACGGCGTACCAAAAAAGGTGCGCGGGTAGAGTTGGGTGAAGCCCCTTTAACATATTTTTCATTTCATTAACATACTGAATTTCAAATCGAAAAGGAGATTTCTCTGTATTAATGAAAATACAGTTTGAATGAAAATAAACCGTTTATTCAATGAATATCTACATATATTAGAAACAGAATAAGTGGAATTTTATGACAAAAATTACTTTAGAATATAAGTCGAGTTTAGGCATAGACTTCGAGCGATATTGTTTTGCGTGGGAAAGGTTTTTCAATGGTTCAATAAAATAAGATAATCTTTAATGTAGAGAATAGAGTCTGGTCATACATTCATACATTTATCGGTCGTGGAAAGTCCTATCCCCACTATAGTAGACTTCGTAAAATTACACTCTTTCCGAATACAATTTTTTTAAAAATTTGTCATGTCTTCAAAGGCATTAAAATGGAAAACGTATGCCACCAGAAAGATATTCTCAAATTTTTCTGAAATGATTTCTTTTTAGCCGCGTAACATGATAAAAATAATTTTTGGATTTTCAAGTTATGATTGGTAAATGCTCTCATATTCATTTTACAGCGAAATTATGACACATCATTTTGGCTTTTGGTTGCTTCTCTCTGCGGCTTAACGTTACAATGGACGCTGGGCAGCTAAGTGAAGAGCACGTGCTATATACATATGTATGTATACATATGTATGTATGTATATACATATGTATAGTCGGTTGACTTCGTAGCTGCTGGCACATTTGGATCGAGGGACAGAGATGCCAAGCATAGTCGATTAAATATGAACAATAAATATAAAAATTCCCCTACTATATAGAAGGAAATAAAAATAAGTGTCTCTGGCTTAGAGAAAGTCTGCTTAGAAGGCAAAATAATTGAATAACAATGTTTAATATCTAAATTTAAGTTTTACGATGTAGAAGATTGTATCTCAAAAGATAAACATATGTAAGTCGAAATAATGCTTATGGCTAGTTAGTTTGATTTGCACAAAAATATTTTCAATGTAAATGAAATTCTTTACTTAATAAGCTTTAAATTATCATTCTAGAGGCACCTTCTGGTACATCTACTATGTAGATGAAGTGGTTGTCCACACGTTATTGTTGTTGTTGTAGTAGTATAAACATTCCCCATATATATATATGTATGTAAGAGGAATGCTGCTGAAGTGACAGCCCTTGGCCGGATATAAATCCGGAACGTTCCTGTAACGTAGAACCGACTGTCGTGGGAGCTGTTGTCCACGCGTGGTTCATACCAGTGCAGCCATAAAAGCCGTTCGACAAAAAGTTCGCAGAAATCCCCTTAGAAAGCAGAAAATCATGCCCAGGGAAATGAATATATCGACCAGATCCATGTCAAGACTATTTGGAGATGATCTCCACATGAAAGACTTTCGTCGCTCAAGTGGTTATCTTTTGACAACGCGCTTGAAGAAAATTAGACTCGACAGATGCAAGCTGATTTTTCGGTGGCATGTTCACTGTTGAAGAAGTTTTATTAAGCAAAACGACAAAATCTATGCGAAAATTCCTAAAGGTGCAAAAAATGTTGTTCTAAGAGTTCAGCGTGGCCGCCATCGAGCCTCCATAATGGTTTGTTGAGGAGTGTCTTGTAAAGGCGTTGCATCTTTCATTGCTGCGAAAAAGAGTTAACCAGAGCAAAAGTGTATCACGAGGATGTGGTGAAGCGGTTGAGCAATCTTCAATAGAGAGCGTTCGATCTTCCAGCAAGATTGCGCTCCAACCCATAAAGCAAAAATCACTCAGCAGTAGCTGAAAAGCAGTATTCCTGGATGCATAGCCGCAGAAGATAGACTATCTGGAAGTCAATATTTGAATCCAATGGACTAAAGTCTGTAATCAGAATTGGAGAATATGGCCTGTCGAAGAGCTCACAGAAATTTGGAGAGTCTCAAACAATTTTTGGTTGGAGCAGCGACGGCAATATCCATGGAAACTCTGCGTGCTGCTATAGCTGAAGGGCTTAATCGTTTGAAGGCTTGTGTAAAAGCAAATGGTGACCATTTCGAAGGAAAATAGATCTTCTTTTTTAATATTTACATGATTAATTAAAATTAACTTGATTTAAAAATGTTTTAAAATTGCATATCTATAACGGACTTAACTTGCAACAGAACTTATGGAAGAACTAAGTGCAAATGATCATGTTTTTCCCCTTCGAAATTGAAATTTTAATAAATGTTAATTTTTTCATTAATTTCGCGACCACTTTGATTTAATAAGTTAGTTGATTTATCGTAGAAGTTTATTTACAAACTCTTGATTCTACTTAGCCACCACTTTTTCTGTGTAATTTGTGTCGTAATTCCAAGAAACACCATCTTTCTCGCTTCAAAAGTCTCGTCAAAGTGGTAATGACGCACCTGGCATCTCTATCCGGTACTGAGTGCCTATTGTGTATACATACATACATATACGTTCTCATAAAGGGTGGTATAAAGAATTACATGGTGGCTATGTATGTAAGTAGACACAGGGCAGCAGCTGCCATTAGATGAGTATGAACTTAATCCGCACATTCATTTCCATTGCCTTACCAAGTGCTCACCGCTTTCTTTATAATGTTAATTACACCGGCTGTGACAGAAGCATCGAAATTTTTGTAGCATGACAAATAATATGTAGGTCTACAGAGGTACATACATACATAGCTAAAAATTATCGTAAATATGTGCATACATACATACACATGTAAATATATTTAATATGAGGCGTTTTATATTAATTGATGTCTACGAGGGCGCTTCAATAAGTACCCGTGTTTGATCAAATAGTCATCGTCAACACTAGCAGGGTTGTAGTGCGAGGTGCCGATAATCCGAAGTGTGTAAAAAATAGTTAATGGAATTATTATGCATGTTTTCCAGATGTATGTATGTTCAAATGTATGAAATATATGTAACACCATATACATATATGAACATATGCACAGTAATACCCTGTCTCCATATTTTAAAAAATTGTGTATATATGCATGCATGTGTGTGGTGTTGTAAGTACCCTACAGGGAAAAATACTAGTTGTGACCTAATTTCTTTTTCAGTTCAATCACTTGTGTTCTATATTTTCTCTAAGTTATCAAGCGATATTTTTAACACAGTGTCGCGAAATGTCAGTTGTGAGGCCGTGCATCAGCAAAATACCCATTCATATTAGGAAATAGATAAAATAAATAATTGGCACGTACACTTCTGTTAGGTTTTTGGCCGAGCTCCTCCTTCGATTTGTGGTGTACATTTTAATGTTGTTCAAAAAGTGAAGAAACCTACAGTTTTAAGCCGACTCCGAACAGCAAATAGTTTTTTATGAGCAGCTTTTTCATGGCAGCAGTAAACTCGGGGATTTGCGATTACCTGCCCTGCGCACTCCTGAGTCGTAGTCACGCACCAACCCAATCGGCTGCGGCGGTCGCTTATATTAGCAAATATAGAAAATTCTAGTCCAATATGTTTCTAAAATAATTACTTTCATACCATTCCATTCTAAAGTTTTAAAATATTCTATTTCATATTGAAAGTGTATGCAGAATTTTTTTTTTCCTAAAATTAAATGAAACTTCTTTTAGGTTCAATAATTGGCTAAGCATTTAAGAATTGGTTAAAATTTGCATTACAAGTAAATTCTAAAAAAAATTAAAATACATTCTTTAAATCAACTAAAAAGAAATAGGAATTTAAATAAATTAGGGACTCAAATAAATTAATCCTAATTAAATTTAAGTTTAAGTAGAGAATAAAATTGCTTCGAGTGTTTGTCAGAAAACTTTAGTTGTGGCAAAAGTAGTGTATAAAACGTGAATTCAACATTCCAAAGACCTCATTAAAGAGCCGAGAAAAGACGACAAATTCCTTTACAGCATTGTAACTGGTGATGAAACGTGGTTTTCTAACATGAACCTGAAACTAAGCGTCAAAGTGACGAATGGTAGGCCCCAGACGAGCCACCACCCAAAAAATCGCGTTTGGGGAAATCAAGAACCAAGTCGATGCTCATTTCCTTTCAAGATTCCAATTTTCTATCTTGGCGTTTTGAAGCGTTTGTTGCATCGCATTCGTCGAATTCGCTCTGAATACCGCGAAGGAGGAAGCTGGTGCTTATTGCATGAGCACCATCTTATCGATCCATTCTAGTGACTGATGTTTTGACTATAAATCGCATTTTAACCATCAATCACTCACCGTATTCGGTTGATATGGCTCCCTGTGACTTCTATCTATTCGGAAAATTAGATTTGGCCATGAAAGGAAAACGTTTTGCGCCCATAAATACCCTCCAAAACGCGTGTACCAACATCCTGAATGACATTCCTGTCAATGACCTGAAACACTCTTTTGAAAAGCTTTTAGATCGCGCAAAATAGTGTGTCGAGGCCAAAGGGAACTATTTTGAATAAATAAACTCGAAGTTATCGAATCAAAGCTCCTGTCGTTTCTATTTCAGCTCAGTAAACATGGTATTAATTAATCGTTGCCTTTATTTGATCGGCTTGGATAGAAAATTTATTAAATGAATATATTCATCAGGATATTTAAAAAAATAAGAGGTTGTCTGTAAAGTCGGTTTACTGACGATAGTTTAACGTGACAACGTCATAAGAAAATATTGATGGAATGGTTGCAATTTTCAAAACAAAATTTTAATTTTATTTGTTTAATAGATATCTTGTATGGATATAGAGGAGGAGGTAAATGGAATTGCAATGGAATAGGTCAAGTTACATTTACACCAACGTGAAAAATGACGAAACATTTATCAAATTCATGAAAGATATCTTCAATTTCGATTGTGCATCAGACGTTAATAAGTCAACAACACTTAGAGGCATCATCATCGATTTGACTTTCTCAAGACACATTACACTTGAAACACTCCCTTTCATTTCCTATTTTTCCTATCATCGTTTATTCTCAACAGAGAATTGGTTCATTACCATGCACACAGGAAGAAGGCATATGCAAATACAAGTATGTGAATTTATATACAAATGCGCATATACATACATATACATACATATGTATATATGCTCACTCAAGTAGGACAGAGCCAGATGTCGAACGTTGCCGAACGCGGAGACCGATTGTGGTCTTTGTCGTTCGTTCCGCGCTCTCGCTCGCAGTTCAAGCACATTAGCTAACATTTGCTTGCGTACGGAATAGATTCGTATATTTGATATGTCCATATGATTTGCATGCATCTTTACATATAGATTTATTCTTTTTGAAAATTTCCGCGAAATTGTATATGTATATGCATGTTTATATACACATATTAGTATACAACATCACTACATATTATAAAACAAAGTCGCTTTTTCTGTCCCTATGTCCCCGTATACGCTTAAATCTTTAAAACTACGCAACGGATTTTGATGCGGTTTTTTTTTTAAGATAGATTGATTGAAGAGGAAGGTTTATATCTATATAATGTGAAGAAATATATAAAGGGGGCGTGGCAATCGGTCAAAATGTAGCAAAAAAACATATTTTTTTTGTTTTCACGGCCATTAATCATAAACGAATAAACCAATTAAAATGAAACTTTCTTAGAGTTTAACTTTGAAATATTTACTTTCGTTCTGCATCAAAAAAAAATTGATATATTTGTTATTTAACCAAAATTGTTTAAACAAAAGCAGCTCTTTTTCCAAAAAAAACTGTTTGTGTGTTTGTTCGCTGTCAACCGAATGAAGCAACAGGCGTTACCACACCTCATTAATGTTGAATTACATCGTATGGTGACGTATGTATGTATGTATTTACGAATCGCTCGCATTATTTCATTTCGGACGTATGTACATATGTATCTATGTATGTACTGAATTCCATGTAATTATATGCACATACAATTTTACAGCGAAATAAAACGCTATTTTCACGTTATATATTAGTAAATCCCACATAATTAACACGTTCCCTGTCCGCTGAGCCACATATGGTTCAGGAAACGTGCGCCTGATAAGCACTGATACGTTCCTGAGCCATATGTGCGTCAGGGGGTATATAAACCACATGTGTTTCATGAACGTGCAGAAGCAAAAATGTCCCTCTACGCTCATGGACCATATGTGTTTCAGGTAGAAATACCCTACATCCGTTTTTTTTAATTATTAGTATTATATAAAGCTATGACTACAAAAAAAACTAATTATTCAAAAAACGCTGTTGGACGTGTCGGTCAATTTTGCATTTTTGTATTGGGACAGGGAACGTGTTAAAATACAGTTTTGAATAGTTTTTATTGATTCGGAGCGCGTTTAGTTTGCTATCGATTCCATACAATAACATTTTTTGTCATTTACTTTTTACGACAACTAATAGCTTATTTTCGAAGTGATTTCAACAAATAGGTACATCATTAATCCTTATCCAATTAAATACCTTAAATACATTGTTGTTTTAATATAGATCTATGTATATGACTCTTTACAGCATATAATTGAAAAAAATATTTTTCAAGATATTACATCAGTAATTATCTTTTGTTTCTAAATGGTAAGTATTTACATATTTTTAACTGCGGCACATACTAATAATATGACAATTTGTGGATAGGTAATCATACATATAGAACTGAGTAAATTTTCACAAAAATTATAAAGTCATGGCTGGAAGACGTCGTCGTTCGAGGATGTAGTACAGTGGATGCCAGAAGACTACGTTCAGTAAGAGATGAAAAATCGTCAACGGAACGTGAGGCTCGCCGCAGTCAGATGCGGGATAGATATAGAGCTGAGAGAGAGATGGAATCTTCAGTAGAGCGTCAGGTTCGTTGCAGCCGGGATCGAGATAGGCATACGGTTCAGAGGGACAGAGAATCGTCAGCAGAGCGTGAGGCTCGACTCAGTCAGCTTCGGGATAGATATAGAGCTCAGAGAGAGGGAGAATCTTCAAGAGAGCGTGAGCTTCGCCGCACCCGAGATAAGGACAGACATCGAATAAAGAGAGCCAGAGAATCATCAGCACGAGTTACTAATTCATGGGTGAGTAAAGAAAATTCGGCCATGAATTATGATCCTTCGATTTCTTACAAGGACGACCGAATAGTATCAATAGGTACTATGTCAGTAGTGTGTGAACATTGCTTCGCATTGAAATTCAAGGACGAATCGAAAGGTATGTGTTGTTTACAAGGAAAAGTCTAATTAGAAGAAATTCTCCCTCCACCTGAACCACTTCACTCTCTTCTTACGGGTGATCATCAGAAATCTAATCATTTCATGCGCTATATACGCCATTACAATAACTCATTTCAAATGACCTCTTTTAAGAGTAAGCAAGTCGTTGAGCGTGGCTTCATGCCTACATTTAAAATTCAAGGGCAAGTATACCACTTAGCTGGGAGCTTGCTACCACTTCGACCCGATGATCACAAATTCCTGCAAATATATTTTATTGCAGATCCAGATACACAAGCATCTACGAGGTGTTCGAGTGTTGCACGGCCAATTGATAGAGATTTGATTAGATCTCTCCAAGATATGTTACATTCTCATAATTGCTACATACAGTCTTTCAAAACTGCGATTGAGAGTGTTCCAACAGATACTCCTCACTTTAATGTCGTAATCCATGCAAATAAAGTTCCTGTTGGAGAACATAGAGGACGATACAATGCGCCTTCCACGAGTGAAGTAGCAGTGGTGATAGCCGGACAGCAATTTGACAAAAGAGATATTGTATTGCATAGTCGTGATGATAATTTGCAAAAAATGTCAGAGTTACACAGATCTTATGACAGCTTACAATATCCTTTGATGCTATGTCGTGGAAAAAATGGTTATGCTATTAATATTTCTCAAGTTGACCCAATCGGTGGTACACCTCTGCGTAAAACAGTGTCATGTATGAACTACTATTGCTACCGTATAATGACAAGACGTAATGATTTCAACACTTTGCTTAGATATGGAATGTTAACAAACCAATACTTGGTAGATCAATATGCTAAAATTGAATCTGAGAGATTGGCCTACATCCGTAATAAGCAAACTAAATTGAGAGCCGAAAATTACGTTCATCTTCAGGATGCTTTACAGGCGAATGAACACCACAACGGCATTGGGCAGTTGGTTATACTACCTTCATCATTCACAGGTGGACCTCGATATTTACACGAAAAATCGCAAGACGCCATGGCTTACGTCAGAAAGTACGGCAAACCTGATTTATTTATAACTGCAACATGTAACCCAAATTGGTCGGAAATCAGAGAAAATATTAACACCAATTCACCACAAGACAGATACGATATAGTTAACAGAGTCTTCCATTTAAAAGTACAGAAAATTCTGCACCTCATTAACAAGTCTCATATATTCGGTCCGCCGCACTGTCATATGTACACAATAGAATGGCAGAAGCGTGGCTTGCCACATGTACACCTGCTGGCGTGGTTAGTGAACAAAATTAGACCAAACCAAATTGACAGGGTTATTTTAGCTGAATTACCGGATAAAGATGAAGATCCTATCCTATACGAAATCGTAAAGAAACATATGGTACACGGCCCTTGCGGGACTTTAAACCCGAATTCTCCATGTATTCGAGATTCTAAATGCAGCAAAAAATTTCCGAAGTCGTTCCAAACTCAAACAATTACTAGCGATGATGGATACCCCAAATATCGTCGACGATCGCCAGAAGGGGGTGGGCAAATTGCTACCGTCCGAAACATTGATATTGACAACCGATGGATCGTTCCCTATAATCCGCTCCTTTTGAAAATTTTTGATGCCCACATCAACGTGGAGTTGTGCAATTCAATAAAGTCAATCCAATATGTTACTAAGTACATTAATAAAGGCAGTGATCAAGCCACTTTCAACATACAATCACCAAATGAAGTGGAAATATATCAGTCTGGACGTTACATCTGCAGCTCTGAAGCTGTATGGAGAATTTTATCATTCGAAGTGCACGACCGGTCTCCCACAATTGTCCACCTTGCAGTTCATTTAGAAAATGGACAAAGGGTATATTTCACTGAGAACAATATACAAGAAGTTATTAATAACCCGCCGGATACAACATTGACAGCATTCTTCAAGTTATGTGCTCAAGATGATTTCGCGAAAACACTGACATATGACAGAGTTCCAAGTTACTATACATGGAACCAGAGTTCTAAAGCTTTTCAACGGCGAAAACAAGGTACTGCGGTTGATGGTTTCCCCGGAGTAAAAAAACGGATGCTCTTGGCAGAGTCTATGTGATTCATCCCAACAACAGCGAATGCTTTTATCTGAGAATGTTACTTCATGTTGTAAAAGGCCCGACATCCTTTGCTCACCTAAGAACTTTACAAGGTGTTGTTTACAATACTTATCAAGCAGCATGCAAAGCTATGGGGCTCTTGGAAGACGATTCTCACTGGGAAAATACATTATCAGAAGCAGCTGTTTGTAGTTCAGCTACATCATTAAGATATTTATTTGCCGTCATAGTAGTGTTTTGTCAAGTAACTGATTCTGTTAGTCTATGGAATAAATTTCAAGAAAATATGGCCAGTGATATTCTGATTCGGTGACGGCAAGAGTCAAACTCTGTTGATGTACAATATGACCAAAACATATTTGACGAAGCATTATTTGAATTAAACAAAATAGTGCAATTACTTTCGGGTAAAACGATCAAGGATTTTGGGCTGCCGATGCCAGCTAATACTACTAACTCTGATTTAACTAATAGTGCCGAGTACACAAGAGAAACATCATACGATCAAACGAGACTTTTACAAAATATAGCTCAAGATGAGCCACGATTAAACATTGATCAGAAAAAAGTATTCACTGCATTACTATCAACAATTGATAACAATGAAGGGAAATTGTTTTTCCTTGATGCCCCAGGAGGCACATGAAAAACATTTTTAATCAATCTGCTTTTAAAAAAAGTGAGATCTACCGGAAAAATTGCGTTAGCTGTTGCGTCATCCGGCATTGCCGCTACTCTTTTGGAAGGAGGCCGAACCGCACACTCTACATTCAAGCTCCCGCTGAAAATCGCAACCGATGATGATAACAGCGTCTGTAGTGTTTCTAGACAGAGCAATACAGGAAAATTGATGCGTGACTGCTCATTAATAGTCTGGGACGAAGGTACCATGTCAAACAAGACGTCTGTGGAAGCACTGGATAGGACAATGCGCGATTTGCGCAACAAAAATTCACCTATGGGTGGATGTACAATTCTGTTCTCAGGAGATTTCCGTCAAATCCTACCAGTTGTGACTCGAGGAACACGTGCTGACGAAATAAATGCTTCGCTAAAAAGATCCCACCTTTGGTCGCATGTCAATAAATTAGATCTTAAAACTAATATGAGGGTTTCGTCATCTTCACATGAGAACAGGCTATTTCCAGAGATGCTGCTAAAAGTTGGCAATGGAGAATTAATACAAAGTGAGGGAAGGATTAACCTGGAAAACCTTTGTGTTTTGATAGACAACATCCAAGAGTTAGTCAACAATGTCTATCCTGAAATTGATAACATAAGTTATAAGACAATATCTTGGTTTAAAGAAAGAGCTATTCTGTCACCAACTAACGAACAAGTAGATAAAGTAAATAACTTGATTATTTCAAAGATTGATGCGCCGACGAAAATATACTACTCGGTCGATACTGTTCTCGATTTGGAAGAAGCTGTTCAATTTCCTACAGAATTTCTAAATTCTTTGAACCCGTCTGGACTCCCTCCTCACAAAATGGAGCTGAAAATAGGTTGTCCTGTTATTTTATTAAGAAACCTAAGTCCACCTAAACTTTGCAATGGCACGCGTTTGCTGGTAAAATCACTGAAAACTTTCATAATAGAGTGCACAATACTCACAGGATGTGGTACCGGAGAAGATGTATTGATTCCCCGAATCCCTCTGATACCATCGGATCTACCATTCCAATTTAAACGCTTACAATTTCCGGTAAAGACATCTTTTGCAATGACCATTAATAAATCTCAGGGTCAAACCTTCAACGTTGCAAGCTTAGATTTGAGTGTTGACTGTTTTTCACATGGCCAACTGTATGTCGCTCTTTCAAGAGTAACCTCTAGAGAAAACATGTTTGTATTGTCTAATGACAAGAAGGCTATGAACGTTGTATATAAAGACATTCTGTAATATAGTAATTGTTGTAAAAATAAAATAAACACATATGTAAAAATGCAAAAAGTTAATATGCAAAAATGTAGGGTATGAATTTAGATATCCCAAAGATAGCAGGAAATCTTCATGCTATAAAAAAAGCGGAATTGTTTTATTCCTAATTTAACGCGTGCGGGCCACGGGCAGTAATGAATAAGCCACAACTACTGGATCGATTTTAATCATTTTTTCAGTGAGTGACATAGGGTATATATTTTATACCCGTGCGAAGCTGGGCGGGTTGCTAGTATCTTATAAGGTATGTGGTAAATATTACCATAAATTTTTTCCTTCATATATAATAAAAAAATTAATAATAATAACATTAAAACAACAGGTATTATTAACAAACTTGGTTTTATTTTAAATTCTTAAAGTAAATCAAATTAATAATAATCAATAAGAAGGCATATGCAAATACAAATACGTGAATTTATATATGTACATATGCGCATATACATACATATATACGCTCACTTAAATAGGAGAGGGCAAGATGTCGAACGTTGCCTTTCGTTTGCTTTGTTTGCTTTGTCGTTCGTTCCGCGCTTTCGCTTGCAGTTCATTCAAGGTAACGACAATAAGCAAGGTAACGATAAATAAGCAAGGTAACACTAATGAGCAAGGTAACGACACATTTTTTCGTGCGTGCAGCCTGTTAAATCGAATTATAAGACGTTATCACGTCAATAAATAATTGGCGCGTACACTTCTGTTAGGTCCTTCTCCTATTTGTGGGGTGTGTCTTGATGTTGTTCCACAAGTGGAACAGTTTTAAGCCTACTCCGAACGGGAAATGGTTTCTATGGATGTTTTTTTCATCAGTATATATGTACTTACCAATATTCTTCTAATCATCGCGATGCATTAGTGGGTCCATAGAAGAGCCATAAACTTCCCTTTCAAAAAAAAAAAAAATCAACTAATTTGTAGGCAAATTGACCATTCTACTGCCGGAATTAATCTAGCCAATGACGAACTAGTCTGATTTCTTCCATTAAATACCAGTATCTGAAGTAGAAATGTTGCCATTTTAGTTTGCCTTTTCCTGCAGGGCTATATTACATATATGCATATATGTACATACTATACGTAAACAATTTAACTAGAGAATGCTTGAGAGAGCATTCTCATATACAGGCCAGTAAAAATATTAGAAATACCTATTATTAAATCAGAACTTGGTTCAAACTTATTCTGAAAAACGTATAGTATACCGAATTTTGTAGAGCTTAAATGAAACGTTTTAGGAAAATGGGAAGAGATACCGTCATCGGCTAATAAGAATCAATTGAGTGAGTTCACTTCGGTAGACGCCGAATGCTTACAAGCAACAAAAATAAATAACTGAAGGAAATGTATACATACCTACATGCATATGTGAAAATTTAGCTCTACTAGCACCTGGTGACGCTTAAGCATGCATATCCTGCAGCTTACAGGTATGTGTGCGTGTCGGGTGCATGACGCTAATATCTAAAATTTTTGATTTTCATCATGCAAACTCCGACAACAAGTAGGTACATATGTATGTGTGACACGAAGCAAGTTCGTGTGTCAACCGACACGCACACATATAAGCTGCAGGACATGCATGCTTGAGCGTCACCAGGAGCTATAATTGTGATTAGTTTGCTTCGACAAAAATAAATTATTATTTATGTTAGGACTGACTTACTCGTTCTTCGGACCTCCCATATAACATTAATTTCTGACTAATAATGTTATAAAAAAAGCAAAATTTGGTACATATGGTCCCCTTAGTATAACAATAGCCTATGTATGTGCTCATAGGCTATTATTTTTATTATTGAATTTTTGGATTCTCCATCGTCGATTTTATATGTGGTCAAAATTTTGTCAAATTCTAGTTCCACAAAGTGGGTCAAAACGTCAGTCAAAAAATAATAAATATTTACAGACATAACGAGATTTGAGTGAGAGCTACTTTCGACAAAAAGTTTGAAATTCATTTTCTCAAAACATCAAAAAATTTATAGGCTATTTTAATACTAAGGGGACGATATAAACAAGAAATACGACGTACATATTATGTAAAATTTTGAAAAATTTTCGGCGCCACGTTCATTTTTGGTTAAATGTGTGTATTTTGATATCGACTTCATAAAACTCGTCCATACTTGCGACACGTATTGCTCCCTACCTAATTTAGATTCGACATAAATGTAAGGTGGCACAAAATTAATCACTCCATTTTATTTTTGAATAACTTGTTTAGTAAATGAAAAAAAAAAAATGATTTTCAAAGGCGGAAATCTCTATTTTGACCTTTATGCGCTCCATGTCTATTTGTACACTAGTTCACAAGTGTCAAACATGATTGACGTACGGCGCCATTTGCAAAAATTATAAATCTTCCGACTGCGCGTTTAATTGTGCGTCACCTTGTATTATTGATATCGAATAAAATTCACGTTCACGCTTCATGTGTTAACACTAATTTTCTGTCCGTTCATCTGATCTTACAAGCTATAATTCTCATTGCTTTTTTGATTCAATTCAATTTTTTTTAAATGGGCGCGGGTGTATAAAGTTCAGGTCGGACCGAATTTAGCCCTCCCTCACGTCTTTTTCATCACTTTCAAATGTGATAAATGTACAAAAAACAAACACCATTTACAGAATTTTGTGCCGGTTTGCTTTTCCTTATATGTAATTTTTTGACACCTTTTTTGTTTTGAAGAACGAGTCGAAATACGAACTGTAAAGTTAAAAACTTGCAATACAACAAAAAACTGTATGTTCTATACTTTTGTCACATACTGTATTAGCTGTGGCGCGTATGCGAATACCTTGAGCTGCGACCCGTTATTAATTTAACCATTAAATCCGGCACTCGGTAAAATAGTTGGTCTGCATTCGTAAATGATCAATAAAATACGAAGTTGCTGATACTCATTTACATATGTACATATATACATATACATACATACATACATACGTATGTAAACGTTTTCGTTATATTTGATGATTTCACTGCCCGTCCTTACTGTGCCGTTAGAGGGAGGCGAAAGCTCAAATGAATTATCATAGTTCGCATGTCAGTCGATGGAAATGTTAAGCAATGTGTTATTTAGAGGCTATGCATTTTATGTCATACATACATATGTACATATGTACGTTGCACAAAAATTTATTCGATATTCCTTTTCAGTATTTTGGTAGTTTAGTACGAATTGTATCAGAGAGAGAATATGCATTTTTATTACTCTTCGATAATCTTATGAGAACGCTTTTTGACTTTGAGCAATGAATGAAGGACTATTTTAACCTCTTGAGTGGTTATAACTCACATACATACATACATATGTATGTATATACTTGACCCCTTTAAAATTTTATCGAAATATTTTCATTTATTTTTAGGAATTCATATTCTATTCGTTTTATCCACAAAAACCATGCAGTTTCCCGTCATGTTCCTATTCAGAAACGTGGACGATGTGTATAACAAAGGTGAGAAGGCACGTGGAGTTGCAGAGCCACATAAGAAAGATATTGAATGAAAACATGTTGCTGGAATTCTGCTTATACGTGAAACTCGTATTAAAGGGTATTTCTAGGAGGCGACCGCCGTAGCCGAATAGGGGTTGCTGCTCGAGTATCATTTGGGAGTACTTAGGTTCGAATTTCCGTGCATGAACATCAATTAATAGACAAAGTTTTTTCTAATAGCGGTCATCCCTTGGCAGGCAATAGCAAACCTCCGAGTGTATTTATGCCATGAAAGAGATCCTCACAAAAAAGCATTTGCTGTTCGGAGACGGCTGAAAACTGTGTGTCCTGCCATTTGTGGAACAACATGAACACAACACAAATAGAAGGAGGAGAGCGCGCCCAAACACCTAACAGAAATGTACGCGCCAATTATTTATTTATTTTTATTTCCAGGAGTTCATTTTAGATAAATAGTGGAATAGACTAAGAATGAAGTCGGTATTCGAAATTATTTCAGTATACTAATATTCTCGAATGACGATTAAGGCGTTGGATATGCATACATACACATATATGTACACATGTATGTAAATGTTTAAAGTTTTGTATAAACTAAATGAGTACAGTCGACTCTCGTTAATTCGAACCTGCGGTATTTCGAATCTCTCATTAATTCAAAGCTATCACGAGTCCCCTACAAAATCTCTATATTTCGAATTATGTCCATAAACTTTTATGCACTTGGTAATTCGAACATTTCTTGGGCGGCCGCCGTAGCCGAATGGGTTGGTGCGTGACTACCCTTCGGAATTCACAGAGAGAACGTTGGTTCGAATCTCGGTGAAACAGCAAAATTAAGAAAAACATTTTTCTAATAACGGTGGCCCCTCGGCTGGCAATGGCAAACCTCCGAGTGTATTTCTGCCATGAGAAAGCTCCTCACAAAAATATCTGTTGACGATTGCTGAAAAGAAGAAAGGAATTGAAAAAGTACAAGGAGGTGAAAAGATTCCGCTCAGTACTCTCTCAGCCGTAATAAAGAACAAGGAGAAA
Source organism: Anastrepha fraterculus (assembly GCA_037575425.1). NCBI lineage: Eukaryota > Metazoa > Arthropoda > Insecta > Diptera > Tephritidae > Anastrepha > Anastrepha fraterculus. The sequence goes on from JAYXIM010054735.1 coordinate 242,243, forward strand.
GTTACTGCTATCTCAGGATCACTAACCGATGGCGAAATTTTATCTGCGACAGATACGAATAAAAAGAGCAACGAGGAAGATGAAGACTATACTGCTACAACAAGAACAACAATGAAGACGATACATCAGAACCTTTGGCAGAGGTGGCAGTTAAGGTAGCAAGAGCCTCATTCGATAACTTACAAAGCTTTTGTCCACAAAACGAAACTCTTGAAACAGGATATCAGGAACTTTTTCTACTTAAAAAAAATATAGAAAAGTCTGAGCTACAGTAATATGCTTCGAAGCAAATCCGTATAAATGAGTTCTTTTCAAAGATCAATATATGTATTTACATTACGAATATGTAAAACATTAACAGTTAAATAAAAACTCTTGATAATTAGAAGTTTTATTTATTTTCTCTCAAAAATTTTGAAACATTTAATATTTCAAACACTCGATAATTCGTAATATTTTAAGAGTCCCTCGAATTTAGAATTATAATTCATATGCATGTGAGAAAATATTTTCTACTAAACCTTGTTTTGGACATATGTACGCATGCAAAATTAATCACCCAATTTTGTTTTTGAATAACTTTTTTACCATAAAAAAAAATGATTTTAAGTAATGGAAATCTTTATTTTGACCTTTACGCGCTTGTCTATTTGCACACTGCAGCTGCCTAGTTCACAAGTGTCAAATATGGTTGACGTGCGACGTCATTTGCAAAAATTATAAAGCTAGGGTGATTAATTTTGCGCCACTTTGTATACACATATGTACATATGTATGTATGTAAATTCACAAAAACTTTCCATGAAATGACCGTTAAAAATGTCATCGTCACTGACTAAGTTCATTTGTACTACCTTTTGGCTCAAATAAATATAATACTTAAAATTTCGTTTCTTCTTCCGTTAGTCACAAACTCCCCGACAAAGTCAGAAGTGGCGATACACATGCATATGGATGTATGTATGTCTACACATGCATATGCCCATTTGTATGTATTAGTGTGTAAATTTCTATATATTTTATGTGGTTACATTACAGAGTTGTGCTCTGTTCGTTCTATGCTGAATTGTAGTTGCAAAGACCTAAACAAATTAATCGTTTGCAACAGCCTTCGCATATTAGTGTACTTCCTGGCATTTAATATGGAATATCCACCGAAGTGGCTTCCCGCTTACTTATGACAGGAGGGTGCAGGCGCAGCAGTAGTGGCAAATCGGATTCAGCTACACGTACGGATATATATATACATATATATGTATAGGTATATTTATGTACGTCCAAATGGATGTATTTCAAACACAAACAATGAGTGAGTGAATGAGTTCTCTTGTTCATCATCTTCGTGTATTCTTGCCTCTCGTTAAAAAAGTCTGTCAATGAACGCATTGCCGTCCGTTGTTTTGTTGATGTCTGAGCATAAAACAAAACATGCCAGCAGAACCAGGGTGGCCAAGTTTCACACATTTAAGGGTGAGAAGTTCGATTTTGTTATTCATACAAAAGTTTGTGCTTGGAAAAAGGCAAAACCAACTTTTTTAAATATATTTCCTGCAAAAAATGTATTAAGATTAAAAAAAAAAATGGAAATTGCTCACATTTTTTTATTGCGGCTCGAGCGTAACCAAAACTTAGAGTAATTATGTAGCAGTAGAGTTACATAAGTACATATAATAATTTAATTTAATTTTAAGATAATTTTGGTAGAGAGAAATGTTAAATACATTAGGGAGCATTAGGTATCACGAATGTAAAAAACGCGAATTGGTTGAGGTATTGTGGGTAGAATTTGTTTAGGTAGAAATTGGTATAAAAATGTTAGTGATTTTCTTCAAGTTGGGTTTATTGCTGTTCAAGTCTTCAAAACGTCTGTAAAGCATTAAAGAAATGCTGCTAAACTTAAAAGATAACACGGAGTTTGAGTTGAATGCAGGTCCAGCAGAAAATAACATCATCCGAGATGGTAAATAGTGAAGAATGGAAGTGGTAGGAAAATACATTTCAAATAATATCTTATAAGTCCAAGAATGTTAGAATACACGATTGCGCCTTCCGAATTCGCCGTGTCGTAAGAGCCCATGAATAAACAAGCAAAAGGAAGGGGATTATTTGTTGAACAGATATGTTGAGCAGAGAACGTTGAGCATTAACTCTCTCTGTGTTGAGAGTAGGCGAAAGCAATGGAAATAACCAAACACAAGAAATTATGCACACTTCTTGACACGGCGTCTTCCGCATAAAAAGAAAACAAACTGAATTTGGAATTTTTAAATTTCACACACGGCACTTCGTTTTCATTAGTTTGAATAAATAGCACAAATTACAATACTACCAAGCCATTCACTGAATTTTCACAAACATGTAATTTCTCTTTATTTTGTTTGTTTTGTATTACAAAGGGGGCTGACGTCTCAAAATCGCGAAAAATAAAGTAACTCAATTCGCCATGTTATAATTCTAAATCGATCAAGATTTGGCTGAGTTCTTCGCGCGTACACTCTTTTTGGGTGTTTGGCCCAGCTCCTCCTTCTATATATTTGTGGCGTGCGTCTTGATGTTGTTTCACAAGTCGACTCCGAACGGCTTTTTCATGGCAGAAATACACTCGGAGGTTTGCTATTGCTTGCCCAGGGGCGATCGCTATTAGAAAAATGTTTTTCTTCATTTTGGTGTTTCACCGAGATTCGAACATACGTTCTCTCTGAATTCCGAATGGTAGTCACGCACAAATCCATTCGGCTACGGTGGCCGCCTTATCTTCCAAAAAAATGGGGGAAATATCATAAAAAATCTAATTATTTTGCCACTGTTGATACAATTTTTAAACAATTTTGTGTAGACTTTTTAAACTTAAATGCTTCTTTATCTATATTTGAATTTAGAATTTTTGTATATTAGTATTTCTTGGAACAAATATTATTAAATACTAATTTTATTTATAAAAACCTGGATTTTGTAGGTATTTCAAGTCGGTTCAGCTCACATACATAAATCATAAATTTTTCTAAACTATTTTGGCGCATGTTTTAAATTATAATAAATTATATAATTGTGGTGGAAAAAGACTACTTTTATTTGCCTACGGCATCCCATGGTACTTAAACAAACAAATCGATTTATCTGGGTATTCTCAACATTTTGGAAGTCAACGTCCTTGACATATGGATCTCGGTTATATTAAATGTTTACAAGAACTGTTAGGGGAACAATATTACTGAATCATGAAGTACTAGTGGTATGGATAAAATTTTTCAAATTTAAATCTAGTCTCTCCCTTATTTCGTTTTATTGAATAAATGTGGAAGTTAATATTTCAAAATATTTTTGGATTCTGAATGAGATGCAATTATTCTTATTTTTACTTTACTTTCATTACGTTTCCTTCACAATCTTTTATTTAAGGTGTACATAAAGTTATTTACGGTTTATTAATATCTTGGTTATCATCAACCCAATAACACCTGGCATCCCTAGTAAGTTCTCTTATTGAATGAAAAACTCTCATTTGAGCCAAAAGCGGCATTATTCACTATTCAAAAGTTACTCTACACATGGAATCACATCTTCGATAAAATAAAGTCAAACAATTTCCAAACTTTTCTAACAACTTTGAAAACTGTTTTTTATTTAAAGGCGTATAGGTACTTTCTTGAAATTATTTGTTTCTATTTTTTATGCATTAGAGTACGTTGCTTTGTTTTTTTTTTAATTTTGATGGACAAAAGTACAATTTTATCATTTAACAAAATAATTAATTGTCTTCGCTGAAAACACCAGCCGTAGCGCGCTTCGATGCTGACTTACTTTTCTATGTTTGTATTTATGTATGTACCTGCCAGTTTTTTGAGCACATAACCAAGTTGTGGCGACTGCTTGTAGTAGTTCCTTCTCAGCAGCATTGCAGGGTGAATTACGTTTCGTTGTGGGTTGAATTTCAAAAATATTAAAACACGAAATAACTAAACCACGAAAGAAACTGTGCAGAAGTATGAACTAAATACGATTTTGTGTTTTAAAATCTGCTATGGATGAACGAATGAATATTTTATGAAATTAGGGTGGCAATAGTTACATTTTTATTTATTCAATTGTATTTTTAATAAAATGTTTTGTTGATTTTCTTTTATATAACCACAGCGAAAAAATTAAGAAAACAAAAGTTATTTGGCGTTAGTTATTTTTCGAGACGAACAGTACTGGTGCATCATGCATTTTATTTTCCTATATGGAATGAATTTTTAAGTTTATATGAAATTTGTAGAAGAAATATTATGAAAAAGTAAAGAAGTGTGCGATTTTTCTTCATCTGACAGCGATGATGAAATTATTGTGGACAAAATAAAATCATGTGATGTTAAGCTCGTTATTTGGCATTTTATTCGCTTTATTTCTTTTTAATTTAATGCGCGGTAGCTCAACTGAAAATTTGTTTACTTTTTGTGATTTTTTCCGCCAACAATTTAATCAGCTGTTCGCAAAACTGGCACATTGTTACTGGTTTTGCATTCATGTGCTTTGTTTTTGATATTTCTCTTTGAGACCGAATTCGAGGAAATAAGGTTACTGGATAATTTTTACATTAACAAACTTTAGCTTCCTTTTCTAAGAAACTTCATAGGGTTGCGTTTGTCCGATAATGAAATCGAGTTTTTATCATTTGAAAGGAATTTACGTCCCCAAATAAAAGGTTTTGTTCTAATTATACAGTTCAAAAAAACTTCCGCATCAGCCGATTATTTCTTTAAGTTCGTGATACAGTTATGGTACACGTTATAAGGGAGAATGATTGAAGACGCCTGTTGATACCCTAAGATACTGGCATTCCAATGGTATCTTTGGTATTTTTACAAAAATGTGTAAATCGAAACCGTGATTCAAAGAATACTTCATTTTTTGATTCAGGTTTGCCGCCAATAAAACTGCATTGAGAGAAGTTGGGAATCTATTCAATATGTCGTTGTCAAACTTTTAGAGAACGTTTAAAGTTTAACTGGAGCGAAGAGGCTGCAAAAGGTGGCGCAAAATTAATCACCCTATAGGAATATTGATAATTTTTGGCATTTTTAACTAGGCAGCGCAGCAATAGAGTGCGTAAAAGTGAGAATGAAGCAAAGTCCATCACTTAAAATAATTTTTTTTCTTTAGTAAAAAATTACTAAATATTTTTTCTTACTAAAAAAATTTTATTGAAAAACAAAATTGGATGATTAATTTTGTGCCACCCATTTACCTATTAAAAATTTTCCGTCTCATTAAAATTTTTTTTGTAACTCTTCCCAAAGTGTTAATTTAAAATAATTTTTTTTTCTTAAGTAAAATAATACTAAATAATTGTTTTTAGTAAAAAATTACTAAATAATTTTTTTCTTTAGTAAAGAAATTTTGTTGAAAAACAAAATTGGATGATTAATTTTGTGCCACCCACTAAGGAAAATATTGCATTGAAAACCAAAATTGGATGATTAATTTTGTGCCACCCATTTACTTATTCAAATATTTCCGTCTCATTAAAAATTTTTATGTGGCTCTTCCCAAGGTGTTAAGATGCATTTTTTTTCTTTATAATATTTTCTTTAGAATCTAAATTTTTAAATTTTTTCCCACATATGGCGTACCATATGTTTGCATGAAATAAAATAACCAAAAGATGTTTGCTAGGAAAACTGCTTTAACGGCTAAATGGTTTTAATTTAGATTTACCTGCTTTTTCGTAGAAGGATTAGATGACATTGTACGTACATGGATATACTTATGTGTGTGTGTATGTACATACATACATTTGCATATGCATTTACCAACAAAGATTGTGCGTATATACTCCCGTATATCAGAAGTCAAAAGGGGAACAAATTAACCAAATCTGGAAACCTTTTGGAAAATTATCAATTGTTCAAACTGCGGAAATATTCAAAGATGAAGCAATTTGGTTGTTATTGTTATTATAGCAGCAGTATAAACATTCCCCTTACATATGCGGGGAATGCTGCTGAAGTGACAGTCTTAGGCCGGATATAGCACCGGGTCGTTACAGTAAAGTAGAACCGACTTACGTGTGAACGTTTGGCCTTTGGCCGAATTAGTTGCTTTGTTTTAGTGCCTCTCAGTATCATTGATTTGGCAACGTGCATAAACGAACTTGACATTCCTTCGAAAATTAACATTTACGAGTTATTTCGAGTGCAAAATGTAAATTGGAGAATTTGAATTTTTTATAAGAATATAAATTTATAAGGTTTTATTTTTGAAATAAATTTCGACATAGCTGCATAGCCAAACACGACGCTAAGAGGAAAAGGACAAACATTTGACCATTTGCTTTAATTAAAACCACAAATAAAAATATTTATGTTGCACAATTTAAAAAAATGTTTTATATTTTCAATTAAAAACATGGAAGCAGCGGTGGTTGCAATAAAAATAAAGCTCTTTCACTGCCACCCCTTAAGTAGCGCCTCAAGCGTCAAAGAACTGTCAAAATGCCACTTGCCCATACAAATTAATACGTAGAGAGTACAGAAGAGCCGAATGATGATAGAATACAAGCCTGCACCTTCTGAATTTGCTGTGTCGTCAGGCTCCATGAATAAACAAACAAAGGAATGAGAATTCCTTGAATTTGTTAATAGGAAGAGCAGGTGAAAGCAATAGAAACTAGCAAACACAAGGAGCTATACACACACATAAATGCTTTCACTACTTAACGCACGGCACTTAGTTTTCATTAGTTTGTTTAGTTAAAGTCTCACGCGATATTACCAAGTCATTCACTGAATTTTCACCTATCTTTGTTTGTTTTACATTGGAAAGGAGCCTGACGTTAGACCTGTCAAAATCGCGAAAAATAAAGTAACTGCTTTGCGAAGACGTCACCTTCAGTATTTTAATTCGCCATTGAAGGTGCCACCATCTGAAACCCGCTACTTTATTTTTGGCGAATATGAAAACTGAATAGGCCAGTGTACAAAATAAATAACAAAAAAAAAAAAAAGATAAAGAAAAAGCGAAAGTAAGTGAGGAAAGCCAAATTCGCCGAAAATAAAATAACGATTTTCGGAAGGCCCCATCTTCTGTATTCTCCAAATCGTTGTTTGATCGCGTAAAACAGCAATGAATTTAGAGAGAACGAGAAAATATCCTCTTAACGCTTGTTTTTAATTATATTATTAAATTATTTAAAACATATTCAACTCTTTGCTTTCAAAGTCTACATGTGCTATTTATATGACCATGGCTGTATATATATTTTAATATAATTTTATTTTTTTTAATCAGTTTTGAATGCTCTGACTAACATGCAACCATGTAGCTGTGTTTCATATTTTCTGCGTTGACAGTTCCTACATGTTTGTATATTCAAACAGCTGACAGTTGTATCGCTTCCGTTTATTCGTCTCCTTCTTTCTTTCTTTTCTTTCTTTGACAAACAAGAATCGTCAAGATGGTACGTTTACGGAAAATTCGTTTAAAAATCTATGTAGAAATCGCAGTGCATCCCGAAAATATTCAAGCAAAATGTATTAACTTGTGTTCTGGTTAAAAATATAAATGATTTACAATTTTTTCATACATTTATATTGTTGATAGTACGAGAGATGTTGCCTTGATTTCGGAATTGAATTTGCGATTCGATAGTCGTTATTTGACTGAATGATGCGCTAATTATTGACTCTTATTTGGTTTTTAGGTCAATGTGCCGAAACAGCGACGCACCTTTTGCAAAAAATGCAAGTGCCACAAGCCCCACAAGGTGACACAATACAAGAAGTCCAAGGAGCGTAAAGGTGCACAGGGTCGACGTCGTTACGACAGAAAACAACAAGGTTTCGGTGGTCAAACCAAGCCCATCTTCAGGAAGAAGGTACGAGTTTAAAGAGAAATACGTATTGTAAATGCATATTTGTAGAACTAAATTGCTGGCGAGTCGATAAGCGACACTGAAAGGCTCTTTGGTGGGAAAAACTTATGCAAAATTAATTTTGAATGCTGAAGACCTATTAAGTAGCAATAATTCTAAATTATTATTTGTTGCTGAGTTTGAACATTCACACAAAAAATATGATATACTTATGTGCACATATTTGTTTGCGTCTATAACTTTGCTAACGAAATTCATTTTCAAATTACAGGCCAAGACTACCAAAAAGATTGTATTGCGTATGGAATGCACAGAATGCAAGTACCGCAAGCAGACACCGCTGAAGCGTTGCAAGCACTTTGAGTTGGGTGGTGACAAGAAGAGGAAGGGACAGATGATTCAATTCTAGGTTACTCGCCCAAATTTCCACACTAACATTTACTTTTATTTTGTTTTGCTGTTTGCTGTCAGTGCAAATATTCGGAGCGTACTGCTTGATTAAATGGCATAGCTACCAAGTCATTTGTGAAGAAAATGAAAACAGTGTTTTTTATTTAAACATTGAATTAAAAGAAAATTCAACCGAAACTCATGTTTATTTTATTCTAAAGGCTTACTGAAATCTTACAAGTTAAATTTTAGGCTGAGTATCACATAATTGGCATCTGGAAATGTTAGATGCCGCAGAGTTTAATTATATTTCATGTGCAGGCGCTTCAACATTCTTAAGACTCATCATGCGGCGACAAATACGCTGACCTGCGAATGAAGGACCTTGGACGCAAGTAAAGATGACGCTATGCAATAATACCATCTGCCAGCAACAAATTTGGAGTGCTGTAAAACATTAAAAAAATTTTAGACTTGAACTTCTTTGCACACCACTTATAGGAAACTTACTCCAGTATGCTTGGTTCGACACCTTCCGCTTGCATTTTCATTTTTACTGCTTCTGCAGGCACACCAAATTGTACCATTTTGAAGAACTTTTTGAAACGCACATCTTCACAAGCGCGCACACCTGTGGGTTCAGGTGTTTCATTATCTATTTGCGGGCTGACGACATCTGCTGTGTCAAAATCAGTAACAACAGTAGTGATAGTGTCCTCAGCCGTTTCATTTGCAGCTTCTGATGGACTGATTTTGGCAGTGGTTGTTGTTAAGGTCTCTGCAACATCCGGCACAGAAGCGAGCTGCATTTTTTATTTTCGTAATTTTTTAATTTATTGGAATATAATTTTACTTACTTTTGCTTCTATGATAGTCAACGCGGCCTCAACTTTTTGCATTTTCCTTTCCAAGTCTATAAATTTTGTTTCGCATTTCAATGCGAAGTCATTGAGAAAGTTGCACGAATTAATTATAAAATGATTGATAAACGCCAATATGCGTTTCTGATGCAACGGTGGCATTTGTGATTTATCCACAGTTGGTGCTAGTATTTCTGTGTCCATGCTGAATAACTTAATAAGGAATTTAAAATAAATATCGGTATGTCTTTGTTGGCACTTCGTATCAAGGGCCCTCAGAAAAGATTTCACGGAATTTTCTTAAATTTTAAAGAACGCTATAAAGCAAAATAATGCATTTCTTGATGCTTTATTAACCGCAGCAATCGCCCGACAGGAATTGCAATAGATGTTCAATGTTTTTTCTTAACAGCTGTTTGTGTAGTTGCCATGTGGTAAAAGAAAATTCATTAAAAATAATTAGGGGCAATATTAAAACAAGTGAACATTTGCTTGTATACTTAAGCAAAGTACATTTTCTTGTATACTTGTATAAATAAAGTTCAAATAAAAAAAAAGAGAAAGAAATTTGAAATAAAAATAAAAAAAGGGTAAATAAATGTGAATTTTCGCTAAATAGATGAGACGCCGCCGCTTTGGCAACAAAATGCGACGGCGCCATCTGTTGTTGAAATGGTGAATCATCTTGAGGAAATAAAGTACAGCGGAAATGAAAATAACAAACGCATAGGCGAAAGATTTTCGCACGAATTTATTGATATTGGAAAAATTTAAGTTTGTGTTCATTCTGAATGTTTTTTCTGTATGAGGACGTAACGACAGAATTACATTACAGTTTCTTTTAAGCATTACGCAATTCATCATTATCATAAATTTCTCGAGTCTCAGTGTAGAACATGGAGCCAATGCAATTGGATTTTAAATTTTATTAATTGAAGCATGAAGTTTGAAGTAGATTGTTGCTGTTGTTCTTGCCCTCAAGCTGCCTGTTTGCTCATAATGAATGCTCCAGGTGAGATCTTATAATACACTATAGCTTTCTTTCAGCGGTGGCAGTGTGTGTGCGTGTGGGGAAAGGCCTTCAGGGATTATATTTTTCGTGTTCATTCTCTCTTAAAGGGGTTTTGAATGTGCTGTTTCATCTGCCCTTCTAGGTAGGTGCTAAACGCAACGCAGAGGAGTTCAAGTAAATCGATCAAATATGTAGAGTTCAACGTATACCTTAGCGTATTGATTTTGGCATGTAAAATACAATAGCGCCAAAGGAGATGAAGTTACATTTGATCATTTGGTAGAAACTTACGCTTCTAAAAAGCAAACAAAGCGATAGCTCGTAGCTCTTTTTATCAAATTTTATCTTTTTATTTATTTATAAAATTTAATCAACAAACAAGTGGCTTATATACTATTAGATAGATAGATAGATACAAGCAAAGATCTTATAAGTCTTATAAGTAACTGCTTAAAAGTAAACTTAGAGTGAAAGAAATCAAAGACTAAGGAAGAAGAATAAGCATTAAATTGAGCTAGTGTCCTTCTAAAAGGGGTTTTCATTCCATAAACAGTTTAAGTAACACCCACAAAAAACAATTAATTACAACGAAAAATGCATGAGGGAACATTTAAATATATTATATATATATATATATAATTGGCGCGTACACCCTTTTTGGGTGTTTGGCCGAGCTCCTCCTCCTATTTGTGGTGTGCGTCTTGATGTTGTTCCACAAATGGAGGGACCTACAGTTCCAAGCCGATTCCGAACGGCAGATATTTTTATGAGGAGCTTTCTCATGGCAGAAATACACTTGGAGGTTTGCCATTTCTTGCCGAGGGGCGACCGCTATTAGAAAAAACTTTTTCATAATTTTGGTGTTTCACCGAGATTCGAACCTACGTTCTCTCTGTGAATTCAGAATGGTAGTCACGCACCAACCCATTCGGCTACGGCGGCCGCAGATACGATATTGAGGTGATACGAACAATTTATTGAGCCCACACAAATATCAAAAACAAAACATATCGACAACAGAACACGCCTAGGCTCTAAGGACGTTAGATTTATTAATAAGCAACGAGAGCGATAGCACACAAAAGCTCTCTGAACAGACACTAATCTATTAATATGAAGCCCCCAAAAAAAAAAACGCCGTCATAAAAATGTTTTCGATGGCGCCATTGTTAGTGAGTTAGAGCGTTGGAAGTTACATCCTTTCCTCACTTCCAGTGAAAGCTTGAATGCATTCGGTTCAGTGGAAGCGAAGTTATTGCGTCTAAAGTGTCAGTGTGTTTGTGTCATCGGTACAAAAATGAGTTTCGAACAAAGAGTTAATATCAAATTTGGTTTTGAAATCGGTAAAAGGTTTGCGCAAACATTTTAATTGATGAAAAAAGTTTATGGCGATAACTGTCTATCTCGTGCCAGAGTTTATGAGTGGTTTACACGTTTGAGAGATGGTTGTGAGGACATATATGACAATGAACATACGGGCCGCCCAAAATCAGTAATAATCGAAAACTACATCGAAATTGTTGGTAAATTTATAAAGAATCAACCGAAATCATCGTTGACATTCAAAGAATCGGAGTTGAATTACAAAACATCGATTTATCGCATTTTAACTGATCATTTGGGCTTAAGAAAGGTATGTGCAGATTTCCTTCCGCACAAGTTAACTGAAAACCAAAAATTGCTCAGAATTCAACACTCGAAAGGCCTCATTGAAAAGGCGAGAAAAGACGAGAACTTCCTTTACAATATTGTAACTGGTGATGAAACGTAGTGTTTCCTACATGAACCTGAAACTAAGCGTCAAAGTGCTGAATGGAAGGCCCAGACGAGCCACCGCCCAAAAAATCACGTTTGGAAAGGTCAAAAATCAAGTCAATGCTCAATTGTTTTCACGATTATAAGGGAATTGTCCACAAGGAGTTCGTACCAACAGGCCAAACCGTCAATACAATATTCTATCTTGGCGTTTTGATGTGCTTGTTGCATCGTATTCGTCGAATTCGCCCTGAATATCGCGAAGGAGGAAGCTGGCGCTTATTGCATGATAATGCACCATCTCATCGATCCATTCTTGTGACTGATTTTTTGACTAGAAATCGCATTTTAACCATCAATCACTCACCGTATTCGCCTGATATGGCTCCCTGTGACTTCTACTTATTCGAAAAATCGCATTTGGCCATGAAAGGAAAAAGTTTTGCGTCCGTAGACACCATCCAAAAGGCTTGTACCGACATCTTGAATGACATTCCTGTCAATGACCTGAACAACTCTTTCGAAAAGCTTTTAAATCGCGCAAATCGACTATTTTGAATAAATAAACTCGAAGTTATCAGAACAAAGCTCCTGTCGTTTCTATTTTAGCTCAGTCTTAGGTTTCAATTTCAACGGACTCAAATCTTGTTCCTTTTGTTGCATGTATATCTCTTCTATAGCTATGTCAATTAGCCACACCTCGCATATGCATAAACGAGTCCTAATTTTATTAAAAAACGCATTTAAACGGAAATCCAGAAAAAGATAAAGCTGATCTCATGATCTCACAAATCACAATTGATTCCGTTATTTATTAATACACGCTGTGATCTGTTAAAATTCGATCTGAATGCAGATTTATCAGAACTTGAAAAACATTTATTAATTATGTATGTAAATATAATATATCCAGGCGGAACTGTACTTATTTTCACAAGCATAATGAGCTCATGTGTACTTGGTTTTTTTTTTTCATTTAATCAATTTAATCTTGGCCTCTTGAGGGCAAGTGTACTTAGTTTCTTAGCTTGCTTAGATGAGGATATAGTATTTGAAAGAAGTTTTAGGAATGATTTGGGCTTAGGAAACTTTGGCAACCAAGTTTGCTCTAGTTTTAGAAGCATAAAAAACTAAAGTTTATCAGCGTTTTCAATCTGTTCTTCAATTACATTTTTCTGACTTCGGCCTCCTTATGAAGGCACACATGTAAGCCATTAATACTACCTACATAGAGGCATATGTACATACTCCTAAAGTCAATACGGTGCAATTAGAGGTATTATCAGTCATCAGTTATCAGTCAGTGAAATGAGTGCAGCTTGGGGCAAAGGTGTATTGTTCGTATTAAATTAAAATGCAATTAAACGCGCCTTGCCTGAGATGCATGCATATATATGCTGCAGTTTAGGCACGTCTACAACGTCTTGTATTTCTTGAAAAAAAAAGTTAACCCTGGATCACTAAATATTCATCTAATAGACAATACACGCCTGCGAACTCGTCATATTTCCGTCACACCACCTCGCTAACAGAACTTGCATAAATAGTTAAATAGAAATGATATAATATAATAAATAATGAATACTTCTCTTAATTAAAGAGAAAAACTAGAAAGGCTGGATGCAATGCAAGTTTGGGCTAAGACGTTTGAAATTACATTGATTGTTTTGACATTTCGGAGCAGTTTTAGAAATTGCAATTTAATGTTTTTTTAAATAAATAATTGTTTCTTATAGTCAAGGCATTTGTTGTCTGCGGTCCATATTTTACTGATAAAATTATCCTATAAGCCAATCAGCTGCTCTTCAATCTGTCTGTCACACCTCAATTTTAATCAGAATAAACTGCGCCGGTAATCCCGATTAACGCCGCCGATTGTCTAGGTTATAAGAGGCAGAAGTCGAGCATGGAACAATCATGTGCCATGTGCCCCTAGCAATCGGTTGATAAAAATAGCTCGTGGTGGGATGCCAGAACGAAGACGATGACCAGGAAGACCACCGAAAAGATGATGGTCGACCTCAACAGACAATGAAACCCAACATTAATGTGAGTTTTATGCATTATGAATAGGATTGTATGTACAACAATTTATGTGTAATTTCTCTAAGTAATTAAATTTATTTAGGTATAAATGTATATACAGTCACTCACACCCTATTTGATACAGATACGATTTTTTTGCAAAGTGTTCTATGTTTCATAGTAATTTGCGAAAAAGGGAGAACAGAGATATTGTATTTATTTTGTACAGGGTGGGCCATATAGCGTTTGCTTTTTGAACCACCTATTTTTTTGAGAATGGTAACACAAATGACATGTCAAATGTGTTCATAATTTACTTAAAGGTTTGACATTCACGAAATGGGACGCTATACGCTTGAACAAAATTGGGAAATATTGAAAACCTATTTCCAAAGTGGTGAGTCTTCATCTTCTTTTCTGATTTTCACATCGGTGGCTATGTCAATAAGCAAAATTGTCAGATTTGGGGCTCAGAAAATCCACACTTTACTGTAGAGAAGCAAATGCATTCACAACGAGTCACTGTTTGGTGCGGTTTTTGGTCTGGCGGCATCATCGGGCCATTTTTTTTTCGAAAATCTCGCTCAGTTACATCTCGCCGCGGTTACAGTAAATGGCGAGCGTTACCGTGACATGCTCAACGATTTGTTTCCAAAAATTGAAGAGGATGACATGGACGACATTTGGTTTCAACAGGACGGTTCAACTTGTCACACTGCCAAAGTTACACTCGAACTTTTGCCTACCGTTTTTGGAAACAGAATAATCAGCCGAAATTCCGATATCAATTGGCCGCCTGTGATTTAAGCCCGTTGGACTATTTTTTGTGGGGAGCCGTTAAGGACAAATGCTATGCGAACCATCCAGAGACGATTGATGCTTTAAAACACGAAATCGAAGTTGCCATTCATGAAATTGGAGCCCAAACAATCGAAAATGTGCTTAAAAATTGGGTTGATCGAATGGCCTACTGTAAAGCCAGTCGTGGCAGTCATTTGAACGATATTATTTTTCATTCTTAAATGACAATGTTCAATCTTCAAAATAAAAAAAAAAGTTTGAAAAAATATTGATTCGTTTTTTTTTTTATAGCCGATTCAAAAAGCAAATTTTACATGGCCCAGCCTATATTATTTAACTTCTTAAGATAAAATACTAAAAGGTGTCATCTCATCTCATTGTTAAGGAATTCACACCAAACTAATATTTCAGTTTTCATTGCAGTGAAACGACACTAATCTCAGTTGAATGTGTAATGTGTATGTTTTTTTTTAAACAGTTGATAATTTGTTGCTCCACTTGCAAAACAGCTTCTTGCCCAAATCATAGCTGATGCAAAAGTTAATAAATTCCTAGTAAATTGTAACTGCCTTTGGTTATTCGATTGGAATTGAAATTTTTACGAATATTACACATCTACTACGTTTTATTCATTTCACATTATCACTTAAAAACACATTGTTGTGTAGTGCATCTTTGTGCACCATATGTCTGAGTCATTTAAGAAAATCTTAAACACCTGCTAATGGCCAATGAGTGTGAGAAAAGTGCAGATGCATATTACAGAGTACATTCACTCCCAAAAACATTTCACAAAACAAAACCAGCTCGCTCGGTGTGTCAGAGCTTTAGTTGGGTTCCAAACCATCCACATAACTCTCGAATGTTTACATATATAAGTTTGGGGAAAAATAAATCAATCATTTTTAGGTAAAAGTTTTTTTGGCCAAATTGTGAACTTCGATTATTTTTGTGATTTTATCGACATTTTCTTTAACATCAAAAATGTCTGAACGGAATCGGCAAAACCAAAATTGCACGCAATTAGCTGTTACAGCATCGGCACCATGATTCAATTATAGAACGTTGAGTAAGTAATGACAAGGGCGCTTTGACACTCCCTTATTTTGGGGCTGCATTTACGAAGGATGGAGAAAGAGGGCTTAAAGGTAGTAAAAAAGTACGTCAAGTAGCTAATTAGTCCTGTAATAAGAGAAAAACAGAGTATATTGGTTTTTTAATCTACATTAAAACAAAACAACAGAAAAATTATTGTTTTTTTGTAAGCAAATATAATATTTATTTAGTTTTTGATGTTTATCTAACACAAGAGCACGCAGAACTATGTGATGTTACTTATGTATGTGGTTTAAGTTAGTTCGTATTTGTAGAACAAATATTATCTAGTTAGATGTGAAGCGAGACAAAAATAAAAAAATAGAGTCTCAAAAGGAATATTTTCATTACATTAAAAAGGAAATGGTTGCTAAAAAACAAAAGTATTTAGCAAAATTAGTTCACTCTTATGCATATAAAGCCATGTTTAGTAACCTTTGCATTACGAGATGTTGCAAATTTGCTCATTTCAGTATCGTAAGAACGTAAATGTACGTTTCATAACTGTTTTTACAATTTTTTATTCCTGAAATAAATACTGACTTTTCGCATCCTTTATATGTATATTATGTATTGAGATAGTAACATGTTAAACCATTGAATTTGTTACAGAATTGGCTGGTTAAAAATAACCAGAAATATTTCCGAGGAACATTTTAAGAATCTAATCTCGCAATAGATTTGTGTATATTTTTTGGGAAAGAACAAAAAATAGTCATAATAAAGGAATATAATGTGTCAAATTAAATACAAGAATATTTGCCACAGAATTCTATAATATAGGTTGGCCAAAAAGTCTTGTGGTATTTCCGCAAGCTTGTCTTTGCAAGCGCGTAGTTCTAGTTGTATTCGTCGCATCGGTTCACGCTAGAGCTTTTTGGAAAGCTCTTTTCACGTGCTAACACGTGTTTGATTAATTGTTGTTTGCTTTTAGTCGTTCGTGAGTTATAGCGTCGCAAACATGGAGCAAAATAAAGAGAAAATACGGTATATTTTACAGTACTACTACGATAAAGGCAAAAATGCATCTCATGCTGCCAATAAAATTTGTGCAGTTTATGGACCCGATACAGTTTCCATTTCCACCGCACAACGATGGTTTCAACGTTTTCGTTCTGGTGCAGAGGTGATCGAAGATGCGCCACGGTCCGGAAGGCCTGTCGTCGAAAATTGCGATAAAATCGCTGAATTGATCGAATGAGACCGGCATAGTAGCAGCCGTAGCATCGGCCAAGAGCTGGGCATGAGTCATCAAACCGTTATAAACCATTTGAAGAAGCTTGGATTCAAAAAGAAGCTCGATGTATGGGTGCCACACGACTTGACGCAAGAAAACATTTTTGCCCGTATGGATGCATGCGAATCGCTTCTGAATCGCAACAAAATCGACCCGTTTTTGAAGCGGATGGTGACTGGCGATGAAAAGTGGGTCACTTACGACAACGTGAAGCGCAAACGGTCGTGGTCGAAAAGCGGTGAAGCTGCCCAGACGGTGGCCCAGACTGGATTGACGGCCAGGAAGGTTCTTCTGTGTGTTTGGTGGGATTGGCAGGGAATCATCCACTATGAGCTGCTCCCCTATGGCCAAACGCTCAATTCGGACCTGTACTGCCAACAACTGGACCGCTTGAATGCAGCACTCATGCAGAAGAGGCCATCTTTGATCAACAGAGGCCGAATTGTCTTCCATCAGGACAACGCCAGGCCACACACATCTTTGGTGTCTTGCCAGAAGCTCCGGGAGCTCGGATGGGAGGTTCTTTTGCATCCACGGTATAATCCGCACGGTATAGTCACCACTCCAAACTTGCGTCCGCGCATCTTTCCGTCCGCTTGGCTGCCGGTGGACTTGACATAGCCCTCATTCAAGAGCCGTGGATATACGGCAATAAAATCTGCGGCCTCGGAGTGAAGGGCTTTAAACTGATTGCCGTACAACACAGAGGTAAGATCCGTAGCTGCATCCTCGCTAAAAACAATATAAATATCTTCTTGCTCCCACAGCTTAGTAGCGGCGACATGGTAGCGGCAAGCATCGAGCTCGGGAAAACCGGTTTTTGGCTAGCCTCCGCTTATATGGCCTATGACAGGGATGCTCCGCCGGACGAAGTCTGTACTCTGGTGCAAGAGGCAGCCCGGAAGAACAAACATTTGGTTGTCTCCTGCGACGCAAATGCTCACAACATCCTGTGGGGAAGCAGCGACACTAACGCTAGAGGTGAGTCACTACTGGACTTTATCTTAGAAAATAGAATTAGTGTTTTGAATACAGGCTCAGAGCCGACTTTTGTTACTATGAACAGAGAGGAAGTTTTGGACATCACCCTGGCTTCCGACATGTTCTCTAATCACATTAAAAGATGGCGAGTTTCAAACGAAAATTCGTTCTCAGACCATCGGTATATTGAATTCGAAATCGACACTAGGTCTCCCCAAGTTAGTCAGTTCAGGAATATACGGAAAACTGACTGGGGAGTTTACAATAAAAAATTAAGAGCTCTACTGCCAAAGAAAGCCCCCAAAAACAACATTACTTGTGGGGAGTTGGATAAACTGGTTAATCAGGTAACTAAAGCAATGAATAGCTCGTTAGCAGCCAGCTGTCCGGTTGTCCGACCCAGAGGGAAGTCTAAACCACCTTGGTGGTCCAAGCAACTAACCTCGCTACGACAATCCCATAGAACACTATTTAATCTGGCCAAGGCCACGAGAAGGTCAGAGGACTGGCAAGCCTATAAGGCTGAATTGAAAAACTACAAAAAAGCAGTTAGAACCGCGCAGCGTGAATCATGGCAAAATTATTGCAAAGAAATTGAAGAGACTTCAGAAGCGGCCAGATTAAGAAAAATTCTCTCAAAGACGCCATGCAACCTAGGCTACCTACAAGGTCAAGGGAATACATGGACTACGTCAAGTGAGGAATCATTAGGTCTTCTCCTAGACACATACTTTCCAGGAAACAAGCCAGTGGAACAAAACCATTCCGCCAATAATGAAAGGCAAGGAAATCTCTTACTTACACACTCAAAAATCGAATGGGCTATTAATACTTTTGGTCCTTATAAATCGCCAGGAACGGACGGTATCTACCCCGCTGAACTGCAGCAATCACGGCGCATTGTACTACCTTATATCAAAATTGTCATTAGAAGTTGTCTTAACATGGGCTACATTCCGCTAGGATGGAGGGAGGCAAAAGTCTCCTTCATACCCAAGGCAGGTAGGTCCTCACACACTAACCCTAAAGACTTCAGACCCATTAGTCTAACGTCTTTTCTTCTCAAGATCCTGGAGAGAATAATAGATGAATACATACGGGGTGTCGTGCCTTTGAATAGGCTCTCTCCGGCGCAACATGCCTATACTAAAGGGAAGTCCACAGAAACCGCCTTACACTCACTAGTCGGGTTGGTGGAAAAAAGCTTATCAGACAAAGAGTTTGCATTGGTTGCTTTCGTAGACATAGAAGGCGCCTTCAACAATATAAATGCAAACGCTATAGTAGATTCATTAGAAGATTTTGGAGTTGAACCACATGTCGTAGCCCTGATAGAAGATATACTCATCAAAAGAAAGGTAACGGCTAAATTAGGAAGCACTACTCTAAGCAGAAAGGTCTGCAGGGGCACACCGCAAGGTGGAGTCCTCTCCCCTCTTCTTTGGATTTTGGCAGTAAACTCCCTGTTGCTGACCCTGGAAAGAGGGGGTTGCCACGTCACAGCTTACGCAGATGACGTAGCAATCGCCGTTAAAGGCAAATATCCTAACACCCTTATGGATATTCTGCGCTCTAACATGGCCACGCTTAGAAGCTGGACTGAGAGAAGGGAACTCGATATAAACCCCTCAAAAACTCAAATAATTCTCTTTACAAAGAAACATAGGCTCCCTATAATCTCCCCGCTAACTTTTAAGGGTGTGTAGATTCCTTTGAAAGAGAACGTCAAGTACCTAGGACTCATATTAGACAGGAAACTCACGTGGAAATCTAATATTGAGGAAAGAGTAAAGAAGGCCAACGTTGCATTATACACTTGCAAAAAAGCGGTCGGTATCAAATGGGGACTAACACCCCGTATTACGCACTGGCTCTATACTTCGGTAGTTAGGCCAATCTTAATGTACGGAATACTTGTATGGTGGCCATCTGCTCAAAAGGCGACTTACGCTAAAACCATGAGTAGGTCCAAAGAGCAGTTTTTTTGTGCATCTCTGGCGCCTTAAGGACTACTTCAAACAAAGCGCTGGAAGTGCTAATCAACTTACCTGCCCTAAATCTGGTAGAAAAACACGTGGCCGCCGCCTCGGCGCTCAGATAAAAAAGTATGGCGCTATGGAAAGACCGGTGCTTTGGCCACGCTTCCATTTTGCACTCTCTGAATAGTCATAAACAAGAAATAGACTACTCTATCCCTAGACTCACCTTTGAAAGACTCTTCAAGACGAGTATACCGTCAAGAAGGGAGTGGCATACAAGATGGCCATGAAGAAGGTGGGAATTAAACTTTTATACAGATGTCTCCAAGCTAGACGATAAGGTTGGCTACGGAGTTTTCTCGAAGGAATTAGGACTGGAACTATCCGTTCGACTACCAGACTACTGCAGCGTCTATCAGGCAGAGGTATTAGCTATAAAAGAAGTGGCTACATACCTAAATACGCACGCCCTAACAAAAACGATTATAAATATATTCTCGGATAGCCAGGCGGCCATCAAATCAACGAATGCGGCATTACTAAGATCGAAGGTTGCACAGGAATGCCGGGCAGCTCTAAATGATATTAGTGACGTATTCAAGGTCAGCCTTATTTGGGTTCCGGGACATAGAGATATTGAGGGAAACTGTAAAGCAGATGAGCTAGCCAGAAAGGGTACCGCTCTCCAACTGCCGAGTGATAAAAGTACCATTGGAATACCCATGGCCACGAGTAAACTAATAATAAAAAACCACTTTATCCAAGAGGCCAATAGGTCATGGAGAAATGAAGATACGTGTCTAACAGCTAGGCTACTATGGCCGCAAATAAACAAGAAAAGAACAAAGGAATTGCTTAGTCTCTCAAGAGACAATATATCGAAGGTCGTGGCTTGCTTAACCGGTCACTGGCTATTTGGCAGGCATTCCTCGAGACTAGGAGTCTACTCCCATGAATATTGCAGAAGTTGCAGAGATGAGGAAGAGGAAGAAACAGTTGAGCACTTCCTCAGCAATTGTCCAGCCCTAGCTAAAATCAGAGCAGGTTCTCTAGGTAAATACTTTTTTAATTCTCTTACAGAACTGTCTGGCGTGGGGTTGGCATCAATACTACGCTTCATAAGATCCACGAAATGGTTCCACGAAGGAAGATAAATGAGTTTCCCGTGTAGCACAGTGGTATCACAACGGACCTGTAAGGTCTAAGTGAGTTGGTCGTGCAGACTGACAACCACCATAACCTAACCTAACCCTATAGTCCGGATCTCGCACCAAGTGATTACCACCTATTTCTGTCCTGTGAAAATTGGCTCTCCGAGTTTTTTGACAATAGGGAAGCGAGCTTCTATAAGAGGGGCATTATGAAGTTGGCATCTCGTTGGGAACTCGTCATCGAACAAAACGGCGCATAATTGACTTAAATCGCATTATTATAACCAATTTTATGAACAATTGAAAATTCAATAAAAATACCGCAAGACTTTTTGGCCAACCTACAAGTCCTTTAATACACCAAAGTACAAAATATACTTAAACGACAGGAATGGGATAAAACAGAAAGTTTAATTTCGTATTTCATGCATAATAATACATGTAAATATGTACATATGTTACCGTAAAGACATTGTGAAGGCAGAAGTTCAGTCGATCATTTTCAAATATAAGAAAAAAATTGGAGTTAGAAGAGTTAAAATTGTTTGCAACAAAAATTACAAATTTACTAGGTTATAGTCTAAAATTTGTCTACCTTAATATAATTGGCGTCCTTAATATTAGTAAGAGTTAGGAAAAGGCATTCACATGATCTAAAACTAAAACATCGAAAAATTGCATATATTGATAATATAATCCACTTTTAGTAATTGTGATTGTTAGTAAATTTACGTATATCAATATAACGCGTCGCAGTAATGAATCGGAGCGGAAATATGAAGAAAGTGGGTGCACCTGCTCCTATAGGTGTTGGAACGCTGCACTTGTTCGGACAGAAATCATAACCCTGTAAACAAAAAATCTTAAAAATTGTTAACTCACAAATATATCACTACAACTTACGTGTAACTGTAGTCGTAAAGCGCGAGGACTTGCTCGTGTAGGTGTTGCGCATGCATCTACGTACGGCATATTTTTCTAGACCGGATAAGATATCGACTAGGCGCATAATGACCGTCACATGTCAAACACTTAACTAGGTATTTGCACCAGCGTACTATACACAGCACGCTCAATAGCACCACATGTGACAGGGGTAGAAATACGCGCATACTTGCCTTTGTTTCTAAAAACCACAATAGTTGTGCCACTTAGCTCTTCAACACACACCTTCCGCTGCACTTGCTCGTCTGTGAAGTCCTACAAATAAAAACTTTAAAGACAATTTAATAGCAAATATTCTAACAGAACTTACTAACTGTAGTTTATGTATTGCATGTAAGGTGGTCACTATTATTTTTGCAAAAACGCTGTTCCAAAAACCTATGACTGAAAAAGTTTAATAAGAATTTTTACAAATGTCTGATCTGGACTTACGTTTATGAAAATTCAAAAAACCGGTGGTTTTCTCCAGCAGAAAGCCGACTCGAAATAATCGACTACCACCATATGTAAGACATAATCGACCTAATAGTGAAAAACGACATTAATTTACGAAATAATTAGCTTTTATTATTATACTTACTTGAACGTTTATAAACAGATAAATGATTTTCAACGAATAATAACAAGGCAAATCGCTCAAAGTGGAAACGGTGTTGCCGACCATATAATTTGCACCAAAAGTTTAATTTTTACTACAATTTTAAAGTTTTTTTATAA